>CM023491.1:19137732-19210232 GCA_013339685.2 Hyalomma asiaticum | reverse complement strand
AGCTATGGGCTTATTTCGGCCGCCTTCCTCCTTACCACTACTGTTCCTCCTCAACTCGATCAGCTGCGGAGTGCGCTCTAGCGACGGCTGCGCCTCCCTCGTCAGCCGCCCTGCGGAGCCCTCCGCAGCGACATAGCGCCCCGATATCTTTACTGAGGTTCCCGGCCTCGGCAGTGCTAGGCTTTGTAATAGAGCGCCGGCGACTCGTGTGTGCGCCGCCAGATGTCGCTACGCGCTATGTCGCTACGGAGGGCTTTGCACAGCGGCTGACGTGGAAGGCGCAGTCGTCGCTAGCGCGCACTCTGCAGCTGTTTGAGTTGAGGAGGAACAGCAGTGGTAAGGAGGAAGGCGACAGAAATAAGCTCGTAGCTACCTTAGCGCAGGGTGCTTCGCTTTATTTATGGTGTGAATGATTTCCCAATTGTGTTGCCTAATCAACGACACAATTTCAAAAAAATAAAACGTTTCAGGGCCCCTTAAAAGTAATGTCAAGGAAGTATCGGGTAAAAAAAAAAATGGGACCGATCACTTTGTCGTCGGAATCGATATGACACGAAAGTGTAATGTGTCCTCACAGAAGTAGTTGAATGTCTCTTGCACCTCGAGGTGCCGCGCAACAGCGGCATCATTGCACGTCCACTTGCGAGACATTGACCCGTAGACGTCGTTGCGAGCAGTTTTCTTAGTCGTTGCCACCGCACTAGGCGGCATGGAAACACCGCTGGGCTGGCTACTGCTACGTTACGTTGGCAACGAGGCGTCACATGGTAGTACGACGCCAAGGACAACGCGCGCAGTTGCGGTGCCGCCCCGAATGCAATCGCTGCGGGGAGGGATTGCAGCGACAGCGGTTCAGCGGCGTTCAGGTTACGGAAGCGATAACTATAGGTGCTTGTGAGTGCCACGCTTCAGACTTCGCTTAACCGCTCCTAGATGGCGGCACCATCCCAGATGCCCAGAGTACGAGAGTACAAATACCTCGGGGTATGGATAAATGATGAGAATAGATACATGGAAGTACAAGAAAAAGCTATGATAGTTAAAGGAAAGAGGAACTCCGCAATAATGAAGCATAGAGCGCTGTGGGGTTACAACAGGTACGAGGTAATTCGAGGTTTGTGGAAAGGTGTAATGGTGCCAGCACTTACATTCGGAAACTCAGTGGTGTGCATGAGGTCAGAGGTACAATCAGGGCTAGACGTGAATCAGAGGACGGTCGGACGTCTCGCACTGGGCGCCCATGGGAAGACCACAAATGAGGCTGTTAAGGGGGATATGGGATGGTCTGACTTTGAGGGAAGGGAAGCTCAGAGTAAAATTAGGTACGAACAGAGATTAAGGAATATGAAAGAAAGTAGATGGGCAGCGAAAGTATTCAGGTATTTGTATAGGAAGAACGTTGATTCACAATGGAGGAAGAGAACTAGGAAGCTTACCAGTAAGTACACATCCAGTAACGAAACGGATGGGACGAAAAAGAGCGTTAAGAGCATGGTCAGAGCGGCGGAGAACTCGGATTGGATAGCTAGAATGGAGAAGAAACCGGCATTGAACAACTACCGAAAAGGGAAAGACGAAATCAAGAGAGAAAAATTTTACGATAATTCAAAGGGAAGCGCTTTACTGTTTGAGGCAAGGTCCGGTTGCCTGAGAACCCGAAGTTACAGAGCGAAATTCAGTAAAGAAGGGGATACATGTACGTGCTGTGGAAAAGCTAGGGAAACGACAGACCATATTTTGATTGAATGTACAGATGTCCACCCAGGTGTAGCTGTGGACACTACCCTACAGGAGGCCATGGGTTTCAGGAGTAACAGGGGAAAGCTGAACATGCCGGCGATAGATATAAGTAAAAGGCGCTTAGAGCATTGGTGGCGCAAAAGTATGGAGCAAACAAAAGCGAAAGGTAGTTCGGGTAAGATTGTTTCATCACAGAGGAACGATAATAGATAAAATAAATAGACGAGGAAAATAATTAGTTGTGAAAATATTTGTGATTCGGGAAAAGAAATGGTTGTAAACGAAAAAGAAATAAAGCTAGAGCTTGGTGGCCCGGCCACCACCCCGTTATAAAGGGGACGCTCCTAATATCCATCCATCCATCCATCGCCTGTGAAACATGAGTAAACAGCGCAGTTGGCAAGCAAGCGCCACCACCTTGCGAATGCAGATTGACTTTTTTTCTACATCTCTCTGTCATCTTTCCTCGTGTATCTCTCTATATATCGCACTCGCTCCTCCTAACTCACTTCACCCCCTCCCTCCCCTTGCTATACTAGACTGTACGTGGTTAAGCAATGGTGTGCGCTCTCACCTACTCATTTTCCTCCAACTTACCCTCACCTCTCTTCCGCATTCGATGTCTATACTGAAGATGGCAATGCCATGATTCACCCTCTCCCTTCCTTTTTACTTTGACGTCACATCTCCTCGCCATCCCTGCTATTCTTTAGCATGCCTTGCTATGCTAAGAGATGCTTGGCCCATACACACGTTCTGTGCCATATACCAGCCTTTATATTGACCACCGGTGAGGGCATGAGCGCAAAAGTAAGGAAGAAATGTGGCGAAACGCCTACGCTTTCGTTTAGCAGTAGTGGGCTGAGGACATGAGCGCAAGAGAAGTGCGCGCGCAAATGACGCGCATTGGGCATTGCATAGAAGAAGTGCACGGGGACTAATTTCATGATGATCATCATTTCTGTTCACGTGTAACGGACCAATGTTCGGCTTAAACAGGTGTACCCTTAGAACCCCACGTCACGGCGTAGTATAACGACGCGTGCCAATGACCCATACAAAAACGTTGGTAATGACAAGCATGAGTACATCTTGACCTGCGCAGAAATTGCTGAAGACGAGGGAAGACATAAAACTGAAGAACACCAACTTAACTGTGCTTACGTCTCAGTTAAGCTGCTCTTCAGTTAAGTGAGAAATCGAAGCCAGGCTAGAGCGCATGTCGGATTCATAACTTTGTATTAAAGCGGCTTCTGAAATCTTGCGTTATAATTTAACGGCTCCTCGGTCTACCACGTCAGCGTTCCTCAACAGCGGGTAAAAACCGCAGTCTCTGCAGTGTAAGGCAATCTTAGGCCTTCCTCCTGACGGCAAACTCCTATGGTGCGGTCGTGTAGCTTGTCATTAAGGCACTGGTCGGTTCGACCCAAGTGCTCACGACTGCAGCTTAAAGGCAGCCTGCAATACTTTATGAACAAAGTAAGACAACGGTGACGATCGGTCGTAGAGTCTACTGTGAACATAGGAGCCAAATGTTACTGCACTGCAACACACCAGGGAATTTATTTATTTATTTATTTATTTATTTATTTATTTATTTATTTATTTATTTATTTATTTATTTATTTATTTATTTATACATACAGCAACGCAGAAATGCGCTATGGCAGGAGTGGGTGTACAGAGGAATCTAACAGCGGAACTTCAGCAAACAGCAGTGAAAATTGTGCAAAGAGGTAAAATTATGCAATTGCGTGAGTATACAATGTCAAAAATGCACAAACATGTGGTGAACGTGGAAGAATATGGAACAAAATAAAAACAATGAAACATAACAGCTGATACCAATGTGAAATAGACGAAGGTAAGTTACAGATGCATTTCACGGATGTCGGTTACGAAGTTGGGCGATGGGCGTGAACGAACAGAACCAGGTAATGAATTCAAGTCTTCAGTGGGACGGGGAAAAAAACAAAACTGAACTTGAACATGTTAGTTCGAGCATAATAAGGTTCAAGTTTAAGTTGTGATGGCTTCTGGTCGTTTACTGAGGTGCAAAATTTATGTAGTCCTTGTCATTTGATTGTTTGACTGTCACATCTGGCGCGGATTAAGTCGCTCGAGGCAGAAATTGCATTGGATGATTTCATGATGGCGGAAAGACAATCCGCTACGCTTTATTACATGTTCGTTTTGAACTGAATAAATAAAGAAAATATGCGTGAAAGCTAGATTACTGGCTTATGGGCCTCGTACAGGCGCTGTACGTATATGTGTTCCTTTCTTCGTCCTGTTTTACTGCGCCGCACACACAGTGCATTTCCAAGTGACGAAAACCAGTGCTAACTCGACGGATTTTGTGCAGACGCATGCATCACCGCTTCGGGTAGGATCATGAAAGACGGCGAGGTGCGCTACGCAGCACGTCCATGTGCGAAGTACATTTGCAGAAGAGGAGTGCTCGTAACGATAACGTAAGTAACGCTTCGATTTTACTTGTCGCAACAAAAAAATTATGCTTCTCGCGTTTCACTATAAATTTCAGCTGAAAATATGCCAGGATATAGAAGCCTTAGAAGTGACCCTTTCTAAATACGAAAGCTGAAACATCTTGTCCCGCTTTCGCAGAAACTCCGACGCTGAAAATAGCGGTAAGAGAATAAATTTCAAGCGATCACGGTGCGAACACATCATTAGCGAAGCCGCCTGACCAATACAAAAAAAAAAGCGCCTACGAAAGACAGAAAGCGAATAGACCTTGCAGAACTTCTGAAAGTGGTCTATTCACTTTCTATTCGCTATGTCGGCGCTCAGAGGCTCTGAGCGCCGCCTAGCGCGGTAAAGTGGAAGCGCCGCTTGGTCAAAAAGAAAAAAAAAAGAAAAAAAAACCGCTCCAGCCTTCCTTCCGTACGGCGGCACACGCGGAACCGGACGTGGCTGCCTCGATGCAACGTGGAATTTATACATACCTACTTGTGTATGTACAAATGCACATACACGCATGCCATCTATTTGATATCAAGTTTGATGCGTTTGACGTGTTCGTTTCATTTTATTTTATTTTGTAGCTGCAACTTTTATTGACACAGCGTATTATGAAATTTTATTATCTATGTGTCTCTCTGACACCGTTTTCATTTCATTGTGGACATATAAAAAAGTCTCGGCTGCCTCTATTACGCGCTACTGTATTACACGTTTCTTTTTTTCTTCTCGCATTTTCTGTAAGGTGCCTAGAATTAGGTTAAGCTCTCATTAGCTATGTTACTGCTGCACAGCGATGAATTGTACTACAGGGCTTAGTCAAGCGCTTCACTAGTGCAGCTTTTCACGCCACCCCTTTTCTCTTTGTTGAGATGAAATAATGTTTGACTTGATTTGATTTATGGTGCGATTGATCTATAGTGATACAGCCTATTGGCGACACACTGTAAAAAAAAAAAGATGAACACCGTTTAAGGGAATCGTAAAGACTAATCAAGAGACAGAGAGATGATGATGATGGGCGGAAGGCAGGGAGGTTAACCGGAAGGAAAAATATCCAGTTTGCTACCCTGCTCTGGGGAAGCGGTAAAGGGAGACAGAAAGGAATGGAAGAAAAAAGAAAGACTAATAAAGACACACAATGTCGCTATGGTCTAGCGCCAGTCAAGACACTTAAATGAACATTAAGGTCGCTTTAGGATGTTTCATCTTTTCTACCTTCACTGACGCAGTTCCTCCCCGTTTGTTGTATGTCTCTGACAACAGATGCCAAGCCTACCTGGATTCCAAGTGTTCCGCCTCCATGGTTGACCCCTGCGGAGCCTTTCCCAGTTGCTGCGGAGCAGCAAAGGTTTGCGCAGGCAAATGAAAGAAGAACCTGCAATGCGTTCGTGCGAATAGCCGATTCGCAAATAAAGCACCGTAGTACGGCCGAGAAAAACATTTGGGAGTCACACGATCGGTGCGTTGTGGGTATCTACTAGCAACGGAGCTGTTCAAACTTGAGGCTGTGCCGCGCGTCGGAAGATCTCGGGCGGAAGAAGCGGGCGCACTCTTGCCTTCTACCCACTGCCGAACTGACCCACTCTTCCCCTCAGTCCAGTGCTACGTACATGAAAGTAGCTCTGCGAAGGCCAGTGTAAGAAAGAAAGAAAGAAAGAAGGAAAGAAAGAAAGAAAGAAAGAAAGAAAGAAAGAAAGAAGTCTATGGTTGACCTCTTTTCGTAGACTTCTTTGTGTTTACGGATACGGGTCTATCGGAGGCGTTTGCGTCAGGATGGATGGATGGATGGATGCTATGAGCGTTCCCTTTGTAACGGGGCGGTGACATGTGGGCCACCAGGCTCGTAAGAAGACTTAAGAACTTTTTTTTCTCTCTCTCTCTTTAAATTTTCCTCATGCCTTTTAAGTTTACTTCAATCAAATCGATCATACTATAGCAAAAAACGGAAATTCATAGCCCAGTTCCCTGCCCCTTATGGCAGAAAGTCCATATTTTTCCCTATAATTATTTTTGTCCGTTCTCTCTAGTTTTCTGCCACCAGTATTCTAACCGTCTCTTACTTATTTCAATCGCGGCTATGTTCAGCTTCCCGTTGTTCGCCCTAAAACCCAAGGCTTCCTGTAGGGTGGTGCCCAAACGTACACCTGGGTGGATATTTCCGCATTCAATCAGAACATGCTCCGTCGTTTCCCTATCTTCCTCACAGCATGCGAATTTTTTTTCTTCTTTACTGAATTTCTTCTTCTTCTTCTTTACTGAACTGAAGCAGAACTGTTAGCGACATCTAGCGGCGGTTCGCTTAAGTAAAATTCGCTCGGTGCTCCTCTTTGTCGTGTGAGCCATTTCACAAAAAATATAATAATGCAAGTACTGTGGGTTAATTACTGGTATTATCTCGGCGCCAATGACTCGCACCAGCAGCCCAGCAAAGCGTGCAAGCTAGAGTATTAATAGCTTTATGTGCTTCTGGTTAGGCGCCGCATCGTCAGGTGTCGCTACCTGCACTGCCGGTCACGTTTACTCTTCCGCTAGACGCGTATCCGTAAACGGGAAAAAGTCTACGGGCAAAAGCACCTAATTAGACAGCACTCCTGCAGACAGACAGACAGACAGACAGACAGACAGACAGACAGACAGACAGACAGACAGTGAACATTTATTAAGGTCCTGAGGAGCCTACGGGCAAAAGCACCTAGTTAGACAGCACTCCTGCAGACAGACAGACAGACAGACAGACAGACAGACAGACAGACAGACAGACAGACAGAGAACATTCATTAAAGTGCTGAGGAGACAGCCGTGGAAGCCCCAGAGGGGACCCCTGGCTAGCACTCCTAGATTTTCTTTCTTTTTAAAATTTTTTTTGGCCAACGTCACCCATATACCTGTAAAACTCAATATCCTCACACAAGGCTTTCGAACGTTTTATTTGCTGTATATTGTTTGTCTCAGAACACAGCTTCTGTGGCCGGTTTATATAACCAGCGAATCACTACCGCAGGAGGCGCTTACGTCAGCAAAGCGGTACTATCGGCTTTAGCGACACATCTCAGAAAACGGCTCCTGTATTCTAAGATGTGTCGCTAATGGTCGGTCAGTGGAAGAGGTAAGAAGTGATACTTGTGTAAGCGACACATCTAAAGAGGTAGGGAACCCAGTTTACCAAATTTTTATGGAAGCGATACACCAAACTTCAATATCAGTCATATATAGACCACTTTCAGAGAAAGAGATTCTTGGACCGCAGCACTACGCGCATCGCAAGCTTGCAAAGCGACGTGCAAGTCACTTCCTTTCTTAAAATCGACTGTCCTAAAACACTTGTCGTTGGCGTAATGACAGTCGTACATGTTCTT
The DNA here is from genome assembly GCA_013339685.2 of Hyalomma asiaticum. Lineage (NCBI taxonomy): Eukaryota > Metazoa > Arthropoda > Arachnida > Ixodida > Ixodidae > Hyalomma > Hyalomma asiaticum. The sequence continues at coordinate 19,202,649 of CM023491.1, read as the reverse complement.
CGCTGATAGCGCCTCTCCCTAGTTCCGATAGCTCCTCCTTTTATCCCTTATCGCCATCCCTCTGTGTACGGCAGCAGACGGGAGAGACGTCCGATTGCCTCATTTGCCCTTACTTTTGTTTTATAGCCTTCCTTCTTGCTTACAAATTCCTTTTCCCCCGCCACGGTGGTCTAGCAGCTGTGACACTCGACTGCAGATCCGAAGGTCGCGGCATCGAACCCCGGCCGTGGCGGATGCATTTAGATGGAGGCGAAATGTGGAGGCCCGTGTACTGTGCGATGTCAGTGGACGTTAAAGAACCCCAGGCGGTCGAAATTTCCGGAGCCCTACACTACGGCGTATCTCATGATCACAGCTGCTGTTGGGACGTAAAACCCCAGAAATAAATCTCACTTATCAGGCAAAGTTTGGAGCCCCGTCGTAGGCAGGCCCTGACTCTGGAACCGTCAGCTTCGGTGACATTCACTGTTCTATCACTATACTGATCACCTTTTCTGAAGGTGCCAGCAGATGTAAACACGAAGTGAAGTGAATTGAGTTTCGTGTGCCACGACCTTTTCTATGTCGTACTTTTCGGTATTTGCACGCCTTGGGAAGACAGGGTTTGAAGCGATCACTGCTCCCAGATGAAGGTAAAGTTAGATGTCAGAAGGCGACAGCCTCCCAGCCCTGTGAGATGCTGCGCTGTCATGATATTTTGATCCTGAAAATCTTTTCCATTGAGAAAGCAAAGTTGTCCTCAGCAGCGGTGCCCAATTGACAGTGGTATAGCCTTACATTCATTATTGAAGAGACACAAATTGTAGAAACTAGTACATCATTTTTTAACAAAGCAATTGTCGAAACTTGAGGAAAGTCGAAAGTGTGAAAGGAACCAAAAATAATAATTCACATGTGATATAAGCTTAACATATTTTTTTTTTTTTTCAGGAATTCAGTTTCTTCTTGAGCCAAATGTGTCATACACACTCTCTCGCTTTATTCCTCGCTCACTGAAAAAGAGGCACGCGCGTTGCTCGTACATCATATCAACAGAAATATCAGTGAGCAGAGCAGAGCAGAGAGAGAGAGAGAGAGAGAGAGAGAGAAAGTGAGAGGAAGCCTACTGAGGAGTTATAAATAGATAGCTGTCGGTCAAAATAATGAACAGAACGTTTGAATATAACTTCCGATACGTAACCTTAAACCACAAGTTTAGGCTACCTCTTTCGCAATAGTTTCGGCACCATTTTAATTAGCAAGTGGAATTAAAGACTTGTAAACTTCGATGGATGTTGCTCAAGAGAATACCCCACAAGTCTCATGCGAAAGGGACCTTGAGAAAACCCTGGCACAAAAAATGTCGTACAATACGTGAACAAAACTCTAAAACGCGCGTCTCGCTGACTTTGTATATGCCATAAGTTGACACCGAAGGGTTCGAAAATACGACAACATGACTTATAGTTAACAACATCGATATTATGATGTACAGGTCAGTTATGTCGCCATTAAGGATAATAAAATGGTAAAAGGATCGGTAAGTTGGTTAGTTGGTACCTTTTTCACCACTTGGGGAACAGGGAGCGCAAATTAAGAGCCTCATCATGCCCGCATTGGACGTGCTGGTACGGTCCGCAAGTTACCGAGCGTTAACTTCAACTAGCCTATGCTAAATTACATTCGCGTGGTGTTCGACTGCCAGAGGTTCCGGGTTGGAATCTCTGACTTCTGGGTTCGAAAACCCTTGCTTTTCGCCTTATATCTCTTGAGTGATTGATTTTGATTACCTGGGTTACTTCAAGGGGGTCTATGAAGCCGCACCGAGCGGAGCATTGGCGTAGCCATTCAACAATCACCGACGATTGCATGTGAACAGTGGAACAAGCAGAATGCTCTTCTTCTTTTTTTTTTTAAGGACTCAACCAGGTTAGGCCACTTCGCATAGCGGGCACCGGCAAACATATAGCCGACATGCGCGTATATGCATATAGACTACGAAGACAAGACAGAAAGGTGTCATTGCCCGTTTGTTCAGTGCACTGTCGCTTGCTGTTGTAACAAGGTTGCGACACGGTAACCTTAAGAACAAAGCTGTTTGCACTAGAGGTGTTTATTAGTGGACTGTTCCTCGTACAAGAACCAACTACGGAAATCAAACTCTGCAATTACTCCTGCCAACGATTTTAAACACGTATGAAACAGATGATAGTCGCATACTCAACCTTACATCTAAAGAATATAAAAATATTTTTTGCAAGGTGCAGTGTACAAGCTTCACATTTTTGTTTGTGTGTACCATTGGAGTATAACAAATTTGTCGCAACATGCACAGTTCTACGTAACCTTATATCTCTATGTATAGTTTTAGCAATTTTACTTGTTTACGGCGCTTTTGCTTCTCTGACAGGTGTGTCGTATTAATGTACTCTGTTGGTCCTCAGACGCACTCATGCTACAAACTTGTAGGCGCGGTGCTTTCCCCTTTGGTTTGCATGGGAAAATAAAGACAACTTATATGCTAGCTTACGTCGAATGAGGCGTGTTCATAATTGTATATGACGTCATGACGAATAACTAATATTCGATAGCTTGTAAATGGCCGATAAAAATATACGAACCTTACTTTGTGGTCCATGGTGCCTGATAGGGCGATGTCAATATGAACGCCCTGTCTTCCACGCGACAATGCGAATTTATCATTCTAGTTTTCTCTCTTGAAAAATGTGCGTTTATCGCAAATTTACCTTCTACAATAACTTCTGATAAATAACGGATGCTTAATTTCTGCCTCGATTTTATATTTATCACCATATCGTCGCTTCATGCCACTGATAAGAAAAGCTCAGCGTCTCGGATGCGTTACATTTTCCCCGGCGTTAGTGTCTTCTAGCACAAACCCTGTCCGTCATATTCACCCTTCTGAATGACATTTAACAAGGTTCCATTGACTCCTAGCGCAGAACGCATTGATTACCTACTTCACAAATCATTTTTGAACTACTAAGAAGCACAAAAAGTACACACAACCACAAGAAGAGCGAACGAAGGAGAAGAGGTTGTCATTCGTTCGCTTTATTGTAGTTGTGTGTACTTTTCGCGCTGCCTACTACTTAAAAAATGTCATTGACTTTTCGCCGCTACTGTGTTTGAGTGGCTGGCGCTGTCATTGGCGTCGAGCAGCCATTTTGTCTACAGCTGTCACGCTGTCACTTTACATATTCTAGCAGGAGCTCTTCTTGAAGGGAATGACCCGATAACCGCGCGCTCGTTACGTATATATAGGGGAGGTGTGATTCTGTTCCCAGCACACGCATCCGAGTTCGGGTGATGAAATAATCGATATCAATTTCTTTTTCTTAAAAAGAGACTAGAGATTCACTGTACTCGCCGATAGAGTTGACGGTAAGTACCACAGTACAAATTAATGTTTGATGTAAACGCAATGAACGTTGCTGCACATAAATGTGTTTATGGAGCCGAGATTGCACCCGCTCATTGCTTGGAGTCTCTGGAGGTCATCTTCTCCTCTAACATTTCCGTGCCTGGTGATACGTGATCACAACGGACACGCTTTTTCTGCCCACCAGAAATATCTGCAGTTACCCGCCGCAGTAGTACGGCTATTAAATATGCAACTTTACGTCTCAAAAGCGCGCATAGGTATAAAAGAGGCGCTCTAGCGGAGTCATTCCTACAAAATTCAGTCCAGTAGAAGCCTGTAATTTCAGCTCTATATCCAGCAGATGGGCATTGTCAACAAGAAGGGAAGCCAGCTGAGCATGCACTGTGCCACATGACGTGAACAGTATACTGACTCACGTCTGGTAGTGTGGAAGCAGCGGTAATGGGGAATAAAGCATCACGACACCATCTCTGGTCATTTTGAGCTAACAAGTGCATTGCATCATTGTTCGCCTGCGATCACGTCTGCCTAAGATTACGTGGCTACTCGCCGCAGAAAGAGATGCAGAAACGCTCTTCTCCCCGCGGGCTTCACGCTCCGACATTAATGATAAGCGGTGGGGGGGGTGAGGCTGACCTACACCAGCCAGCATGCCTGCACTAACGTGTATTAATTCTAGTGCACTTTACTAACGTACACGCATATGCTATGGCGCTGCGCATGGCAACACGCAACCAAACGAATCGCAGAGACGAGCGCGCGCCGACCTGCCTCAGCCAATCAGGAACCAATCAGGAGAGCTGTGCGTATTAGTGAAGTGCTCAGTAGAAATGTTCTCCATTGGCAGATTATTCGTCGTCATTTTGTTTGACATCATGATTGGACGGCACTGTTAAATATGCGTTGTCGTCAATGAAAGCCATATAAAATAACCATGTCAAGGCAATATGAAATATTTATACATTTGCCACGTTAAGTTTCTTTCTTGTTGATTGCTTTTTTTCCTTTCAGGTCATATTTGTTCAGCTTGCTGTAAAGCGCCGAAATGGTGCTCTACGGAATACTGATTTCTGTGTTCTCACTGTCACATGCCGAAGAATACGCTTATGCAAACGTTAGAAGTGTTGAAATTAGAGGTGTCAACACAAGTGGTGGTGAGTTACTGAGCTCGCAAAATATGTGCTTTTCCAGAATTAGGTGCCACTGTGGTGGTCTGTTTGAAACGAATGCGATTTTGAAGTAGTGTATCGTTTTGCAAGGATATTCTTCGCAGCAAGTTATTGTAGGTGTGGCGGATTTAAACAAGCTTCCCAACTGACGCTATCGCTTCTTTTGTTTAATGGTTACAAAGTGGAGACGCGCATTCTGGAAGACGATCATTGGTAATGCACACGGCTTCATGCTTCACTCTAGCAGTTATTAGCAGGTAGATCGTAAAAAGGTACCACGAAAATCGCTGATTGTGCAGTTAACATGCACTGACTTGGTGGAGGTCCGGCATGTCGTATGCACATTCACGTAAGTACAATACAGAACCAAGCAGTTGCAAAAAAAAAAAAAACAAAAAACAAAAAACAAACAAACAGGTATTACTTGCTAACAGATGAAGTTTGCGAAGAATGCAGTTTGCTTGTAGGCTATCTACGTGTAGACACCGGTGGCATTGCAGCTGCCTTCATATTGGAAGGAACTAAGACGTCAGCAGCCCCTATGGGAGGAGCTACGTAATACACTCAATTCGAAGTGGAAGGTGGCGGCTTCAAGTATAATTCGTTGAACAGAGAATGCTGCTAGGGCCATCGTTTCCACAGTACGGTTTGCCTTCGTCAGATGTCCAACGATGACAGCTCCCGTTGTTAAACGTTGGTTCCAATGACAAGGCGTTAATGAGGGCTAGTTGGTTGCCGGATCTCGCAGTCATTTTTTTAACGCTGATGAAAACACACGGACACAGGGAGAGGACAAGTGGAATGCTAAGGTGCAAGTGCAAAATATGGTGCCGGATGCGCAATTACAATTTCTTAGCACCATGTATATTGGTGCATCGTAAGAAATAAAATAACACGCAACAATATGTATAGGATATATGAATCAGCTAGCTCACTAGCTTCTGTATGCATCACAATAAACTCCGAAAGTATCCTTGCCCGGTCCTAACAGCTGCCTTATATTTTTGGACACACTGTGCCATAGGGTTTCTCAACCGTACACGAAGATTGCGTGGGCGTTGAGTGACAAATACTGTAGTTTCAGATATTACATAAAAGGAAATGCGAAGATTGGCAAGCGAAATAGATTGACACTGTCATGTGCCTCTGGTGGCGCGATTTCATCGCCGCTAAAAGCGTGTAGAAATCTTAGCACTTTAATGTTTCTTTATTAATGCAGAGCATGTAGCGGGAAGTGAGATGAGGGCTCCTTTTCTACGTTATGTAGGAGTTACCTTATTCTGTAAAGGTACTTTAGCTGACAAAAAAGAAAAAAGAAAAGGTGTCACCCTATCAAGCAATACCTGTGTTCTGCATGCAGAAAACGCCGGTGCATTTTTAAAGCGGGCTCGTTCCGCCATTGCCACTGAACCTTTTACCTGAAATACTGCGTCTTTCTTTTTTGCAGGTAAGTGTCACTACGACGGCTACGACTTTGCCTCTATATTGGACATCGAAGATTACTGTCAAAGTATGTGGTGCTATTTAAGGGAAAAGAAAGTACTGAAGATGGAGTACGTCACCTTTCCTTTTCTATCCAAAAGTTGTTTTATTGCACGGCCCGAGGTTCAATATCGATAGTGAGCAAAAAAAAAAAAAAAAGCAGCATATCGGCTTGCGTCGCTAGTCTTCGGCCGCCTCCGATATGTAACGCCCTCTCTTCTCTCCCCTCCCGCCCCTCACCTCCCCTCTCACTCCTCCATGATCAATGCAATAGAGGTCTTGCTGAATTTAATTCAAATTTCCCGCGTTGGCGCTGCTCTCAGGCCATCTGTTGAGGAGTTTTATTACTGTTGGCTCAAAGGCAGCCACACAGCCGCCGCTTCAGTCGTCTTTTTAACGCGTATTGTCTCTTCGACACCATTTCTAACGCGCTGATTTTTTATACCTAAGGTCCAGCGGCGCTGTGACAACTTTAAAACATGACGCAACGCTTGTGTCATCAAATGGGCCGCCACTAGCTGTGACGGTACCACATTTCGATGGTGTAATAGTCTGGAAAACAGAAGACCGTGGTGAGCAGTCAGTGAGTTAATCATATAATTAAATTCTTGGGTTTGACGCGCAGAATAAAGATATGATTATTGTTAGCTGACACGACTGCAAGCTTCTCGTTTGCCAGCTTCAACTTATTTGCTAAATCCTTTCGCCTCATAAAACGAATCAATACACACCTCTGTCCCCTCCTGATATACCGTAATATTTTTAGGTTTGAAAAATGAGTACAAAGCACGGAAACGATGCCTCTAAATATGCAGCAAAAGCTGCAACAATTTTCTGTAGAATCATTTTAAATATGAACCGCAGGTATAGTACGGCATGATTATTGTGTTTCGTCTCGGGAAGCTCTTTCTACGCGATTGTATCTCTTAATGACAGTTAAACTTTTCTTTTCTATAAGCACTGAGCAAATCTAAGAACGAACATAAGAGAACTAGCTCACTGAGCTGAAACGATAGCGCCCACAAACACTGCGTCGACGCAAACGACACTTTCACGCGACCTTGTATCATTGTCAAGGCGAGAAAAGTCGCGCTAAAAATTCTCCCGATTTTCGTAGGTGCAAGGAACCTCCACCAGGCTGCCAGAGGGACGCCAACGCGCCAAAAACGTTTCCAGACTGCTGCAAGCTGAACTGCAAGCCTAAGTCTCGTAAGTCGCCTTTCTAACAGTGTAACTCATATTGCTCGGACAGATTTTGAGCTTCCTTTTTTTTTTTTTTTGTGAATCCCTATTTTTGGTATACGTGAAATGTCGAAGCGTTTATGCGCAACGCTATGTACCTATATACGTACTTTGTTACGCATTTAGCCTGCAACCTTGCAACACATTTTGCGGCTGCTAATTGCATAAAATGCCGTGATAGAGCGCGAACAATATGCGAGGAAAGGGTGGAAGACAGACAACGCAGTATTGCATGTTGGTAACCGTGCTCAGTGGTTCAGCGGCCTTATAAGGAAGTTGAGCTACGGCAACAATGAATAACAAGTGCAGCTGATTTTATCCCCCTCTTCGACCCCTTGTCACTGTAACCACTTGATGAGGGCTTGTTGGTTCGTAATTCGAACAGAGGAAAAACAACGCGACAGGAACGGGGACAACGAAAAAAAAAATAAAGAAACGAACACCACAGGACAAGTTCTGACGGCCAACTGAGTTTATTACAGGAAGGCCAGGATTTTACATCGCCACAATGTCCATGCGCACGTCATAATAATTACCATGCGCAATCAAAATCTTTCCTCGAGAGAGTTTATCTCTTTTTCCCAGAGCAGAAGAAAGGGCGCACTGACACAGTTGTCACCTTCAATCCAGATGCAGAAGGCCTCTATGATTTCCCTCTCCTTCTTGGTTTTTGCCTTACATGGTACCTGCTCTTCATGGTACCATGGAACCATGGAACCATGGTACCAGCTGTTCATTCCAGATGTCCCAAATGGAAATCGGCATTTCCATTTGGACCCATTGATAGTTCCAAAAGGTCCTAAATGTTATTTTTTTAAAATTTTTCATTGGGATCCCTATGTAAAACGGAGCTACGACCACGCTTGTGGTGTTCAGGGTGTAATTGGTCTTTATATAACTTTAAGTAAGTATTGCCGTCAGTAACCAAACTCTTAAGCTGTACTCGATCACCACAGTCATATGCAACCATAAGCTAGAACGACACCTCACTATTTATGAGCGTTGCATTTAATTAAAGACTTTCCTTATTTACGTGTGACCGTTCTCAGAGGCCAATACCTCGTGGAACACACTTACGGCTGGAGCCATGAAAAAATGTTCTGTATTTACTCATTACACAGGAGGCTCTCTTTCCTGGCAACGGCTTTTCGCAAGGAACCAATAATCTCGGAATGTCATAGCTACATGACTCGCATATCTCACCTCACTAAGCTTGTTATTCCTGCGATTCCCCAGGTAACTGCCTCGGAAGCGACAACGAGTTAATAGAAGAAGGAAAAAACAGAAGTCTAACAAAACCCTGTCAACTCGAAGGATGCATTGGAGGCGTGCGTACGGTACTGGAAAGGTAAGTCCCATTAATAGAATTTTAGAATATCGAAGCGAATGTTTTCCGGCTTGAACAACCGGGACTCGTCTAAGCTCGTCACCACAAGAACACGACCGGTTCAGGTGGTGCCCCTGCTGCGATTCTATTGATCATTATGTCCGTCACGTAAATCATAAATTATATATTCCTAGTTTTTCTGATTTTAAGCTCGTTAACACCAACAACAGAAGGTTTTCAACTCACCAAAATCTGCTTTTACCTAGAGTACGAACTAATTATGGTAGAATGACGGCAAAGTTTTCGTGCATTATGCTGTGGAACATGCTACCTTTTGAAATAAAATTATGTGCCGCGCACTCATTCCGGCGACGTCTTCATGTCCATCTGTTAGATAATTTGCCTGTTTAGTATATTATTTTGAATTCACGGTCTTTATTTATTCTTGTGTTACACTATGTTTATGTACGCACCTCTTTTTGTATATATTTTGCTGCTAATCTGCCACTGCTTGGCTGAGTGATGTTCTTATCATCTGTTTAAGTTTTCTTGGGAGGTCCCCCTGACGGTTCCCACTTCGGGACCTCCGATTGTTCACTTGTCGCGCAAAAAAAAAAAAAAAAAAAAAAGGAAGTACACTTAAAGGGACCGACAACTGGGCGGAACGCGTGAACAGACCTTTGTGCATTCGGAAAGAACTTGAATTATAGTGCTGGAATCGAGCGCCCGTTCGCGATTTGAATAGGATTTGTGTTCTTAAACTCAGCTTGAAAATCGCGACAACTGAAACGTGGCGTAGCCTTGTGGTAAGGACTCGGTATTGCGTTATTTCAATCAATTCTTTCAATTCTTTATTCATCATTAGTACAGAAGGAGGTCCCGGAGTTACAAAACTGTCAGGGGGATTTTTATTAGTCATTTGACAATATTGATAAATTGCATATTATGGCATAGAAGTTAAACTGCAGTAGATAAAAAGGAATCGAGAAAATAATAAAGCAGGACATATAGGCAGAAATAATAGTAACAGAAAGAAGCAGCAGAAAAGGTAAGTGTTTACATAAAAAAAGTAATTTGCAAACAAATAATACAGAACTCATTATAAAAGCCTTTATAAAATGAGGGCGATATTATAAAATCGGTTGCACCGTGGCTGCGTGCACTTTTGTATAGAAAGTAATATTATTCATTTAAATAGAAAAGTAATGCTACAGAGGTAGCTAGTTCGCTGTTCGAAATCCCCCGAATTATCGTCCCTACTGCTTAAAGTCAATCTTGGTTTCATTAGTGACCCACGAAGCCTCCAGCATTTTAATAATAACTCACGAAGCTATGCGGTTGTCCTTGTAGAGATAGCTGCGATAGTCAGTGCGACGAATTTCTGATAGGGTTATCTTATCTGTTTCAACGAAGATAATTGGGAGACACGGGATTCTTAATTTACTGCACTCTTCATTTACTGCATTAAAGTGGTGCGACGTGCGAGAAGACGTAGCTGTTAGACTGATTCGTAAATAAGTGCACTTCCCTTTATTAACAGGTGCGAAGAGGTGAATGACCCGAAATGTTCAAGGTCTATGGTATTACCGGAGCAACCGTACCCACACTGCTGCGGCGTGGCAACCTTGTGCTCCAGTACGGGAAAGAAGAGGAGAAAGAGGTCCGGAAGGAATTCAAAAGGTGAAGCTGGACGATCTTCGAGGAATAAGAAACGACTACAGACACAGCAGTGAAATTGCCGAGGTGGCCGTCGGTCCCACGGAAAGTCGTGCCGCGCATTTGTGCACTGCTACCCCTTTTCTTGCAAAATGGGAGCCTCGAAATAAACACAGACGTTCGTGGTTTAAGTTCTTGTTGGTACGCTTAGAGAAGCTCTGGGGCCTCAGTATTTAACAAAGATAGCACTGAGCGCGCTCGCCACATGCCATATATAGCCAGATATACATGTATGGCCATACACGCATCTGGATATGGCCGTATGCATGTGGCCGTATTTGCCCGATACGTATCAGAGTGTTACATGGCATTGCTGGCGTTGGTCTTTAATTGCCATATATGCTTCTACCACAATTTGGACACGTACGGACACGTGCCATATAGAGCCACATAGCCCAATTCCTGATATCGCCATATATGATATTTTTATAAGAGCGTACCCAAATCATTTTAATGAGATCCAGTGACCTCGACAAACCGCAGGAGTTCGCCTTTAACGCTCGCTGACATCGCGCAGTATACGGGCCGCACACTACACGGGTCGCATTTTCGCCTCCATAGAAAATTCGACAACCGCGGCCGGGGTCAAACCCGCGTTCTTTGGATCCGCAGTCGTGCACTAGACCACCGCGGTCTAGTGGTTATTATGGTGAACGCCTCGTCCATAACAGACTCACTCACTCACTCACTCACTCACTCACTCACTCACTCACTCACTCACTCACTCACTCACTCACTCACTCACTCACTCACTCACTCAGCAACACGTGTCAGTAGCACGTGGCAAGAGGATATTTGGTCGTGACAGCCACCGCAGCCTCGACCGAAATGTGGCAAACCGGACGTGCAAAGTAAGTGCACCCTCTGCGCCTGTCCGAAAATGCCCGTCTGTCAAGCAAGAGACAGGCAACTGGACCATTGATGGATGGATGGAAGGATGTTAGGAGCGTCCCCTTTATAACAGGTGGGTAGCCCGCGGGTCCCCAAGCTCTATACCTTCATTTTATCTTCTACAAACGTTTGGTTTCCCGAATCACACATGTTTTCCCAACAAATTTTTCTCGTGCCTACCTATTTTGTCGATTATCGTTCCGCTGTGAAGCAAGTCAAATCGATCTGCGCGCCAGCTATCATCAGTTGACGAAAACACGCCCAGATACTATCTCGGCAACAGCGCCCTGTAGTTCGCGACGCTGCCGTCAGTGGTCAGTCCAAGCCGGGCAGACAGCGCTCAAGTTAAAAGCTTGCTGAGGACGGCACAGCCACTACACGGAGCCTCTAACAAATGCTCGGGGAGGCCAGTTTTCGGCAACGCGGGACGCATTTTTGTTAGTCACCCTCAACTTCATTTTTGCAAGTCATCCCTAGACAGGCGCCTTCAAGGCGCGAGCGGCGGCGCGCTGCTATCAGCCGATCGCGGCAAACGCTCGCCAAGTTTCATACGCGCTTGTGCGTTCGCTATCACGGTATTACAGGCAACTGATAAGGCGGGTTTCCAAAGTGGCATGTTACGGGGAGCCGTTAAGGGGACCGTCTACCACACTGAATTTCTTTTTCCGTTGTGGTAAAAATGAGAAGACCGTTCCTTACATTGACCGAAACGAGCGTGCTTGTACCCCATAAAAAGCGAATAATATTTTGAGTAAACTGGCCCTGAAAGTCGGCAAAAAATTACCGTTGGCGCCATCCTCAGCGATGAGTGTCAATCTCCAAGTGTAACGAAAAACCAGAAAATACCCAGCCAGGTTCAATTATCCTGCTTAAAACCAAGAATTTATTACTCGCAGTTGTGTTTGACAACATCGGGTGACCCGCCACGGTGGTCTAGTGGTTATTGCACTCGGCTGCTGATCCGAGGGTCGCGGGATCGAATCCCGGCCTCAGCAGCTGCATTTCGATGGAGGCAAAATGTTTGAGGCCCGTGTACCGTGCGATGTCAGTGCACGTTAAAGAACCGCAGGTGGTAAAAATTCCCAGAGACCTCCACTAGCACGTCTCTCATAATCACACCTGGTTGCACTCTTTCACGACGAAGGGGAACGTTCATTTTTAAATAATATTGCGAAAACACACTGACCAATGTTGCCGGTGTCCCTACACATATAGTAGAGGTGACAACGAAGATAAAAAAATTCTGTTTCAAAACTTTGTGCTGGCTTCCCAGCGAAACCACTGCAACCTTGTAGTACACTTCGAATGGTGCGCTTTCTATTGCGATAAAACACAGAAAACCGATAAAAAGCGTGAAGAAACCTTCATAACTATCCGTAAACGCGCACGAACCTCAAGGCTTCGTCGCAGCTGTAACGGTCGACGTGCCAAAAGCCTAACTATACGCATACTATACTAAACTGTAAACTATTTTAACAACGCGTCACACCGACTGAGACATAAAGCAAAGGTTCTCACCATGCTGACGTCAGCTGCACGAGGCGATACCGCAGTTTGGTGCTGAATAGCGTCACCGTGACACAAAAGCACACACACGTACGGCAGTTTCCATGAGCGAACACTCAACAATAACGCCGCCGACATTCACTCAAGCGAACCGTCTCCCTCCGACATCTCCCGCATCCCAAGCTCACGAAATCCCAGGAAATCGTGTGGCGCCGCCTCCAGACGCATTCTTTTCCATGCCCACTATTATTCAGCCGTATCTACCCCGATTTATTCAGCCCGCACTGCTCACAGTGCGGGTCCGTTGCCACACTCGCGCACATACTCTGGGACTGCCGCGATGACCCACCCCCGCCCGATCTCCTGACCACTCCCTCGCCTGGAGCGTGGGATGCCGTACTCCGCGACTCAAGCCTGGCGAAACAACTACAGGCCATCAGACGCGCAGAGGAGGTGGCGGCGAGGCACCGCCTGACCGCTATACCTCCGTGATTTTTTTTATTTAATAAAGTTGTTCTCTCTCTCTCCCTCCGACAGCTTTGTCTGGCTTCCTTCTGCAAGCGTGTATGGAACGGCTCTGGCTCAGCGGTGACGCATGCGCACTGGGCGCACTAAGTCATGCACTGTTCCTTTCCAGACTTCTCCTAAAAGGGAGTGACTTAGCATTTGGCGAACGAGGATAAGGATAAACCAGAAACTGACTCAGCAGTTATTTCTGCCTATCTTTTTTTTTTTGCTTCCGTCACTGGCGCCGGCTGTCCTGCTGTTTCGGTAACCCACGAAGGCGCTGCGGCGAGAGTACGTGGACAAGATTTTTATGCCGCTTATCGAGCTCATCTAACCGCTCAGTGCTCGCTCATGGTCCGGTGCATGGTCCAGCGGTTACGGCGCTTGACTGCGGACCCGAAAGATGCTGTCTCGTGGCGGTCTCGCTTCGATGTAGTCGAAATGTTGAGGCCCGTGTTCTGCGCGTTGTCAGTGCACGTTATAAGGAACCCATGGTGGTCGAAATTTCCGCAGCCCTCGACTACGGCGTTCCTCCGCTTTCTACTCTTCGTTCGCACCGGTGGTCTAGTGGCTATATATATATATATATATATATATATATATATATATATATATATATATATATATATATATATATATATATATATATATATATATATATATATAGAGAGAGAGAGAGAGAGAGAGAGAGAGAGAGAGAGACAGGCCGCAGGCGTGAGTACAGAAATGAGTAGTACACGATCGAAATTGGCAACAAAATGGGATAACATTTATTTGATGTTTCAGCCGCAGACTTGCCTCCGTCATATACGTATATAATGTGTGTGCGTCGCCGAACTGCATTCACTTAATTGAAGCTTACGAGTAACACGATGTGCCATCCGGAAGACGCGCAGAATTCAAGCTGATGTTTCGTTCCTGTGAAAGACTTCTCTTTTCATGATTTCGGAATGAATTAACCCTATAAGCGGGGCACCGAACTCTCTGTGCGCCACACAGAGAAGCTCGAGACTTAATTTACGTGTTCATCATGAAATGCCCGGATCTATTTCCTTCGGTGTCTCCGGATGCCTTCGTACTCTTTCATCAGTTGATGGCACTGCGCAATCGCCTACCAGAGAATGCATCTGTCCTTTGCTCCTGCCCGCATGGGAGCCCCCGCTTTGCATTCAAACGCGGCTTCAAAATCTTCCATGTTTCGAAGAGGAATGTTGACTCTGCAAGAGAAGAGAACATTGGAATGTAACACGGTAAAAAATCGCCGCATATGTCCTTGCTTCATTGCAAATGACGTCGAAAGATCTTCTGCCGCATCTGATACGTAACACCTTCTCTTCTCCCCCTCTCCCACCCCTGACGCTGTTCCCCTTCGCTCTGACACCTCCCATGATGGATGCAACGATGGTTTTGCTGAATTCATTTGAAATTTACCGCGTGGATGGATGGATGGATGGATGTTAGGAGCGTCCCCTTTACAACGGGGTGGCAGCCCGCAGGCCATCAAGCTCTACCTTTATTTTTTTCTCTACAAACGTTTGTTTTCCTGAGTCAGACATATTTTCACAGCTAATTCTCCTCCTCGCCTACCGATTTTATCTATTATCGTTCCGCTGTGAAGCAACAATCTTAGCCGAACTACCTCGCTTTTTTCTTTACTCCATACTTTTGGGCAAACGCGCCAACAGATGGCGCGTTTGCCCTGCTCTCGCGCCTTCTTTTGGGACCTTTTATTACTGTTGGATTAACGCGTAGAGTCTCTTGGACACCATTTCTAACGCGTTGATTTTTCATTTACTAATGTAAAAAACCAGTCCAATGTGTATTCCCAATTAACGCTGCGGATCACGGTTATGTGCATATATCTTGCCTTAAATAGTCATGAGGTCTCTATGCGCTGTATAACGGTGACGTGTGTGTCCCCGTGCCACCAGTACTACTAGCTCGATTCGTTTTGACCGCCTGGTTCAATCAGCTTCGGCGGGGCGGCTGAATCGAGTGACAGCCCGACAGACAGACAGACAGACAGACAGACAGACAGACAGACAGACAGACAGACAGAGTTCCTCGCGTTTAGATAGCGCAAGAAAGACCACCGTCTTCAATAGCGCTAAGCTCACTTTTCGAAGGACGACGCAGCTTGCATTGATACAGCACGTCATCCACAGCGTTGCTGTGGTTAGATTTAGGTTCTTAGCCCGTTTCTATTCAATTGTGTCATGGCTGCCTTACCACGAAAGCTACCGCCAGGCCTGCACTATTCATTGTACGCAGATGATATCTGCATATGGGCATCTGGGCTGCATGCACGAGAAATACAATCAACACTGCAAAAGGGGCTCGACATTATACATCACTTTTTGAAAGAAAGAGGTATGAGTCTCTCGCTCGCGAAAACCGCAGTCCTGCCTTTCACTAGGCGACATCTGAAGGACTTCAATCTTACACTTGAGGGACAATCTTTGATGTTCGCGAAAGAACATAAATTTCTTGGCATTACTCTTGACAGGCAGTTGTCGTGGGCGTCTCATATCCGTGGTATTGAGAAGCAGGTGAACTCAGTAGTAAATGTACTTCGTCGACTAGCTGGCACCACATGGGGAGGATCAGTCTCTTCCCTATTACAAGTGCATAACGCTCTTATAAAGCAAAAAATTGCTTATTCTGCGCCTATTCTCCATGGCTTATCGCAAAGTTCTGAGGAACGTCTCCAGCGCTTACTCGCAAGGGGGCTGAGGATTTGTCTTGGTGTCCCGCAGGCGACCTCGAGTTCACTAGTAGTCGCTGAAGCTCGCTACCCGCCTTTTTCAGTCTTGCGAACGGTTGAAACTTGCAGGCACGTTTATCGCATTTTAACGCAACACGAGGCTCATCCCTTAGGTTACGCACTAAGCGAAAGAAACAGAAGCAGAATTCACGATACTGTTCGTCAATACAAAGCAACACTGCCGTGTTTCGAAATATCTGAGGTAGACATTAGCTACCCTCCTTGGATGTTAACAAAGCCTAAAGTGGAACTATCAGTCGAGGGAATAATATCTAAAAAAGACATGTTCATGGCAGTCGCTCAGCAATTGGCGCTATTCCAAATTTACTCATCATATCCACAATACGTCCACGTTTATACAGATGGTTCGTGCAGTAACAACTCATCTACTTCTGCATTTGTTGTACCACAGTTGTCGATAGAGCAAACATTTAAAATCTCTCGTGTGACGTCCTCCACTGTTGCAGAGCTTTTTGCAATCCTCTGTGCGTTGCGCTTCATTACAACGGTAAAAAAGGCACAAAAATGGCTTATTCTTAGTGACTCACAAGCAGCCCTTGCATCACTAAAAAGCAATGAGAAAAGATCTATAGATAGTATATTGCTGTATGAGACGCTCAAAGAACACACAAAAGCAAGTGCTATGAACCACACAATTGCGCTTCAGTGGATACCAGGACATTGCAATATTCCCGGTAATACAGCAGCGGATGCAGCAGCAGGTCGTGCACACAGTAACGAAGAGACAATTGGTCTTCCTATTTCGCGCAATGAAATCCGTCTACTCCTGAGAAAAATGTCCTTTGAGCTCAGCAAAGAGGGTTGGTTTGACGAAAAATCAAAGAGATCAGACTTATTTTCCATCGACCCAGGCATACAACTCTCGATTCCAACAAGTCTGAACGAAAATAGAAAGTTTGAAACATTGCTACACCGCCTGCGGCTTGGTACAGCATTTACGAAGCACTTCCTCTACAGGATCCAACGGGTGTCTAGCCCGCAGTGCTCATGTGGTCACCCAGACGAAGATATACATCATCTTCTACTCGAGTGCACAAAGCACGATTCCCCACGGAGTGTGCTGCGAGCCAATTTGTCGCTTTTAGATAGAAGACCTTTTACCCTAAAAAAGATCCTTGGTCCGTGGCCAACAGCGGTCCTTCAGAAAAGAGCCCTATATGCACTAAAAAAGTTCTTAGAAGATACAAATATCCTCTGGAAATATTAACTTTGGCTTGATTCCAAAGACCCAATGAATAATGTCACCCCTGTGTATTCAACAGTGCTCATTGTTGTTCTCACATGTTTCAGATTGTGTCTAATTACTTGTGTTGTGTGTATTTTGTTTCGCACAGACGTACATATGAACTATTCTGATCGCATGTGCACACGCTTCCTATGTGAACTTCGGCATGGATCTCTAATCCACGCACTGTCGAACTGTATATAGCGCTGACCTTTTTAGTGTGACAAATGTGTATATCTTGTGAAACTTTCTTTCTTGCTGTTTTTTTTTCTTCATTGAAACTTTTCTAAGATTGCTAAGTGAGAAGGAGTAGCCGGTGCCACACTAAAGGCACCAACCTCTCCTATTCACCACTTCAATAAAAAAAAAAAAAAACTGCGGAAGGGACGTTGTTTTGGCTCATGAAACGAAAACCAGCTAGAGGCAACAAACGGTTACGTGAAGACACTTGTGGAAATACGAGTTCGGCAAGGCAAAAATGCTATAGCTTTTCGCACAGTAGGTTCGAGGTACGGTAAGTCGTCATGCCTCATTCAATACGCAAACCTGAAAACATCCCCCTAGAAGCGCTGAAAACAGTACAGTAGAAGTCAACACAAATTTGTGTTGGTTGTTTATTTGCCTGTTATTTATTTATTTATTTATTTATTTATTTATTTATTTATTTATTTAAGAAGTCCTTACAGGTCACTCACGAGGCCTTTAAGGACCTTTTAGGTAAATAAATACGCCCACATACTTTTTTCTTCGTGGGGCCTATTTTGTTCGGTATGTCCTATCTAAATAAAGTAGCGCAATATAGCGTTCTCGTTAGAAACATAAACCTTTAGGTCGATTCCCATGACGAGGCCACAGTGCTTCGTAAGAGTTGCATTCCTAGCTTAGATCTGGAATTATTTCTGTACTCAATCTCTTGAAGACTTCATTTATCATTTATCGCTGTTGAGGCTTTGATGTGCACTGGCGTAAGCTCTGATTATTTTACGAGGACCGATTTCTCAAGTTGGGCTTGCTCTATGCATTTCTCGTAGTGCTGGACGCATTGAAACATCTTCGCATCGCGCGTTTTCTTTGCTCCTGAGCAGAACAGCTTACTGGCAGTGAGCTGTTCTGCTAGGCCATCAGGCTGCATTAATATTATGCCTAATCACTAGTGATTACTTGTGAATGTAATCACGCAGTCGTGCTCAATGGTGAACTCAATAGCCTCTGCGGTATGTGAACATGATAATTTGATGCGTTCAATTAGCAACGAACTAAATATAATACTCCTTATCGCCACGTTTTACCGTCGTTTTCTGAGCCACACGATTCTGAAAGAAGAGCTCCGAGGAAAGGTTTTGGGAGGCACAAGAGGCGAGATCTTAGCGCACGAACACTGTGCGTTGGGCGTCAAAAATGTAATTACCTCCGCCATTTAGAATTATCGTTCCGCATTTAATCAGTTACCTGCAAGATTTATGATGATTCCTGCTTTGCGCGATGCAGCTTTTCAAATGCATGTAGCACTTATTTAGCTACTTCTCCGCCATGTTGACTTACAGGCCAACGTACTGGTCATCCGACACACTACACGGCCGGACGCGGTCTGAAGTTCGTATCACAGCGAGTGCAGTCGTTAAGCTAGCGGGTGAATTTTGGTCTAGCTGAATGCGTGGCGTTTCGGGTGTTTGAAAGCGCTGAAAGTCCCTGGCACCCGAGTGTTATAGCGGCGATTTGTATGAATGCCCGATTGATTAGTTCAGTTTCACTGTACCGGTATCTGCTGGGACTGTGAACATCCGACATCACTTCGGTGCCCATTTCTGGCCGAGTCGACCTGCACCAAACCTGTAACGCGAAAAAAGTGAACGGCGTCAGCAAGTCGTATGAAACTAAGAGAAAACAAGTCCTGTTTGTTAATCGATATAATAGAAAGCTTCTCTGTTTAACGTGGAAATTATAACGGCTAGCCGTTCTTGAATAGCGCTTTTTTAAGTTTCTTATTCATTCTGCAATATTACACTATCGCATACACTAGATACATCAGTATATGTCCATGAGGATGCTAGATACTGTCCTATTCAATCAAGATTATCCGCTCGAAATGCTACTCATTACACGCAAGAAAATAGGGCTTTGTCGACCCTGTTTCCATCTGACAATTTGTCAATACGTATTTGCAGCTAGGTCACTAGCTAATTTACAGTACTAGTCTAGTTGTTGGTCCAGGATCCCGCTTGCAACACCACTTTCCATTTTCGTTCATTTTAATTCATGATTCTAAAATCTTTCATTATTTGAATGCGCTGCTAAGCGCCAGAAAACAACAAAACTGGGACGTCTCTGTTCCTCCAGAAAACTGCCCTCCTATCAGCGAAATATTCAAGTACTTTTACGAACGCAACGCCAAGAAAATTGATTACAATGTGGTCAAGCACACGCAATAATAGCAGTCTCTGTTTAGAAAAAGGAGGACAGTTCAAAGTACTACGTACTCTACTATGGTACAGCGGTATTTCCTTTAAAGACGCAAATAGCAAAAGAACAACGTTGAAACGACAGGATTGAGAGGGAACTATAATGCCTGAGGAATTTTACTCAGACGTCTAGAGCGATGTGTAGATCAAGCCGTAAACTTCATATTATTCTGCACTGCTGTATGTTTCTACTAAGTACGTAGTAAGTACGTTGTTCCTACTATATCGGTATTATCACAGCCTGTTATATGTGTCTGTTTAAACGAAATGTTGCGTGTTTCATTTCCTCTGAACACATGACATGCTGCATTCACGAACATGACCCGTTCACGCAGGTCAGGATCACGCAGACGCACAAGTTTGAACTCGCTTGTCAGCTGAAAGTGGCAGTCAACTCTGTAGCCACGTTTCGTTGCTGTTAGCCTCAGTCATCTTTCTTTCCCTGTTTTATTTAGGGCAGCGATATTCAAGCACCGAGGATGGCCGTGCAATTTTACTTTAGTCAGAGCTTGACTTGTCCGAAATTTCATTCATTGCTATGAAAGTGACCTTTATGGCGGCTGTATTTCGCCAAAGAAAAATTGTTTACAGCGTTAAAAATGTATCACTTTGATGCGAATTTGATGTGTTACAATGTAGTTCCTTCTCTGAGTATATTACAAAAACATTTCAATAAAACGATGAACGAAAATGCGTTAATTTATTTATAAATACGTTAACATTCGTTGAAATACTACCATTAAAATATCACCAAAAATATTGTTTGTATAGGCGAAGTTTCATACCAAAGCATAGGAGATAAAGAACAGCTGCTCAGGCGTAAATTCTTCAAGGCCTGGCAAGACTTCCAGCTTATCGTCTTCTGAAAGGCGGACATGAGTCTGGAAGAATGCACAGAATGTTAGTAGGCGTAAAGCACCAAGCATTGATGGAAACTTGTTCACTCATATCAATTTATGTTTTGGCCGCCTCACCCATAGCTCTATAGACAGCGTAGTTTTAAGCACGTTCTTGTCATAGCGATACGTGGACAAGACTATTGGGGTTCTCGTATCTAGAGAAATCTTTAAATTTGAATGACTTCTTCAATATTATGCAGTATTAAGTACGCAATGAATAAAGGCATGCATGCCTGACTGAAGTTCATGTTCCTTGTTTAATGACTTTGGCCTGAGGGACAAACTGGCTGAGCCTTCTTTAAAAGTGAGTGACAAGTGTATAACGACGTTTCTGTACCCACCGCAAAGGCAAGCCGGACTCCTCCGTTGTCAGCGATGTTTTCACCGACCGTGTTCTCCCCGTGAATCTGAAATCACATTTGGCGTGCGTCATTGGTGCGTGCGAATTTGTGCAGTACTTAGTAAACCTGGATTAGAAGACCCTCCTGTAGCCAGGTACTTTAGGTATCCTTCTGTATAGTCATGCAACTGTGTTTTATAATACGAAAATATATAAAAATTAAACGTAACGAAGTTCAATAGTTTTGGTGCTGGGGTACCTAAAAGAGAAGCTGAATTATGTTGCAGCAGTTGGTTACAACTTTTCTGGTAGTTTGTAGCATATATGACGAAGATACGCGAATCATTATGTCACAATTATTGGCTGATAACCTCTGACTTCCTTTTTTTTAGGGGGGGAAGAGGGGCCAGGGGGTGGGGGGGTCATAAGTGCTCTATCAAATTAGTATGCACCACAACACTTCCCGTTCCGATGAGGCGCCCCTGTGTTCTTATTTCAACGGAATTACAATCCGGAATAGAAGGCGTGCAACCTTGCGACTAGAAAAGTTGCTGATGTCTCCAACTGTACTCCGACGTTGCAATCGGTACAACTGGTCTTCCTCTTTGCCGATTTGCATAGCTTCGTAAGACAGCAGTGCTCTTATCTATTGAGGAGTGAACCTTCAATACTTAGTTACGAAAATATAATTAGAGCAGAAGTGAAAATTTCGGTTTCGGTTCATTCTAGAAGTGTAGCAACTTCAAATAATGAACACGGCTCAAGCTCTTCATAAAAGCATTGTTCCGTGGCATAGCCATCGGTTCAAGATAAATTCCAGATAAGTTCCAGATAATCTTCTTTCGAACCCTGACATGGAATGTCACTGGTGCGTAAAACGTGCACTTCGAAATAATAATATCCATACACTAATGAACTGATCGTTGTGCTGGATGCAAAATAATAGCATTCGAGTGTTTTCAAAGACATCTTTTTAAAACGCCAGTTCTTTTGCGTTTTCCTGTAACAAACTTACAAGCCTCAATGTTGATTCTGTTCAATTTTAAGTGACCCACGTTTGCCTTCAGACATACCTAACGTTACCAAGATTCCTTTAGCAAACCTTAGAATGTCATTGCACATGCGGTCTCCATGTTGGTCACATAGACCGACATTGAGGGTTTACGCATCGTACATGCTTTCTGCGTTTCTACAGATAATTATATATATATGAATCTCACGCACTGTACGAAACTCTCACAACAGCTACAGGACGTTTCAGCAGTGGTCGCTTACTGAACAGTCAGCGCGGTAATGGCGTACCATGGTCGTTGGTACGTGACTATATTAGTCTGCAACACCTGTATCAGCCGCTGGATCACATTCTGTTACGTTACGAATCGAGCAGCTGGCACAGACCTTGCTGGCTAAAACAGCCATACGTTGACAATGACGATAAGAGCTTACCTCACTTACCGTACGGTAAGGAAGCACTGCCACCCCCCCTCCCCCCCCCCCCCCACCTTTCAATCATTGGTGATGATCCCGCCCCCTTCTCCCTCCCCTTTCAATTATTGGTGTACCGCTTCCCAACTTATGCTTAGTTAAAGATCGCCAAGATCGTTTACTTAGCCCAGAAAGTGTGCCTACCTTTGTTTTCGTCACTGGGTTGACGATGCTTCCGTATTGGTCAATGAAGCACGCCTTTTTTGCGTTGAACTCGTCTTCAGTGCCGTTGCTCCACCAGTCGGCTAACCGTCCTTCGTCATCGTATTGGGCGCCTTTATGTTAACGGACAACGTTGCATGGTTAACGGGGATGACGTGAGGACAAATTGATTTGATTTGATTTGATTTGATTTATTGATTTCCATTTACGTACACACACACTTACAGAGGAGTGGTAAGTGGAGGTGGATGAGGAAAAAAGTCACACAGACGCGGATTGAGGTAACCCCATGATAAGTTAAAGGAACATAGGAGTGAAAAACGACTTCTCTCGTATTAGTTAACTACCTTTTAACAATACCAAAAGCACCTCATGTGCGAGTAGAAGTCACTGGGCTAGCTGAGATGCTAAAAAGCAAAGATACAAGTGGCGACATTACTGTGAGGGATCCGCGCTAATAAGCGTGAAGTCAAAGATTCCGACAGTGCATGCTAAGGTCTAGATAATTATTTATGGCTAAAACTGATATAAACTGCGCTCTAAGGAAGCCAAAAACATAACGTAGCGTATTTCGAAAAATTGCATCGAGGCAATGTGGTGAGAATACGAAAAGAAAGATTGGGCTTTTTTACATTATTTGCTGCAAGTTTTATAGCGCGAGATTCAAAAATAAAAATTTCACCTTCATTTTCTCTGCTAATACCGAACATACAGTGGCCGTACTAACGACGAAAGAGTTCCCAGACTATAATTTGTCAGCCTTACACCACTTAATTATTTGGTCTTAGTGTCCCTATAGCAACAATTAATTGATTGTTAGTAAAAACACACTGATGAAGCATTTGATAGCAAGGGAAACAACTCTTACCTTCGTCGTCGTAGCCGTGGGAAATCTCGTGGCCGATTATCGAACCGATGGCACCGAGGTTGATGTACCTATAATCATCGAACGCGATAAGGAACAAACGCAGATAGAAACTAGATTGTATAACACTCTTCCACTCATATAATCTCAGGCAATTACGGCGAATTAAGGAAAAACAGGTACATGTATTCAAGTTAGCCAGTTTTACATCTCCTACTTCAGTAAAGGAGTGTGCGTTATACAAGGTCAAAGGACGTGCTGATTAATACAGCACGTCCGAAGGATTGGCTAAACGGAAATTGGTATGAACTATTCAATACTATTATTTACGTGTTTTGCCCAGGTCTGTGCAAAACACGTATGATGGACACATGTACTGCTTCTAAAGGCATTTAAAAAAAAAAAAAAGATGCTCGCTTTACGGAAAGCTTCAACATCACTTCTAGTGCTATTTATACACTTCCTGGAAAATATTTTCCGCATGAACTTTGTTGAACATGTTTTAAGGACACACGAATAAGCAGAACATTTTTTTGAAATATTCAAGCTTTTTTTTTTTTTTTTTTTTTGCGGTTTGGAAGCATCTTTAGAAATACGGGAAAGCCTAAACAGGCTCACTGAATGCAGGTGGCAAAGTCGCGATGGGCATCCGTTTTGAAGATGTATTTGCTTACGATGGCAGGCCGTCGTGGAAAAATGGGTTTTGAAGAATTCCTCCTGGTATCACTGAAAGTAAGGCAATAAAGACTCTATCAGTGTACTCGGTGTCGACTGTGGTAACGCTAAGTCAAAGTTATTGACGACTGAACAGTCGCATGATCAGCTGACCCTGTCAAAATTTGTCGTTTCGATAAAGCAATACCGGTTACAAGTTCAAGTGCGAAACTTCGGCTGCTTAGCTCACCGATTTCGTTCGTGTCAGCAGAGTAATACGCGTTCACGTCTTCTGCCGCAGAAACGCTCCATCTGAAGAAGAGAATGGTGAGGTCTGTAGCTGTCAGGTTATGACACAAACGATGCCAAATAATAGTTATGCAGTTGAGCAGTTTGAGAGCAGTTGCGCGCCGTTGTAGTTAATAGGTGCGACTTTTGTGTCTCGTAGTGTATTGCACGGGGAACATTACAAAAAAAAAAAAATACCTGTCTTTGCTGTCGCTGACAGTTTGACGAAGTTTGGAGAGAAGCTCCTCGTAGGCGACTCTTTGGAACCTGTCCATTATTTCCACGAAATGTTCGTCCTTCCCTACGGTCCCGACCTGACAAGAAAAAATAATTATAATACGAAAGTCTCAAATAGGACACCAAATGTGCGGAGGTCACATATGTTCGTCAGATAAACTAAAATACTGCCTGTGGGTGGAATTGGCATTCTTATTTATTTAGAAAATGTTTGGCAGCCAATTCCACTCTGTGAATGTGGGAGATTCACGTCCATTCGCTTTAACTTGCTTTATTAAGTCTCCTAACTCACTCCTAATTCAGGTTAATTCCCTTTAATTTGCTTTCTTAGTTATCCTAATTGACTTTTGAGTCACACTGGTTCGCATTAGTCAGGTCTATTCTAGTTAAGATAATTCACGTTCATTCGCTTTACCTTGCGTTCTTAAGTTTCTCAATTAATTATACAGCATACGCTTTAATTAACGTTCGGTGTCTTGCATGATGTCATGCAATTTTTGGCACCATTTGCGTTGTCGCCGACTTCTAGGGAGATCGGTCACTTTTCATGTTCTGTAAACAAACAAGGCTTTCGCCTTAAAAAAGTGCCCTGAATACTCGACATGAACCGCTTCGTTGAAAAAAGCTACTCTATTTCGCTGTCTTTTGCAGCAAAAGAAAAAAAAAAGAAGAAGAAGAAGATTGGTTACCAGCAAACAAATAGACAAGAAAAAAATCAAACAGTTAACTGATACAAAAACATAAAATAAAAACATGCCAGTCGTCAGTTCGCTGGCGAGACTCCACATTAAGCTAAAGAGTTCAAGTGCGCTCAGTTCTGTCCAATCTGCGCTAACTCTACATGACTTCATGGCAATCACTGTCCTTAACCGCTCTTCCCGAACACTTCACGTCCACGTCCACTGGAAGTAATCACATGACGTAGAACTGCACATGTACGCAGTTGTACATGTCCAAGTTGTATATATAATCCACAGGATTATGTGAAAATACGTCGCTTCACATCTCCTGTGTGCATTTCGGCGTCACTATCTTCTGCCTACGTTTCTTTTCATGCTCAACGTTACGCGTACCAACAACATAGCGCATTTATAGACTCTTCACAAATGTGCAGCGGGTAATATTACGCATGAAGCAAGGTCAAGCTACTCCAACAAGACGTATTTATGGGAAGTACTTGTTTAATGAGAAATTCAATGAGGAAGAACTTACGGAGCGGAATTCGTTGTCGATGTATTCGTCGCTGAGGAACGTCTCAGGATAGGCAACCCTTTTCTTCATTCCCTGAAGCTGCTCCCATGACGTAAAAAAACAAGCAAACAAACAAAAAAGATCCCTTTAATCGCTAAGTTTACATGATGTTGAGATTGAATACTTCATCGTCTTGGTGTGCTCAACTGACTAACCTCTCACATTATTTTTATTAGTTAGGTTTCCTACATCAACTGGGCGTATGCATCTTCAAATTTGTGTAACTCGCCTGGGTATGGTTAAATTGAAAATAGGTCAAATTGGATCAGAGGCTCTGGTAGAATATCCTCAATACCCTTTATCAATCCACAGTTTTATGTTTGAATTCAAGTACAACCATTTTTTTTCCCCTCAAAATTTGTCGTTTCTTCCTGAGAAATTACTGACCGTACATGCGAGAACACGGTTCTTCCTGCCGTATCCTAACTTGCGGAGTAATTTCTCTTTAGTGGGAGCTCAATAATTCGCATTTAGTAGGTAACGGTCATTTCTTTAGGACAAAAATCGAGTCAGCAACTGTCCGTTAGGAGGTCGTAATAAGAACGTTACACAAAGGTATAAGTTTTGATCCTTCTATTTCAAGGGACCATATGCAGCGCGAATATGCTATAAAAAGTGCCGAACCTTCTGACGTGCTTTCTCCCTCGTTTGAAAGTCCATCCAAACGACGTGACGCAGACGAGAGTTGAACGCCTTGACCATCTCGCGCACAAGCATTTCTCCCTGTTGAGAAACGTGGGGGACGCTGAGATAACTCGTGCACCATTGATCGACGGGAACACTTCCCGTTTTGTCGAAGGCGTGAGAATTGCGACCACATGAACAGATGTGACCGCAATTTACACCTTTGACAACGCAGTTAACATCTCTGACAACAGAATTTGCACCTTTGATAGCAATTTACACGTTTGAATATGTTACCTGCTATCCATAGCGTGAACATGATGGGCAGTCGGTAACATCGTGCTTAAGGCCCTGAATAGTCGAAGCATTGTAGATGTATCTCATGTAATTTGTGACACAGACGTTACCAATGTTGATCTATTTTGCTGATGCTATAGAACGTGCCAGTAATTAAAGAAAGTGTTTTTTTTCTTGAAGCTCCTTAAGGCGTGGGTCGTGCGTCCCCGATGTATGTAGTAGTAGTAGTAGTAGTAGTAGGTAGCCACCGGCGCGTGCCTGCCGGGAGGCACGCACGCGCCGAGGGCGAGCGCGTGGCTCCCGGCACGCACTCGCCCGCGAGAGACAACGTTGGCGCAGGCAGCGTCTCCTTGCGAGTTTCTTGATTGAGAAATACCGACTGCTCGCGTTGGAGAAGCGTTCACCGGCAACCCATATATATATATATATATATATATATATATATATATATATATATATATATATATATTTTTTTTTTTTTTTCCTGATTTTTCCTGATGAAGGCCGGACCACCGGCCGAAACGTTGAAAGTAAAAAAGTTCTTGCACGTTCGTCCGTTTCTTCAAAACTGCTTATATATATATATATATATATATATATATATATATATATATATATATATATATATATATATATATATATATATATATATATATATATATATATATATAAGGCACTGCATCTTGACTTGCAATGAAGTGCTGGTGGGAGATTTCACTTGTGCATTGTGCATAGTTGAACCGTGAGGATTCGTAGCATGCGCGAGATGTTATAATAATTTGATGACATTTACTCAAGTGTTTCACTTTTAATTGTGGGCCGAATTGCACGGAAGAGTTTCACGGTTTACCGATGATTCCTTCCGGAGCTTCGCCCCACTCATCATCATTCACCCCGTGAATATGCTGTGATTTTTTCCAGTTCCGAAGCACGCCCAAGTTGCGGCAAGTACGCTGCATGCACCTGTTGGTGTTGCAGGTTTCCCAACATAAACCTGTTAATTTCTACGGGAAAGGGTGCGTGGTTTCCGGAGTCGCAACAGCGCAATTCGCTTCGGCGAGCGCCTCCTGGCATGCTGTCACTTTGCGACACATTTTGAAGGGGATACGTGAACATTATGCCTGCTGAAGCGTTCCGTATGGCTATTCCAAAAGTCCCAGACGTTTCCGTGGAATACATTTGAAAGATATATGAAAAATATGCGAAAAAATATGGAATCTCTATTTACATCGTACGAAAACTTATAAAACTGTTGGAATACGGAACAGACCGCTAGATATTCCATATGTTGCCGTACGATGTACGTACATATGTTTCCGACGACATTGCTCTACAACCCTGCAATACGTACATGTAACTATATACCGGATGGCAAATAAAACCATTTCAATTTCAGTTTCTAAGTCTTAGTAGGGATGCCTGTTGAATTGAATTGAATCTTTATTTACATGTTTGGTACAACATGAAGGATGGCGGGAGTAAAAGCTGCACTAAAACAGCTTGACGAGCTCCCGCTACCTAAAAATAAATGAGTCAGAAGCAGTAGCGCACAAACAAGATAATAAAAGCATAATACACGGAACTATGGTAATGTAAATAAAAAAATTGCATAATCTAAACGTAAACAGGATACAAAAAGCATCAGAAGCTAGAAGAGACTATGTATACATGTATTACAAAAATGAATAATAGGTCAAACAGATACAAAAGGGTAAATTACATGTTGCATGTTTTGACTCACCTCCTGCTTAGCTTCCTTGGTGAGTCGCTTTTCGGTGTACAGGCGGCCGATTGTGTCCTTCATGATGTCCTGGAGACGAGTGACGCAAGTCTTCCAGCGAGGATGAGGCTTAGCGACGCCGTACTCCAGGTGCATAAGTTGGCTGTACAGCACTTGGAACTTATTCGACACCAGTGGTAGCAGCTGGAAAGCCTTCACGAAGCCGAGGTAGTTGTACACAACTTCGCTGGAAGTTTGCGCAAGCGTGGTTATAGTTCCCTCCGTGCAATAAAGTTGTAGCTTTCTGATCGTGAAAAAGAAAGCAACGGAGTTTGTTTTTTCGATGCACCCTCCTCTATACGCAGAACTCTTGTATTGAAACTAATGTGAGTGCTAGTGCACAAGCGACAGCTCTGTCTAATTAAGGTGTGCGATCAGGTCGTGGCATTTCATTTCTTATCCCACTGCTGAACACTGCTTCGAAGAGTTGACTTGTGGCTGCTGCATTCATTCTTATAGATGCTGTTCTAACCCGCTTGTGTGTATAGAAGTAGAACATCTAAGATCATAAAAACTAGATGTAGAAAAAAAAAAAACGCTGAGTACTAAAGATAACCGCAGCCTCCTACTACGGAACTGTCAGTTGTTGCTTTGATCAATGCTTGAATAAATGAATGAATGAATGAATGAACACAAGCTTCGTCTGATCAGTCGTGCGATATAATACTGAAGCGATACGGGGGGTAAAGTATGTTCGGGAAATTAAATATTATCACGGTACAGTGATGCAGCCATTCTTTATGAGTTAAGTATCACCAAAATTTCAATTAACCCCTTTTATAAAAAGCAATTATCACAAAATTTTAATTA
This sequence comes from Hyalomma asiaticum, assembly GCA_013339685.2. NCBI lineage: Eukaryota > Metazoa > Arthropoda > Arachnida > Ixodida > Ixodidae > Hyalomma > Hyalomma asiaticum. The sequence continues at coordinate 19,173,263 of CM023491.1, read as the reverse complement.
ACCCATATTTATGGAAAAATGGGGATGAATGCATTTTTGTGAATCCGAATATTGAAGCATCTTTCCGAAGCTTAGCAGGTGCACTTTGTCATAACTGAACTGAAGTGAAGAATGCCTCTAAAATGCGCGCGAAATATCATGGCTATAGATGTAACATATCTGCGCGAGGAGTACTGTCATTCGCTCGCCAAGCTGCGCTAAGCGCTCGCTTTAGTTCCAAAGCCATCATTTACTCACGGTTTTGTCTGCAGGAAAAGCTGAACGGTATCGTCCACGTACGGCAGAGCATTGACGACAATCTTCTCGTCCCTGCCGATCGTTATGTTGACTTTGCCGAATTCGGTGCTCACCAGGTCAAATAGATGAAGCTGTGGAATCAACATGACGGTGAAAACGACGCGTTTAGGATGCAGCAGGGACGCGAGCGACACGAACAATGTAATACTGTACTATCAGAATAACACCGTGCGCTTACATTTAGATCAACGAAATTATGGCACCTTATGGCAAATCGTTGGGCAGGGAACGTCGCTGGAACGAGCGTTCCGACAATGACAGAGGAAAGATGGTGTGGGCTTATCATAAAAATAAAAAAATAAATGCCTTGCCTCAACCACAAAAATACCACAGGCCAGCTTGCAACACCCAGCGTGCAGGGTGTTGCAAGCTGGCCTGTGGTGCTGATGTGGCCTGTGGTGCTGATGTGGCCTGTGGTGCTGATGTGGCCTGTGGGGCTGATGTGGCCTGTGGTGCTGATGGCAAGTTGTGCTGATGCAGGGCATCAGCACAACTTGCCTCTGTCGGGGCAATAACGATGCTGCGCAGCAGCAGCATTGTTGTAGAAACGTTAGCTTTAGTGACAACCCCGTTCAATGATCTCAAATCACTTCGCGTCTCGATCTTGCTCTGGATCACTGTCTTTTCTGAATGTAGCCTCGTGGAACTTAGAATTACCTAGTGCACTTACGGTGGTCCTGCAGCATTTTTTTAACATAGTCTGAAAACGCTGCCAATCAGGCGGAGAGGCCCCTACGAACACGTGGGCCAAATATTGGTGCGCTACGCGCCATAGGGAATTCGCAATTTCTTTTCAAGTATGGCTAGAAACCCCTTGCTCTTCTTTCGACGTAAGAGCTCGCGAGGTGCATTGACTTTGTCGCTTGAAGTAGGACTAGCATAGGTGATTCCATGAACGCGGAAACGTCCCCAGGAATCGTTCATCTGTTAATTTTGAGTTCGACGTATAAATAAATCGTGTGTGTCTTTCTTTGAGAGCAACAAAACAAGTGACGTAGCCGGTGTAACTTGTGACGTCATTTGTCGAAAGGAGAGCATGGCGATTCCTGGCTATACTTTTAAATCAAATTGCGAATTTTCCGGAGCCTGCAGCGCACCAATATTTGGCTCACGTGTTCATAGAGGCATCCATGACTGAGCGGCATCGTTTTCAGTCAATGTTCGCCTTGAAAGTGTTGCAGGACCCTTTTAAGCGACCATTTCTCGAAAATATACAGAGTGCGTGTCATCATGACTGTCTGTAAATGTGCGCAAAAGAGTTAGCAAGAGGAGAGGAAACGTGTCGTTCAGGAAAGTTCAGGATATGCCACGTTAAGCACTGACATTAACTTCTATACGAACGTGTTTTTGATGAATGGCACTATCATATTCTTAAAGTTCCTCAACAAGCGACTCATCGGTTTGGCGTCTAATTCCCATCGTAACGGCAACAAGCGGCGGTTTCAGTAAACTTCCGTAACAAATATCGCAGAAAAAAAGGAACATTGAAAACCATTCACGTCCTGCTGGCGTAGTATACGTCAGTTAACTGCACCAAGATTGAAAAGAAAACAACAGAACAAGGATGATAATGGCACTCACCCCTGGAATACGGTCGTCAACTTCTTGAATTGTCAGTTTGCAGTAGTTCTTCCTGAGTTTGCGTCTTTCTTCTGGAGGCTGTAGCGCCTATGTAAAGGAAATACAAGAGGTCGCATATTCTATGTTTGTCTCGTGCCTCATAAATATTGTATACAAGCAGGAGCGCCTCTGCCTCAGAAAAGCTACCGATACTTGAAGATTTGGTCGTGTACACGAGAATACAACACGAGAATACAATCCGGGTTTCGTTTCTACGCAAGATCAACTTCAGAGATACGTCACATTCCAGTCTAAAAAATTTTACAATAGAAGTGCAGACACTAAGAGGAACTTATTGTTTGTTCAAGAATCGCTGCCTGTCGCTCTACTAAAACGTAAAATTAGTCAAATATCTGTGGTATTGTGTGTATTTGTACGCTACGTCCACTTAAACGAAAAGTTTGCAAAGTACGCTGATCAGTCCTTGTTTTGCTCTGTGTTTGTAGTTGAACATCGTAGTTCGCTGCCTATCACTGGACAAAATTGTGTAAGCCTTTTGCCGGCGTCCCCGAGTCAGGAATTACTGCGTAATTTAAATTTGCTCTTATTCTCTTACTGTGACGATTTCTGGGGTTTTACGTCCCAAAACCAGCCGTGATTATTAGAGACGCTGTAGTGAAGGGCTCCGGAAATTTCGATCACCTGGGGTTCTTTAACCTTATTCTCTTACTCTAACATAATGCGCCAGTAGGTGTACGTTTGCTCTTCCTTTTGTCATCTCTATCGTTTTTTTAAACAATCGGACTATTTTGTTTTAGTTCCTGCTTTTTAAATCAGTTTAAGGAGCTTTTTTAGCGATGTATCTCGTAGTTATTATGCTACGCACCAGAATTTCGTGCGTATTACGTGCGCTAACTTCCTTGAACACACACATCTTCACTTAAGAGAGTAAGCTACCCACCGCAGTTTTCTATTTGCTAACATCACCTGAACAAACCTAACCCAATTTAACCTAACCTGATCTTACCGGAGCCATCAATACGAATTCCCTTCAGTAAATTTGTCACGCTCGAAGGCGTGCTGTTTACCCTCGGTCCACATGGAAAAGCATGCGAGCTCTTTTAGGTGCAGAGCGCCTTAGGGGCTGGGCTTGTCGGCGTGTCCTGCTGCTGTCGTCACGGTGGGCCCATCATGGAGGCAGTGCAGTCAGACATTGTGCGTGCAAGTGTGGGCCGATCCTGGAGGCAGTGCAGTCAGACAGTGCGATGTGCAGGGTTGTCGTGTAAGAAGCGATTGTAACGGGTTTCTGCTAATTCGCCAGCGCTGTCGGCGTCTAACTCCGTCGTCGTGGCAACGGTACAAAGCAAGCCCATCAGCAGCGACTGACGTGTTCCTTTTGGAAACACCGACGCATCACCGCATGCTTCGTACCTTCCCAGGTTTCACGTTAGTACAGCTGTTTTTCAGATGCAAAGCAGCTTATTGCGGGAGCTCTGTCCCTCCAGCGGCGTCCACTCCCCACCGCGCATGCGCGTCACTCCCCCTCTCTCTCTCCTACGCTCCCCCCTTTCTCCCCTCTAGGAATCCTCTCTACGGAGCGGCGCTCGCGTCCCAAACCCCAACAGCGCATGCGCCTCCCCTCCCCCTCTCCTACGCTCGCCCCCTTTCTCTCCGCTAGGAATCCTCTACTCTGCGGAGCGGCGCGCATGACAGGTGGTGCGACAGCTGCATACTCCGCTGGGAACGCCACGGTAGTTCGCGGTATGAAAATCACGGAGCGCGCGCGCCTCATTCTCTCTCCTGTGCAGCGCCGCGATGAGCGCTCGGGCCATCACGCAAACAACGCGTTCTCTCTCTGCTCTTACACATCCTCATTCGTCCTCTCAATAAAATTACACCATCTCCCGCTCAAGCTAACCATCTCCCCGCTGCTTCGCCTCCACACATGGTTCCCTTTGGCGGGAGATGGTGTAATTGCTTTCTCATGCATTCGACTTCACGCAGGTTTGTACTATATGACCAATAACCCCTTGTGTACTGTACCTGGTACAGTTGAGATGAGAATGAGACCGCTGCCCTGGCGTACATTTTCAGCTGCGACGCAGTCGCGCTCGGTCTGAGTAGCTTAGCCGCGACTTCGGCTGCTTCCCGGTATCTGGCGTACAGGCTCGTCTCCTGTTCGACGGTGCACCGTTTGCAGGAGTGGATATTCGTGGTACCCGCTTGCCCGAGCTGTGAACAAAGAATTTGAAGCCGTTATAGGCGGTCAGGTCAGTCACGCACGCGCAGAGTGTAAACGATTTTTGCTTCATTCAGCATGTATGCCGATACACACAAAAAAAGGACATACCGAGTTTACAAAGAGAAGTCTAAATATATGCCCACTGGACAAAAATTCTTAGGTGTCTCTTATGTGGTTTCCAAGAGCCGGAAGGCGAACATGTACAACATAGCCGGTTAAAAAAAAAAACACTTGCAAATCTGCTTTCCAACCCCCATCACGTGTGCTGCACACAGTGTGGATCATGGACCTCGACAATAACTAATTAATTAATGCCTAAGTAATCATTATTGCTATCGTTATCACGACGATTTACGCGGCATTATATTATGTGTCTAGCAATGCTGTGACGTGGTTCTGGTATAAATCAATTCAATTCAATTCAATTCGATTTATACAGACAAAACATTTCCTAGCTTGAAGGGACGAAAGGCAGATTACCTCTTCCTGACTAGGGTCCCTCCACCGATAATTTTGCTCAAATTCAATGGTGCATAAAAATACAGTGAAATATAGTGAACTGAAACAAGGAACACATGTGGTGAAAACACAAAATACAATACAGAATATAAAATACGTATTGAAAGATATGAGTGACTTCTACGCAATTATACAAAGGTATAAAATTACGGAAATGAATACTTGTAACTGGTAATATATTATGACACAGTACGAGAGACTAAGTACTTGGGCTTTATAGCCTTTTGAATGATCGGTTCCTGGGGTATTACGTTCCAATACAACTGCGTAATTGTGAATAGACGCCGTAGGAGAGTGCTCCGGAAATTTCTACCGCCTGGGGTTTTTTAACGTGCACTGACACCGCAGAGTACGCGGTCCTCAACATTTCGCCTCCATCGAAATGCAGCCGCCAGCGGCCGGGATTCGATCCCGCTACCTTCGGATCAGCAGCCGAGTGCCATAGCGCAGTAGACCACCGCGGCGAGGCTTCATAGCTTGTAACACTCGGTTAAATGGTTCTTGCAAGATATCGACAAATATCAGGACTTCCTATCAGTAACTAAATGGGCTGCCTAAGCTCGGTCTACGGATTCTGCCAAAGAAATTTCGTTAATACTTTACAGGCTTTATGGTTTATAGGCCGTTATAATTGAACATCTTGCCACCTTTCAAATTATCTGTATTATTTAGGCCTCTAATAAGCAAGACAGCCGAGAAAAACAATTCGAGTACCTGTAGAATGTGCGATTTGAGGTTGTCCATGTCCTTGGCGATTTGCACAGTGAAGAGTGACCTGAGGCCCGTTTTCTCAATGATGTCTCTGAGGTCACCAATCTCATTTGCCTCCTTCTGGTCCAGTACTGGCCATTGAACAAGCCCGTTTTTCTCAAGAACTCTTCGCACAGCCATGACGCCTTCCTCTTCGCTGATGCCTGCGAAATCATTGCGCAGTGATTCGCTACGGACGGTCATATTTAAATCGTTTCTGGAAGTACACTTTAGAAGTGTCGTATGCTGGGCTAGTTGGTGCTTAGACATAGAAATCAACGCAACAAGAGAACGCACAAGAAAAGAGACGGAACAACACAAACACCTGTGTTGTCCTTTATCTTTTCTTGTGTGTCGTCTTCTTGCGCTGATTCCCGGTGGTTTCCACGTTTCTGTAAGGATCATCATCATCATCATCATAATCATCCTATGTCCACTGCAGGACGAAGGCCTCTCCCAATCCTCTCCATCCTTGCCTGTCCTGCGCGAGCTGATTCCATTTGATGCCTGCAAATTTCTAAATTTCGTCCCCCAGTCTTACTCTCTGTCGTCCACGGCTACGCTTACCCTCTCTTGGTATCCATTCCGTAGTTCTTGCTGTCCATCGGTTGTCTAGCCTTCTCATCACGTGGCCTGCCCATGTTCATTTTTTCTTCTTAACATCGATTATTATGTCGGCGACCCCCGTCTGTTCTCTGACCCAATCGGCTGCCTTCGTACCTCTTCCACTGCGGCGTCTCTCATAATCAAAGCTGGTTTTGGGACGTTAAACTCCACAAATGCGACCGCCGCTGCAGGGATCAAGACGCCCGTCTTTGGGGCCAGCACTGAAGTACCATAACCACTAGACCACCATGACGAACACCTTGGTCAGTGAGCCACGTGTGGCATGATATCACAGGTAGTTCAGTTGGGAAACGTTTAGCAGAAGGAAAATGTTTTAAGAAATCTTCCTCTTAATCCAGCCTGTACAAGTCGAGTTATGCAATGCCATCACCTATCGTTTTTAAGTCGAAGCATTGGCTTCGGGACAGAGCTAACACTTGCTCGTCTTCATGTTTAGCACATGTATTCGACCTGTTCACTGATGGTTGACAGGGGTGTCTGAATCTTCTATTGTTTAGCGTTCTAGAATGGAATAACTTTGCCGCATTTTTACATAACAAGACGGGGGAAATATTTTCACTTCGGGATCTAGCCATCAGTGCAGCAGCTTACTGGTGTTCATGCAGGCTCGATAAGCAACCGCCGCTTTCTCTCGTGCATTCTTGGCTTCTGCGACCACAGGCAGGCTGTCGAGGATTTCTGCACAAAGTCATGGCGTGCACGAAAAGGTGAGTGCCGAATTTGCTGAGGTTTCACAATGAACTGATTGCCACAGTAATACGACTATCAGCACCACTGCGATACCACTTTTACAGATTTAGCTAACGTATGTTTATTCATGCAACAGCCAACTGTCAAGCACAAACAATCAGGCTGATCTAAAGTCACTGTGGGTCTTGAAGCGGAAAAATTCAAGCAGTGTGACCAGTAAGTACCTGCTGAGCTTATGCCCGTTATTAACATTGGCTTTGGTAATTAGGCAGGCATATGCTTTCTTCTTAAGCAGGCTGACCTGGCACAGCCGCTTTAAAAGGAAACTAACCTACCTCTACGAAGGTTTTATACTGGATTGTCCAAAATAAAGTAATTATTAACATTTACAACGTGGCTTTCACTTTTACTATATTAAAAAAACATAAATAGTGTAGGATGAACTCATGCAGCATGGTGAACTCATGGAGATCGTAGAGCTGCTTTCGTTGCCTTGTCTTGTACGAATTACGGCCGTCCTTAAGTTCATACTCTGCCTCATAAGATATGCCAGGAAAATTGTCCCGCCTTTTTAATTAAGCTTAAAGGAAAAAGCCACAGCAGTGCTCATGGCAAGTTCCGTATATAGCATGAGCTTCGCTCATATTCGAGACGTCGCGACTTGTGTGTTCTGCTACTGACCGTATCAGTGTAAAGTATTGTTAAAAGAGCGCTCTCTTCATCAGTCAATACGCAGAAGCTTTCGTTGGAAATATGTTTTTCACGAGACACCTCTTTTCGTACCTAAATGCCTTTGCTTCCTCCTGGATACGCTCTGAAATATTCCGTACAGCCGTTCCAATAATTCCTTGTTTCCGTAAGACTAATATAATATATATACGGAAAATATGATACATATATAAAATATGTAGGGACGTCGTATGAAAACATACGGAATTATTGGAATATGGAACGCAATTACGCAATTTTTTAAATAGAGATATATTTCTTAATACTCTGCTGCTCCAAGGAGCTTGCATAGCGGCCCTCTTTATCACTACGCACGACATGGCTTAACAAAACACACAAGAAACCAAGCCACGTAGATACCTTTCAAGTCACGCTCCACTTTGATCGTGACGTCAGCGAAATGACTCATGGCGACCATGTCGTCGGGTATAGGGTGGGCTTCGTTCCAGCGATTGCAGACGTAAGCGTAGAAGTCGACGCACGGGTCAGCACTCTTATTCACGGATTCCAGTATGAGTTCCGCTGCAACGAATATGAAAGCAATTATCTTGCGCTGTTCCAGCTTGCTGCGTAGAAATGTTGGAGGGCACCAAGTGAAAGCATGAAAGCAAACGCAGAGTATCGTACACAGGACGGTCCAGCGATAACAATAATCTCGTGGAGTTTCGCAGTGTTTCATTAAATGACTTATTGGCTTCGTGGTCGACCGTTACAGAATATGTTAAATTCTTCCTTACGTTTCTCGAAGCTACTCTTGTTTATTCTTGGTTCAATACGTACGAGGAGTCATTTGATTCTCTCGAAGATAGCCAACACTACAGATGCATCGTTACCTCAACCGGTGACAAGTGACCTTTCACGAAGCTATTAACTGATTTGTATTTATGATTTTATCTTATGCGCCATCCCTGCAAGCTGCAATAGTGCAGTGTTCCTTACAATGCTTATTTAATTGCAGTTCGAACTACTTTGCTACTTAAGGACTAAAGTGATAGGTACACGTCAACGTTGCGGTTGGTATGAGTAGATTGAAGAACCACGTGTTTATCACGCACGAAAGTGATATTCTAAATAACGTTGGTTTACTTATTTTATTGATATTACATGTTATTATTCACAGAAACTTAATAATCGTACTTGTCTTCCGTTTAGGCTCTAACGCATGCTCAAGCCCTCAGATTAGTTAGACGAGTGCTATAAATTATTTCTACCATCAGCGCGAATGTTGCGAACAACTTTGCTAATCAGACGTGCGCTGCGATATATACTTACGATTCTGAGATGATGATACTTATGATTTGTCAGGTTTTAACAATCTACAGCATCAACGCAATACATTTTACCAATGGGAGCGGCCCTCACCTCTCTCCTTGCACGCGGTGCTCTCGCAGAGTTTTCCGGACATCGAAGCTAGAATAAAAATATGCACGTAGAACGTTAGTAACAATTCGGTTTCCAAATCGCGTGCGTGAACATTAAGATGACTCACATCGAGCGGGAAGGAGAGCGCCATCCACGCCATTGAGAAGGCGTACCACGTTTATGGAAACGAAAAACCAACGAAGCATCATCTCCTGGTGAATTCTTCAGAGTGCAATCTGCGAAAGGAAGAATTTCGTTTATCTACAAACCATGCTTCATCATAAATGCCTCAATTGTTACTACAGTCTCTTATCCTAATATTTTTCCCTCTCTCCTGTACGGGCTACGCTCCCACGACTTTACATGAAACAGTAAGAAAAACCTTATTATTTCATTAATTCAGTTAGTTACGTTGGTAATCATTTAGAGGGTAACCCAGCTGGCACCGACAAATGAGGGGGGTTTGTTGTTATATGGGGTTTAACGTCCCAAAACCAGCTCTGATTATGAGAGACGCCGCAGTGGAGGGCTCCGGAAATTTTTACCACCTGGGGTTCTTTAACATGCACTGACGTCGCACAGCACACGGGCCTCAACATTTCGCCTCCATCGAAATGCAGCCGCCGCGGCCGGGATTCGATCACGCGACACTCGGACCAGCAGCCGGGTACCATAGCCACTAGGCCACCGTGGCGGGGTAAATGAGGAGGGGAGTCAGAGAGTATTTGCTGCTAATTACTTATTAATTATTTGATTAATTCAGTTAGGTTGGTAATCATTTAGAGGGTGATCCAGCTGGCGTCGACAAATGAGAGAGGAGTCAGATAGTATTTGCTGCTGGACGAGTTGGTTGACACCCAATGCACACATTTCGGCCGAAAACGCGAAGATAGAGTTAAAGAGGAAGCAGGCAGTATTACAGAAAAGGAATGAGGAGTTAGTAATATAAAAAAATATCAATCCGCATTTTCTACCGCTTCACAGTCAACATTCGAAGCCGCCTTCCACGGTGCCACTGAGATGAAAGGTCTCGACTATCTTTTCTCTGAGCTGAAACTTCGCCATCTTGAATTGAAAGGCTGTTGTGAGCGTCAGTGTAGGGTATGTGGCGGTTACGAAATAACGATATGGCTGCAAATAGGTTTGCAAATTCGTTCATTTGCCTTATCAGTAAAAATATTCGAATTGCCTTAAACATAGCGGTAGTCGAAGTCAGCCCGGATTGCGTCAAGAAACTGAACTAATTGGATAATGGTAGGTTCAAGGTATTCCCTTTTATAGGATAGTTCTTGTTTTTTGTTTAAAGAAAAGTTCGATCTCTAATGTAGATACCACAATGGCCAGTTTTAAGTAAAATAAAGAAGGCAGCAGACAGAACGCCGGCTACCTTTGCGACCAGAATTAGGGTGCGGCATTACACGATACTTCTGGCACGCTGTTTTAAAATTTTCTAAAATGAAACCGAAAAAACAACCAAACATAAATATCGAAATTTTCTAGCCCTAGATAAAGTTGACAGTAATGACGGTGAATGAATAATGGGCCCGTGTTACAAGCTGATAACGGCAGCACGACATTTTCTAACGAATGATGATGCTGAAGTGGGAGGATAGTGATAGTACACTGATGTAATTGTCTCCTGGCTGTTAATGGCGGATGGATCACAGATAATTTGCAGCTCAGTAGTAACCGTTATATGTGAGGAGGCTTAGTTATAGGCTTGTTTCTATAGAAGCACTATTTTAGTTTAGCAAACTCACCTTTTATACACGTAAAGGCAAGGCGCATCACCAGCGTACAGTTCGGTAAGTCACGAGGCCGACCACTTGAAAGCATCTGAATTCTTCCGACAAGAGAGCCTTTTTTTTTTTTTTCCGGCGAGCTAGCAGAAGCCCTACGCAACTTCTGCGAAGAGGCTGACCAAGATCCGCCATTTGCTGTTTTCCTTCTCACGTATTAAATTTCGCGAAGAGCATACGTGTGGGTTTGTGCACAGATAATTCCTTCTTTAATTTTTTGCTTTCCCTTCATGTGTGTCCAGTAATACGACTCCATCTCAAACCTGCCTTGTACAGTCAGGCGCGAATGTTAATCGATACGTCATTATCCGAAGAGTCTGACGTCACTCGCTAGGCCGAATTCTCGAAGCGGAGGCCGAGAAAAGGAAATATCAGAGATGGACACAGCCGAATGCTTCAATTCGAGTTGGTCTTTCATCTTGTCCGTGTCTCCTAGCCGTGTTATGAGGGTGTTTTTCTTGTTTTATGGCGCTGATTATTATTATTATTATTATTATTATTATTATTATTATTATTATTATTATTATTATTATTACTTGTAGTAGTAGTAGTAGTAGTAGTAGTAGTAGTAGCACAGTCGAACCGGGATATATCGAACTCGCCAGAAAACGTTTATAAGTTCGATATATGACATAATTCGATATAGGCTCGCTATAGGATTTGTTGACGTAAAGGCACCATATTACTAAAATGGCTTTATTAATATAATGGCTGAGTTCCGTGCCATATTTTCGCACGAAATAGTCCTGGAAGTTCTTCTGTTTCAGCCTTACTTCTGTCTGAACCACTTTTTCTAGGGTGGTACCGGCACTTTTCTCCGCCATCGCGAGGGAAAGCCAACTCACGGGCACTTTTGAGGCACGTGGAGTTTGATATATCGGATGTCGTTGCTATTTTCGTTCGATGTAACCGCAACTTTTGCTATATGTTCTCAATGTAAACTTACCGTGTTTAGAAATTGTTCGATATACGGGATAATTTGATATAAACGGGTTCGATATAGTCGGGCTCGACTGTAGTAGTAGTAGTAGTAGTAGTAGTAGTAGTAGTAGTAGTAGTAGTAGTAGTAGTAGTAGTAGTAGTAGTAGGAGTAGGAGGAGGAGGAGGTGGAGGAGGAGTGGCAGTGGCTGGTGGTGGTGATATTTGACAAAGTGTGTGTAGGATTTTCAACTGGAAATTTATTCTTCTGCTTATGCACGTTCTTGTTGGTCCTTGTGAGATGGTATCTTCCCGCCAGGCGCCAATATGCAGCGATTATTAGAGTAAACAAAGAAATTTCTCGGTATGTCCTGCTTATGTAATGTCCCTCAATGCTCTGACATCATAATAAGGCGTTCGAGTTTTAGATGTGCCTTACAACTTTAATGAACTGCGCAGTTTCATTTTACTTATTACTGCTTTTTTTTAGTGTGTACAGGCTGCCTTCACTGTGCGAGAGGGAATCCAAACCTGAACGGATCATTGTGGTGCTGGCATGCTGTGGAATCACCTGCACAAAGCAACAGACGCTACCAGCGTGCCTGTACCATAGTCCACAGCAACAGAGTGCGCATGCTTACAGTCCACTTCAAGGTTACGACTTGCTAATGCACCTGGCGGTTTTTATCATGCAACTACATCGCGTTCAGCAAAGACTTTTTTTACAAACAACTGTTGCCCTAATATCCACTATAAAAGTGCACTTCCGCACGAAAAAAAAAATGTTGACATACAGGGCATCCTGCAGATGAGACTGCACTTGCTCACAAAAAAAATAATATAAAAAAACCAGCATACAGGACAACCTGCAACGCAGAGGCAATGCCCTCCTCTGCCGCCTCTCAGACGGTGGTAGGCAAACGAACAGAGATACTCTCCGGTAAGTTCCGTTTTCTTATCGGCCTACCGTGTACGTTCATTGTAACACATCAAGCATGAAAATGACACACTTTAAAGATATGTCAATCTCTCGTCTGAATTTATTGATCATATTAACCTGGAGGTAGCAGGACTCGTTCAGAAGGGCGTGTCGCTGATGAAGTTACTGATCATCTGCAGGGCTTGGACGGGCTTGTCTTCAGGCACCATAGTGACCTGCTCCCTGCATTGTCAAGCAGAACACGACAAAAATGACAAAGTATCTGCGAAATGTGAAGGCGCGTTAGTCTGAGTTGTGTGTCTTTTGAAATCGCGAATAACATTTCTCGGGGGGCACGGAAAACGGCTGTTCGATAATGGTTCGCCTATGCAGCTCGTGACTTTATATGAGCTACCTATAGGGTGCACAAGAGGAGCTTTATGGTCGAAGTGTTTTGCCTAGTTACGACGTAATCAGTAGCCATGTAGGGTGTTATCTGTTAGTTGAGATAAGGTTGACCTTCATGTAATTGAAGGCAAAGAGCCGCATACGTGAACACCGTAGTAAGCAAATATCTCAAAAAAAATTTTGATTGATCAATTGATTTCTGGGATTTCACGCTCCAAAACCACGATTTGATTATGAGAGACGTCGTAGTGTAGGGCTCCGGAAATTTCGACCACCCGGGGTTCTTTAGCGCGCACTGACATCGCACAGCACACGGGCCTCAACATTTCGCCTCTAGCGAAATGCAGCCGTCGCGGCCGGGATTCGATACCGCGACCCTCGGATCAGCATCCGAGTATACCATAGCCAAGACCACCGTGGCGGGGCATACAGCTCATGTTAGACAACCTTTTGCAAACGTGCTAGTGATTTTATGAGTGATTTGTTGGGTGCACGCAGTATGCGAGCAATATTATGGCCGAGGCGCTTTGTCTAGTTGTGACGTAAGCCGGAGCCATGTTGGGTGTTGTGCGTAAGTTGAGATAAAGTTGACCTATATGGAGTTGAAAGCAAACAGTCGCAGACGTTTTCTTCATGGCGCAGAGAAATACAACATACATAATATATTTTGTCAAGTATCGAAACACCTGCACTAACCTTTATTGTGACGAAGGTGATGTCGTTTTCGTAGGTCTGAAAAAATCCCGCGACCTGCGTTCCGTGCTTCCACATCTTGTACGTCGACGTTGGCTGAAAAATAATTTTACAAGTAATTATACGCAAATCTAATCCCAATTCATAACATCCGAACAATAGCTTCAATCTTTAAAATTGAACTTGCACGTAATGTTTGACGTTAATCTAAAAATTTATGCATTACAGCGATTGAAGCTGCCGAATTTTACGGTCTCACACAGGAACAACCGAACACGTTCAGTTGGACAATCGAAACGCGACACTTCCGAGGCACGCTGCGGCCACTGAAACCACAATTTCTCTCACTGTATAACACAAACCAGAACGCCATACGCACATCTCGATGCTGCCACTGCCAGCCTTACATGGAAAACATTTTGGTGCGCTTGACTGCGCTTGTTCTTACATTGTATCCTAAGGTGTTGACGAACCACTCGTCTCCCAGGAAGTTGCAAGGCCATGTCGACGTCGCCGTTGTAGATGAGAGTCTTCAGCGAACCGGAATCGACGAGCTCCTTAACGACGTCTCTCATCGACTCGTACTGCGTTGTGTAGTGTAGCACGTTGCTGCGAATTGAAAAACAAAGATTGATCTCTCTGTTATGTCACTCTAATCTCACAAGTATAGCGTTAAACTTGAATCGGGAGTTCATGCAGCGCGTAACAGTGGTGCGCAAGTAACATTCTGCGTATGAGTTTCGCAAGTGAGGAAAGAAAATAGTGAAGCTCAAAATCGCAATACTTGAAACAGCGAAGCTGGTATATTAAAGGGGCCCTGCTCGTATGACCATCCGCGTCAGCTGTAGCTAGGCACGGCTCGTGCACAGCCACCGGCAAGGGTAATTAGGTAGTTTCAAATCTGGCGCGCCTAGGCATGACGTCACACCAGCTGCGGTGGCGGCTTCGGCGGTAGCTAATCATGGCTCCTACGCAGTTGCTAAGGCGCATGCTAGGCTAGGCATGACGTCACACCGGCTGCGGCGGCGGCCTCGGCGGTAGCTAGGCGAGGCGAGGAGGTGCGCAGCTGTGGCGTCTGCCTGGTTGCTAGGCGACGTTTTTGTTTTTTTGCGGAGGCCGGACGTTTTCATGGCGTGCCAAACAGCTTCGCTGTTAAAGTAAACTGAACCCACCTGCACTCGTCCCACTCCAGTGGCGAGTTCTCGACGTGCAACGCCGTCTTCACGTCTTCTCTCGCAAGATAACGTTTGACATTCTCACTGTCGATGCATGGTGGAGTCACGCTCAGGTTGTCCTGCAAGGAAATCGTTCCGCGTTCAGAAATGGTGCCGATAAATGAAAGTCGTGATCGTGCAGTTTACTATAACATATCAGTACCTGACTGAAACATTTTCAGTGTTTTCTCCGAGTAATATGCGAGTCGTTCGCTAAAATAACGCCTAACGCGGTAACTGACAGTCGCTTATTCTTCGTATATTTAACCCCAAATTCTAGCTAATAAGAATGCTTAAGTTAACAAAGGGTGTCTCCCGTAAGAGGTTAGAATTCTTGGACAGTATGGTTTCTCGCGTAAACGCCACATAGCGTTCTGAGCTGAGGGTGTACGCACCGTGTGCCGTGTGACGTTGACGCTTCGTGCCATCAGCTGCCTGGAAAGGTGGTAGCGTGACGTGGAACTTGCGCGGGAGCTGCCCACCCCACCTTGCTCGTCTTCGCACTTGTCGTACAAGTTGTAGACGTTCAGATGTTCTTGATAGATAACTTTCATGGCCTCCTGAACCTAGAAGAAAGATGAGAGAAGACACACGTGGTGAAATTTGTTTTGCGTATCCACGATTGCTTCTTATGAACCATCTGGAGCACAGTTTTCTTTCCACAGAAAAAAAATGCTAATTGCGATATTCATCTTCCGGTGCCGACCTGGGTGGAGCGACCGACTGGTCGATGGGGTCTTAGGACCTCCTTAAACTCCTGGTCTTACAATAAAGTTCTTTGTATGTATTTATGGATGCGGTTGGATAGCGCAGGCTCCGTTCTAAACGGATTCCATAAACAAAGTGAAATTCGAAGTGACAAAACCACTGCACCCCTCTGCATCATTGAAAGAGCCGTTGGAAGAAACCCGGTGCCATAATTACCAACTTTTATGAATCGTTGTGCATCATTTCTTAGGTTTTACGTCCCAAAAAACCACAATACGATTATGAGAGACGCTGTAGTGGAAGGCTCCGGAAATTTGGACCTCCTGAGGTTCTTTAAAGTTCACTGACGTTGCACAGTACACGGGCTTCAACATTTCGCCTCCATCGAAATGCAGCCTCTGCGGCCAAGATTCGATCACGCGACCTTGGGATCAGCAGCCGAGTTCCATAGCCGCTAAGCCACTGGGGCAGGGTCCAGTGTTCCTCAAGGTGGAGAACGGACCATAGAAGTAACCAAGCTTGCTTGCAGCTTGCGGGGAGACACACTGTCACGGCAGCCATTTTTGGTGCCAAAATATAGCTGGGACGCCAAGTTGCAGGCGCCAGTGTGGGAGACGTTGGGCACCCGTCGTCCAGGACTACCGGTCCTCAGTAGTGGACAGCCACGCCCGCCAGCGCCCAACCACTGCCCAGCTTCATCACGCGCCACGTCATCTTAATCTTACTTTTTATCTTCTATACCACTACTGCATATCAATCGAAAAGGGCACGGACGCGGGAGCACGTCCAAGAACCGTTACACCCTTTGCTCCGTAAAGAAACATGCCGACGCACACATACCATCTCTGCGGCACTCATTCACTCATCGTAACAGAAAACTGAACCTCCTTCGCCGATTCACGTTTTGATTTGGCTATCTACTTTTTATAAGCAACCTTTTGCTCTCTTCACTCATTGGCGACGGAAGAGAGTGATCTTAGAGTACACAAACGCTTAGAGTACACAAACTCTAAGCAGTTCCTCCACTGAGGACGATGATTTCGATCGCCAAACCCTCGCTGCTGTCACGTGTCTCGTGTTAATTAAGGAATGGCTGCACCGATATTCTAGCGAGAAGGGCTATATAACCACGTTGATCGACAGAATTGCAGGTCTGCGAAGGTTGCAAGTGTTTATGAAGAACTCTGGGACTGTTCCGTAATAGAAAGTGCAGGAAACTCATGTTCTTCGTTTTCTTGTACTTCAATTTCAGATGCATTGGTCTGATGTGGGAGGACACAAGTCGACCTATGCTTATACGTCACGTGAAAGAGCATGTAATAGCTTACATTACTCCATCCATCTACTCTTTTCACTTCAATCGCCCTACGTCGCCTTCGGGGATATTTGCAACAAGCCGCCCTGTTCTGGCTCATACTACTCACGATAGCTGGTATTGGATGGCATATGTGCAATAAAAATTGCTCACCGCTTCCTCGCACGCGGCTGTCACGCGGTACACGAAGTTGCACGTCTGCTGGGTGACGCTTCCGTTGCAGCAGTGGGTTGTCAGCCTGGTCCAGAGACTGGAAGAGAACATAATAGACTCCACCAATGTCATGCTCAATAATAATAAAAAAAAACCCTTCACTTTTGAAACATTCATTCGTCAGAGTGTTAACCGTATAGCTGCTGCGCCTGCGTCCAGCAGAAAGTACGCGCGTTTTTTAGGTGCGAAGCACCAGTCAGGGCTCTTAGCTTCTAACGTCCTCGTGGTCACGCCTTCAAACAAAGTGCCCAAAACAGGGAGAAAACAAATGCACAATTCATGAAAACCGGTTTAAGTTAAACTAACATGATTCAGAATAATTTAAGACAGATAAATAATAATGATCTATTCGCATTAATTAACAGAAATTTGTTAAAATCGCTTCTGACACGACAACCCTACAGATAAGCTGCCCGACCTGCACCGCTTGCAGGATCGGCCCACGCCTTCTGTCCACAGGGCAAGACAAGTGCATAATTGATAAAAAGCGGTTCATCGCAGCGATTGCAGTGTTCCTGCCAGAAAGGACGGCGCGTCACTGCTTCGCAGGCTAGGTTTCACGTTGGTGGAGTTACATTTTTTTTTTACCTTAGTCCGTAGAGTCCGTGGTAGTATCCGAAAAAGACCAATGCGTTGCCCAGGATGTTGAAGTCGAGGGCACCGTTTCCAACGGCGTAACCCTTAGAAAAGAAAAGTTCATGTATAATGAGTGAGTCTACTGAACATGCGACGATATGCACCGATGGAAGTATGAAATTACGATACAAAAAGCTTACCTTGAGCCGGATGCCATTTGGTTCTTTAAGCACGCGCAGTGTCAGCATGGGCACGTAGATGCCTCCGTAGCTCTCGCCCGCGATGTAGAAGTCGTTGTTCTTGAGGCTGGGGAACTTCGAGAAGAAGTCCTGGAGGGCCAAGTAGTTGTCGTCCGCCGTCTGATCGTCGTTGGTCGAGTACTGACCTGTCGGGTCGTACGAGAAACCGACTCCGGCGGGTGCTTCCAGGAAGATGATGTTTGCGATCTGGAAGTAGCCCCAAAAGCAATTATAGATTGTTAAAACAGCACTGACCAACCAGACTGAGAACAAGAGAGTAACCGGCTGGTTCAGAGCAGTTAGGTCGCCTGAAGGCACCACGATAACCCGACCATGCGTTAGTCTAGCCATCTGGGGTGTTGTAGAAACAACAGGAAAAACGGGTTTCCGGTCAGCAGGGAAGAGAGCAATTGAGAAACAATGTAGAAGTGGCAGTTATTCGGTATATTCATCGGGTATATCACTATCTCAAGAAATCCGAGCTAAATGCGGGCGTGAAAACTGTATCCCCCTCCCCCCCCTCCCGAGGAGACGTCCATTTTTGAAGTTTAAGGTTTATTTCTTTTTGTTATAAGATAAAGAGGACCAAAAGCTAAAGGTCATGTGCCCTGATAGAGACTCATGCTGCTTTGTGCTTTAGAGAATACATGATATACAACGAAAAAGAAAAAGAAAAAGCAAGCAAACTACAGCAGGAAGCTGAATACAACGCAGCATACGCAAATAATAAAACAGATAGGCTAGTACGTTATACGATTACTACATATACGATTCGAAAACTAAACACGCAATGAGGTTGAAGACATAGGGCAAGCTTCTTGCGGAACGACGTCCGGTGGGCGCCTTGCAGCACTGGGAATTGAAGCCACTAGCTGTACTGGGCTCATCACCACTTCCAGTACGCACTCCTGTACGTACCTTCCTGTACGCTATTTTGCGTAGTGGACGCACTACCTACTGTTCACCGGCGCGTTGCTGAAGCTGCAGGTCTGTCGTAGTTGCGGCGATATTAATTCGACGCTATCATTTGCGTTGGTTCGCTTCCAGTGACCACAAAGTGAAAATACTCGCCTTGTTCCATCTGTAGGGATTCATTGTCAGCTTTGTTCCTCTCCTGATTGCTCGGAACGGGACCCTGCTCCGACATAAGTCCGAGCAGGGAGCTGCACCCTGGCCCGCCATTCATCCACAGAATCACTGGATCGGTTTCGGGTGAGCGTTCACTGCCCACGAACCTGCAACACACCACGTAAGGCAGATTAAGCATCGTAAGTAATTTCCTGAGTGGAGTCGTTGAATTTCGACGTGAGAACCGAAAACACGGACGATTGCCTCAAAGCGGCGAGGCATCATTCATATTTATACTAGTTAAGAGCACGCTATTTGTTTTCAGTGTATAAACGTGAATAATCTTGCTTCAAAAAAAAAAAAGTTAGAAATGATGTGCAGCTTGCCGTAGCTGGCATTTCTTTAAACTTTTCTGCAGAGGGCACTGTTTTAGCTTAGTCTTTATAAAGAAGCCCTACGGCTTTTGCCGAACTCATATTTAAGCTTCGCTACAGAGGCCTCACCGAACAGAAAGAATTACTGTGGTCTGGGTGCAGCCAACAAAAAGAATTAATGATCGTATATTGCTACTGAATCAGCTCTCAACAAGAAGTAAGAAATGATTACGTATAAGCGAATACGTGCATGCGGTACGCGATTGTAAAAAAATGTCCTTTTTCGTAGCAGTACTTCTTTCCGTTTATATCTGTCAAAACTCCTTTTTCGGTGCAGTGCTTGATTCTGTACCCTTCAGTTAAATTGTTATACTAATGAGACGTGCTATAATGGGAAATTCGCACGATGTTGCTCATACATTCAGTGTCAATATCAATTAGCGTATATCCTCTCTCCCCCCTCCTCATCTTTCAATCCCATTTCTCCTCCTACAGAGCAGGGTAGCCAGCTCGGTTAAATCTGGTTAACACGTCTACGTCTTTTTCGGCTATTTCGCCTTTTCTGCGACCCCCCCCCCCGCCCCGTTTTTCTTTCCTATTTTTCGCACACTCAATCACCAAAAGTTGTCTATCTAGGCACATGCCTATGCTATGGGGGCCGCATGCAATTTTCGCACGTGGAGGTCTCTGAGTTGGAAGCCGTGCGCTTTTTTCTGTCTGTGTGTTTTCTACTTGCGTGCTTCTATAGTAGAATTATATATAATATGTACCAACTAACCTGCAAAAAAGTCTAATTTCTGCACCGTTCCAGTAGATAGCACAACGGAGAAGTGGAACTTAATGAGAGTAACAAAACGACCTTTCTGACGCTTGTTATTATACAAACTGTATTTGTTACAGCTGCTCGCCCTGAGTCGTCTTTCATTTCGCGCTGCTATTCACTATACCAAACTGCAGTCTACATGGCGAGAGACCAATCAAGCAGGCGAACCAAATCCGAAAGCGTGAGAAAGGAAGCATAAAAACGCATAAGAAGTAATAAAGAAGCTTAGCTTTGATATGTACAAAGTATGAGTAAGTACTATCTACATAAAAGCACCGTAATTCCGCCGAAGCAAAAACAAACAAAGAAGGCTAACAGCAGTCAGCAAGCAGTGCAGGAAAGAAAGGGGTGATATCGCGTGTTTGAGACTCTAAATGAGCTCCATTCGGCAAGACATATGCAGCCACAACAGCTGAGGACACGAAGAGGCATACAAAGCTTCGCTTTGATATGTACAGAGATATGCCTGCACGCTTATGAGCACTGCGAAATGCGATTGAAGCTTGGCGCGAAAATGATAGCGTTCCCTTCATGGGAAGCAGAAGCAAAGGCAGCGCTCGTTTCTCTCACCAGTAATGCAAACGTCGGCTTCCTCCCGCTCGAAGAAACCCCGAGTATTGTTTGAAAGTAGTCTGATTGGCCAAAGCCCGGTAGCTGCGTCACTTCGTCCTCGGGCGGTCCTTGGGCGACCGCCACAGCGAGGACAACCACGAGGACAACTACGGTCCCCATGTGGAAGCGCATCCTGGAGGCTACGTCACAGCCAGACAAGAAAGAACTCTGCGAACGATAAAAACAACATCTACCGCTGTCGCTTTATTATACTTTTTCTACTTGAAGAACTTCGTTTGAATCCACAGCCCTCCTATAGAATTGGTTAGCACAAAGAAAGGACCAGACAGAGAAGGACACACCGAACACACCGGTGACTGAGAGCTGCACCTGTCCTGTGTCCGGTGTGCTTTTGATAAACATCCGATTCCTCAGTCACCTCCTCAACGTACCGGCACATGAAGGCAAGAAGAACTAAACGTTCATAAACCGAACTTGCGAGAACAAACTACAAAAATATGTATTCAACTTGAAGCATCTGGGCTGTGCAGATCCATGCCCTAAGCAGCTAGGAAAGTATCAAGAATCAGCGAAAAGACTTGTGAAGACTCGTACAACGAGACTTGGTAAAAAGACGGCTACCTGGTCAGGTAGGAACCCTCAGCGATACGCGCAGCCCACACGAATGACTGCAGCCAAAGGGACGAGGAGCGATACAGAATGCAACGGGTCGTCGCCAAACAGGCACTCCAGGATACAAGCCGCACCGCACGAATCAAGGCGGCCTTATTGATAAGCGTCTAGTGGGGCGAAGATAGGCGTCCCGCTAGACAGCAACGCCGGGAACACAACAATATATGCTCGCCAGAGAGAGGACAGCTGACACAGGAAGCTCTTGTTGGCGATGCGTCGGTGGAACCCTATCGCAGACGTCAGCAAGAAACCCTATAGTGAAACCGCTCCGACAGAAATCCAATGCCGTACAAAGGCTCCCGCGTAGCGCCTCGGACTCTCAAAGATATGGCGGCACTCTCCTGATCGCAACCCTCGCCCCAGACACCACAAGGCATAGTGTTCACTGCAGGTTTCTTTTGCTTTTTTTTTTCGAGCTTGCGCAACCGGCTTCGATACCTTTTTCGAATAACTGTTTACGGTTACCATGGCGCAAGCGTCCGTCGTGTTTCTTCAGTAGCGAACCTCAGCTCTCTGAAATTCCTATCGTAAGCAGCCGCTTCTGAACCTTCGCCAACCATAGTTTAGCTGACGAGAGCTGTCCAGAGAATATCGGTAGCATCAGCGCTTATCGGCGCGAAGGCTCTTATTAGGCGCGTAATCTGTCAGCGATTTGGTATCCGGCAGAGAGAAGTCGAAGGCAGACAAAATAAGATTAAAGAAAAAGGTAGCGTCCTTTCTTTCCTTTCTTTTTTTTTTGCAGGACATACGTCCTAATGACGACAACTATATATAGCTTGGTTGCAATTCATTAGAATGGTACTGAAGCCATACAGTGGAACGTAAATGGGGAAAAAAATTGTCGCAGGCGCGAAATTTTGAATAAAGCGACAGGAGATGAAATCAAATTGAAATGAAAAGCACCGTTCTTCCTTTAGGAGAACTTAAGTTGAAAGCTGGTCTATAACTGCGGCCTATAGTAGCAATCTCTAAGACTTAACCAAGACGGTCTCCGCTACAGTGCCTCGACCAGTTATGATCGTTGGATACACGACAACAGATACCACAAAACACTACTTCAGTTCATACACAACACAGGACTTAGCAGCACACATTTAACATAACACACCATAAACTATGCCTTAAGGGCAAGCCCATTTCGCAAAAAAAAAAAAAAAATCATAAACATCCCTTATCATTCATCGTTTGTTTTTGTTATCGCCCATGTGACATTAAGGCGCGTAAAGGAGACTAAATTGATAATCACGATTTGATTGATTTGTGGGGTTTAACGTCCCAGAAGCAGCTCTGATTATGAGAGACGCCGTAGTGGAGGTCTCCGGAAATTTCGACCACCTGGGGTTCTTTAACGTGCACTGACATCGCACAGCACACGGGCCTCAACATTTCGCCTCCATCGAAATGCAGCCGCCGCGGCCGGGATTCGATCCCGCGACCTTCGGATCAAAATTGGTAATCAGTATTGAAGACTATCATAAGGCTAGCATATGTAGATGTTGGAATAATTTCTTTATCAAGCATGATAAGAAAACAGAGAACATAAGGAAAAGAAGCCTTAAGGATAAGGAAGGTTTATGGATACGGTCCTAAGAGTGTAACTAAAACCATAACAAGAACGCGAACAGCGAAAACACGACAGCAGGGGCAGAATCTTGTAAGTGTTCATTATCGGTCCGGCTTTATAACGTTCACTTTTCGCTCACGCGACTGGCTAGAAACCAGCCGTTCTGCGACGTTAGCTGTTCACTCGTGACGCCGGCAAGTTGCGGAGATCACACATACATGCTGTGTAGCATACATGTTTGTCATGAATGGTTGTTAGTTGCTTGCTCACCTTCAAGACGTATTGAAGGACAACTGTATGGTAGAGTCGCTTTCGCTCCTTCTAAACGTGCCTGCGATGTCTCTTCGTTGTTAAGATGACGGTTGGTTATGTTACAATAGGTAGCACACATATACGGAAATTGTTGAGCCATATCGGGTGTTCTTAGCAAGGGTGTGTCCCCAGACGTTGATCAGCTGAGCAGCAACAGCAGCAGCATAGTAGCACAAGCAGTAGTAGCACAAGCAGCAGTAGCAGTAGCAGCAGCAGCAGCAGTAGCAGTAGTAGTAGTAGTAGTAGTAGTAGTAGTAGTAGTAGTAGTAGTAGTAGTAGTAGTAGTAGTAGTAGTAGTAGCTGTCTTGGTAGTTGTCGTTTTGACGGTGGTAGCGGTAACGGTACCTACTTGTTATTAGGCCATACACGCGCTGGGTTCGCCGCCGCCCCTGTGCTGTCACCAACAGCGCAAGTGCAGCTCGCGCCCTAATGGCCAAGACGTGCCCGGTGCGCTGACTGCGTCGTGCTCCAAAAACAGTGCGTCGAAACGGAACGAAAACCGAAATCGAACAGTGAAAAAACAAACAATTTTCAGACCGAAACGAAAACGTAATCGAAAAGCTATTTATTATTTCGTTCCAAGGTGACCGGTTTTCGATTACCGCTTTTCGGTTGAAGGGGAAAGTCGGCTGTCCGAAACAACCGATATTAGCCAGTGCGCCAGTGTTGGCGTATTTCTCAGTGGCAGCGTTTGCACTTGTCTTGGGCAGTACACGAAACAGTCCGTTGAGCATGCCACTAATAGCATCCCAGTGGAGGTCCATTAGAGCACGCCTGCCCCTCCGTGCGCTTACGGATTGTGGCAGGTGGTTCTTAGGAACAATTTATTGCTTTGTTTCCTAGTGTTTTAACTGTTTGGTACTAAAGTGCGCGGGTAGTCCAAATGTGATACGGCGAAACAAACCGTTCCCGAATCCGATGGTAACTGCACTATGACAATGACCATCCTTCAGCAAAAGCAGTGCTATGTTCCAGGAATCACGACTGTCCTAACTCCGGAGGTGCAGGTTTGATGGAACTGCGTCACAAAGGTGTTGCATGCAGTATTCAGCGCTACTGTTAGACGTGTACAGTACTGTACTGTCCACGTCTAACAGCAGCGCTGAATACTTCATGCAACGTGTTTGATCGACTAGCCCCGCAACGTGTTTTTGTAATGCTGTGACAAAGGGCCCCACCTTCTAGGAATTAAACAGAACGAACAGAGGGGAGCGACAAACACACGCATTAACTATTATTTCCATATGTGGGTGTCAGGGTGGTGATTCCATTCTCGGCTCTCAGGTACGTTTTCTCGGAACAGCAGTCTGGCATTTCGGAAAGTGCTACACGTACTACTTCAGAGGTCAGGATCTGTCCTTTAACTGAAGGCGCTCAGCATGCTCCGGGAATACACAGTTCGCTTAATAAAAGAAAAAAATTGCCAGTTTACTTAGCAATATTACGAGCAAATGAAAACCGTTACGAACCATTACGACGGTTACGGATCATTATTTATTTATTTTTTTTATTTTTTTTCGTTGCGGAGTGGAATAGGAACGGAACTTTTGTCAGTGGAAATAAGGCATAACTGGTACGTCACACTGTCTATAACACTACGAAGCAGAGTGGACGCACGGTAAACGATTCGGTCAAACGGCGTTGCGGCAGAACCAGGGTGGGCCGAGAACTATAGTCTTGTTTCACTAGTTCCGTGCAGCGAAGGCAAGGCTACGTGGCCATCGAGCGTAGAATTCTTGCGAGGCGAGACGAAGTGTCATTGTTCGGACATGCACCTGCGAGCCGCTCCGGCCAACAGGGTCCCCAATACCTTCTTCTCTTTCCAAGGCTGCTCCCGCCACCACAGCGTCCACCATTGGCAGATGCCACGGCGCGGAAGGATACGTTGAACATGTGTTCGCCCTCCTGATTGACCGAAAGGCCAATCAGGAAGGCTAACACATGTTCATTCTCCCCTCGTTTCCCCGTTCGCAAAGACTGGAACGGCCTTTCCAACGATATCACCACAATCACCTGCCCATCAAGCTTCATGCATGAGATATCAGATGTAACTTCACAGTGATCACTGTGACAATGCCATCGACTGTATATTAACCACACCTTATGTAATGCCCCCCCCTCCCGGGGGGGAGGGGTTAAGGTAATAAAATGAAATGAAATGAAAGGGCGTGTAGCTTCCACAGTGCTGCACGGAACTACTCAAAGAGACTATAGTTATACAAAGTGAGAGATCACGACGCACGCCGTAGTGGAGGAACTCTGGGCCTTTAGCATTTAGCCTCCACCGAAGAGCGGCCGCCGTGACCGGGATGGAACCAGCGTATTTCGGGGTCGGCAATAAAGCTCCACACACACAAGACAACCGCGGCTGACTTTCTTTTAATGGCTGAGCTGTTTAAGAACCCACAGTGTCCAGCGTCCCCAGTGTCCCATATGTCCGCTTTCAAGCAGAAGGGCAAATCGTACCCCTTCTTGCCCTGCACCCACTATTCACACAGCTACACTAGCACAAGCGAGCCTTTGACAATTACAAGCCAGCCTTGAAAAATAAGTATTATGCCAGTAGCATTTTGCCGATGTTGACGAACATATTTACGATGGCCTTTGTCCCAAATAAACAATAATGGTAATAGATAACTGCGGGTCCCTAATGGAAAGTTTATTCTATTTGGACTCTAACGTCACTGACGTGAACGATAAAGTTCAATCTCTAAGCGTTCAGGTGTTATTCTTTTTGTTCAAGACACTCGACAACAAGCTGGAAGCATTTGAGGAGCCTGGCATTCGCACTCCCGGGGCTGGAACGGTGCTCTTCAAAAGCAGCTGTCGGTCATTTAAGCTGTTTTCGCAAGCAACAGGTGCTCAAAGTACACACAATGCCCAAGGGTTACCAAGCACACATTTGGGAGCGCGTTAAATCTAAGGCACGTATAGTTGGATGAGAAAGGCTTCAGCAGGTGCCCCTTACACACCCAGGCCAGCCTTATGAACAACATTTTTAGCTTTATGCGAAGTGGTGGGAAATAACTTGCTGTGGTTTACCGTGCACATACTACGGCACGAGACAAGCCGTTATCGCGTTACACTTACCATCGTTAATCTTGACGTCATGAGAAGTACATCATGTTCGTGGCACCAATTTCGATCATTCATTCTCATAAGGCATTTGTACCCATAGACTCTTTGATTTGTGCTAAGTGAACAAGAAGGTCAGGAGAGCACCGAGACGTGGCTGGCTAGGCCAAAGTTGCTTAAGTTCGCCAAGAAATGCTTCGCATTAAAGGCGTACTGCAAGACATTTTTGAATAAAGTCAGAAAACGGCGCCAATGAGTTGCGCAAATCTCTGTGAGCACTTGAGCTGATAGTGGTATCTGAATTCTGTTTTAGACATGGCTGAGAAAGTGCTCGCTCTTCTTTCAACAAATGACATCTGTAGGGGTCTGACTGATTCTCTTGAGGCAGAAGTAGTAGCACTGGCTGATGTCGTCACCGCGGAAAGATCATCTACTATGTTTTTCTTGTTCGTCTTGAATTGTGGGTGAGCGGACACCAATCAGCGCGCGGCTCGAAGCGACTTCCGCCGGAGAAATGGCGTCCTCGCCGAAGCGGGCACGGCCCGCCTCGAATATATTCAGTCATCGTCGCGAACTGTGTGAACCTCAAGATCCCAACTGACGCTTGTATTTGACTCATGTTTGTCTACAGATGCTTCGACAGCAACGCACACGGGATTACATTACACCGTTTTCGAGAACCATTCTCAATTACTTCGGCAGCTAGGCCTCAAAGATAAGCGCGAGTCTCGGAAGCCATCGATTTTGAGTTTGCTGGTTAACTTTGATCTCCATAGGTGCCGCCACAAGTACAACAACAACAGCAAAAAAAAAAAAAAAACTTGCGGACAGTGTGCTTCTTTTGCAATGCTATGAATCTCTTGTGCACTGCGGAACTTCAAGTAAGGCATATAAGCTGTAATCGTGAATATTTATTGTTGTTCCAGTGGCGCACATTGCACACTGCTTTCCGTGGTCCCACATTAAATTCATCGGCCCACGTTGTGTGACGCTGGGCTGGCGCCGGTCTGTGCGCTCGTCGTGTGGTTGGTCGCCCTCGCTTTCGGCGACGTTGTGAAGACGGCGAGAGACGCAACGCCAGAAAACGGCGGCAAAAGCGCTGCATGTGGGTCGGGCTTAAGAACCCGCAATGTCCAGCGTCCCCAATGTCCCAAATGTCCGCTGTCGAGCAGAAGGCAAAAGCGTGCCCGTTCTTGCCTTGCCCCACTATTCAGACAGCAACACGAGCACAAGCGAGCCTTTGACAATTACAAGCCAGCCCTTGAAGAATAAATATACCGCAAGTAGCTTTTTGCTGTATAGAGATGTCGACGTTGACGAACGCTTTACGACGGCCTTTGCCCTCAATAAATGATAATTATAATAGATAACTGCGCGTCCCTAATGGAACGTTTATTCCCTTTGGACTCTAACGTCACTGACGTCAACAATAAAGTTCAATCTCTAAGCATTCAGGTGTTATTCTTTTTGTTCAAGACACTCGACAACAACCTGGAAGCATTTGAGGAGCCTGGCATTCGCACTCGCGGGGCTGGAACGGTGCTCTTCAAAACCAGCCCTCTATCATTTAAGCTGTTTTCGTAAGCAACAGGTGCTCAAAGTACACACAATGCCCAAGGGTTACCAAGCGCACATTTGGGAGTGCGTTAGATCCAAGGCATATAGTTGGATGTTAAGATCTTCAGCAGCTGCCACTTATTCACCCACCTTATGAACAGTTTTTTTTCAGTTTTATGTGTAGTGGTGGGAAATAACAGTTCACATATAGTTGCTGGAGTTTACCGTGCACATATAGTACGGCACGTTTATAAGACACGCCGTTATCACGTTACCCTTATCATCGTTAATCTGGACGTCATGACAAGTATGTCATGTCAGTGGCATCAATGCCGATCATTCATTCTCGAAACGCATTTGTACACATACCCTTTTTAGTTTGTGCTAAGTGAACAAGAAGTTCAGGAGAGCAGCGAGACGTGGCTGGCTAGGCCAAAGTTGCTTAAGTTCGCCAAGAAATGCTTCGCATTAAAGGCGTACTGCAAGACATTTTGTACAAAGTCAGAAAACGGCGCCAATGAGTTGCGCAAATCTCTGTGAACACTTGAGCTGATAGTGGTATCTGAATTCTGTTTTAGACATGGCTGAGAAAGTGCTCGCTCTTCTTTCAACAAATGACATCTGTAAGGGTCTGACTGATTCTCTTGAGGCAGAAGTAGTAGCACTGGCTGATGTCGTCACCGCGGAAAGATCATCTACTATGTTTTTCTTGTTCGTCTTGAATTAAACAAGCAGAGAAGACGCGCGTATCTCTGTTAAAGGGCAACCAAAAAGGTCGAGTGACTTAGTGGGTGCCCCCCAGTGACGTCATCCGTTGGAGGAAGAGCGGGCGCTTTCCAGCTGTGTTTGAAACCAAATTGAGAATCCCTTGGTGCGTGCCATGCAATATTATTCGGCTCCCATTCTCACAGCAGACTCCAGGACTGACCGGTACAGTTTTCTGACTATGTTCCAAAAACGTGTCGTAGGGCCCCTTGAAAGAAAAAAATGGCCAACAGCGTGCTCGACGTGACCACGTGCCACTACGGCGAAGTACATATAGTCGTACTGCGCAGGACGTGTTGCGAAGTGGAAAGGTCTAAGCTACGAAAGTTCAACAAAAACGCAAAGTATTACTTGGCCGCTTGCCGAAAGCCGGAGGTATGACATTTCTTTTGTTTGGAGAACCTGGAATGCTAGCCATGCGCGAAAGTGCGTCCGAAATGTCACTGGTCACGTGATTGATATCTGACGTACGTTCGTCCGAAAGAGTAGTAACGCAATTTGTTGAATATCCACTCGTTCGGTTTCTGGGAGAAAATCGAGAGAGCTCGTGCATTCGTTTACGAGGATTACAGTCGAGACGAACCAACCTCAAAGGCTGCCTGTATAATTTGCCTGATCCAAGCCTGAATTCAGGTAGGTGAGCTTTAGCTTCTGTCGGCGCCAACGTAAAGCGAATAAGTGCAATTAAAACTGTACATTTCGTCGGGATGCTTACGTGTTGATCCTTCTTCTATTTTAGATATAAAATTCGGAAAGGCGAAAAATCGAAATCCGCGTACTGAAAGTTGCGGTAGAGAAAGTACAGTGGTTACACCGTGTAGTGATGAAAGAGCGGCAAGTACTGTGATACCCGAGCGACGAGGACTGTACCGCAAATGGCGGTTTGTTACCCTACACGACACTGAACCTTCATAAGTAGCCATCACTAATAGTATGGGGAGTGAAGCCGCAATAACGTTTCTAAATATTATCTCGCAGCTGAAACACAGATAGAACATTCATCAGACCATTCACGCTGTTGTGAGGCAAGCATGAATTGATCGTAACGCAAAAGGTCACATGACTAGTCACGTGGTTTGATCTGTCTGTAACGGGCACGACAACGGCGCTGATGGGCAGTTCATGATTAGTACTTAGGTTACCGCTGGACAGTCAAGTTTGCCAACAACCGCAGACTTACAACCACGAACTTAAACGTCTTTACTACTTCCCGCGATTAGATATACTCCATGGTTACTCAGAGCAAAGAGACATCCATGTGCTTTAACGTTCATGCTGGCTTCTTTGACGCAGGTGACGGGAGCGACGGGATGCATCCAGCGGTTGCCTGTCTCATGGCAGCCACGTTTTGCGGACTTACTGCGAACAGTTTATCTCTTGCCGCGCCGAAAGGTAGTGCCTCCCCGTATCTTTTGTACCATGTCAACGTAAAACAACATTGAGACACTCCGCACACTTATATATAGATAGCAGTAGAACAATGCACTCCCTGCCGTGCAGTTCTAGCCTTCAGTGTTGCAAATGTGTCATCACGTGGAGCCTATATTAAGAAAAAAAAAAAAACATTCAACTTGGTACATAGGAATGCACCACCGAGAGTCATCCTATAGCCTTATCGTTTCTTATAGGCACATTTGAAGCGATTAAAAATGGATGGGGGGCGGTCAAGTGCACACGTTGGCTAGTTCTCCCGTCGTGGTAATGTTAAGACCACGCAGTACGAAGAGCCCAACTAATTAGGTTAAGAAATTAGAATCTACTTGAAGCAGTGAAACGCCTGCACTTGCAACCGCGCATGTCCTGCCCGAATGAGCTAGTGTGAATGGAGCGTGACGGGAAAGGTCACACGACTGATCACGTGACATGACCCGTCTGTAAAGGGCGCGACAACGGTCTCTGATAGGCAGTTCAGGAGTAGTACGTTCGGTTACCACTGGACAGACTTTAACATACACGGCCGATATCACCAGAGCAACAGTTTTAATGCCACGAACCGTTTACTGAGTCATCTAATGCACGGTTTCAATTTTTGTATTAAGTGGAACAGTTCTACCGTTCCGAATAAAAAGGCGCGTTTTCTTTTCAACATTTCATAACCATTTTCTGGTGATACATTTATACATTTTGTTATAGAAAAATCAAAAAGAAATTAATATTTTCATTTATACCGTAGCTTTTTGCAGGACACTTCGAGGAATATTTTTGATAGACCCTCTGTATGCATGGCATGGATACCCAGTTGGCGAATTAAGTGAATTCGCTTGCAACGAAATGAAACAGCGAATGGCAAATGCAGTGGAAACGAACAGCTACTTTCTTACGAGGTTATTTGTGAACACTTTTACTTATTGAAATACCAAATATATTGTGCGATTATACTCGCTTCATGGCCGATTATGTTTCGTATTACCACAGTCGTTATACATATACCACAGGGAGATGAGTGTTTTCAATTGTAGTTAGTCTTCCTGCGTTTCCCTGATTTGTGGCTCAGAAGGGCTTGAATGCGAGATACGTGGTATGAATCCATCGTGAAGAAAAAAAAGACAGCGCTGCAAGAATAAACACGGAAAATACAAAACTCACGAGAACGAGCTACGTCCTCATGCGTTCTTTACTTGCGAAAATATAGCCCCAGTTCTTTGCTTACCGCCTTCTTTTATTTATGGAGCTGTTCTTGTTTTTCGAGACACTGATTTGCATCTTTTTTCTCTCTTAGAAAATGACCTCATAGTCCTTAGCGTAATATTAAAAATCGCACTTTCCCTGCATTAGACATGCCTCCGAACTTCAGTACAGGTTCAATTAGACATCACACGCAAGAAAAACTAAACTCCTCCTCTAATATTAGTTCTCAAATTAAGACCTTGCCGTATCTAAACGTGTAAAATATTATAATGTTCCTTTTACTCTTCTTGTAAAACGTGGCGCGTCGGATTCTGCAGATCAATTTAATCACTATATCGTCTTTTTATTTTTACGAAGAAATATCAATAGGTCTGCCGTACTTTTTTCGTGGAGCACCTCTAAGCAGTATTTGAAATTTTAGTATTTGGAAATGCGCAAATGCCCAATCGGTTAAACATTGTAATTGTTTCGTACATTTGAACAGCCTTGTCGTATGAGACGAATGTCTGGGCTAGCTGGATTCCATCCTCTGAACATTTCAAAAAAAAAAATAATAATAATACCACTACAAACCGAAGAACGCCGGCAGGGACTACGGAGAAATCATGACACATCATCGCTCATGTGCTGTTTGTCGCCTTCCCCGTCTCTAGTTTTCCTGGCACCTCAGGTGCTTTTACGACGACAGTCTGTACAATTCCCGTTCTTTTCTGCCCTCTATGCCCTGCCCATGCCTCCTTTTTATTATTCTATTTACGACTGTAACAACCATGCGCGCAGCGGGACTGTTAGTTTTCCACATAACTTGTACATTTGTAT
Organism: Hyalomma asiaticum; assembly: GCA_013339685.2. Classification (NCBI taxonomy): domain Eukaryota; kingdom Metazoa; phylum Arthropoda; class Arachnida; order Ixodida; family Ixodidae; genus Hyalomma; species Hyalomma asiaticum. The sequence goes on along the minus strand of CM023491.1, from coordinate 19,141,255 downwards.
TTCTTTAACGTGGATTTCTCTAAAACTATTATTGAGAAAGGGTTTACCACTAAATGGTGCTGGCTTGCTCTCATGAAAAAATAGATCAATTTAGGGACAAGAAATGTTTCATACATGAATGTTTTTGGCATGCTTCCTTGTTTTTCTTTTTTTTTTAAATTAGGAAATTCCACAGGATACACCGTCTGCAACACAGAAGTGTGTCAACGGAGAGGTAAGCTTTGAATTTGCGCGCGGCCTGCTGCTATTCGAAACACGCGCTGGTCTTTGCGTTATGATGATGATGTTGATGATGACGAGGACAGTTACGATAAAGATGATAATGCGTGGATAACAAACACGAAGCGTTGGCTATCAACCGTTGGCGCTTGTGCAACAATAGCAACAAGTATAGCTCCGGAAAATGCACTCCGCTGTCGCCAGCCGCCGTGCTTCACTCATGCGCCCTGGTCAGGTTGTCTTGACGTAGAGATTACGTCACAAGTCAGTGAGACCGTCAAGTCTTTTAAACAACGGCGCCAAGTAAATGTTAACAGAAACCGTTCGCTCTGGCACAAACAGAATTGCTCTTCTTCAAAAAAAAAAAGAACTAAACATAAAACACAGGATTTATTTTACGTGGCAAAACCTCCGATACCGAGTTGAATAAGTCCTGACACATCTCAGAGAGCATGCAATATAGCAACACGAGAAAGTACAGTTCTAACAGTTCTGACTTAGTACTATTACTAAGCAGCATTACTGAGTCATTACTAAGCAACATCGACAACAATTCATCCATTGTTTCTGTCCGCGATCCACTCTGCTCCGCAGTAGTACATGCACGTAGAAATATGCCTCACGCACTTTGCTTCTGAATCACTCTACTATAGGCATAATGAAAGGGAAGGGGTCAAGGGCTAGTTCTTTATTTGTAAGAAACAACTTAACGAGCAAACAGACAATGAAGCCTAGGAAAGCATAGGGGAAGTTACTTGTGGTATTGTAATTGTGGAGAAAGTAGAAAGGAAATAAAGGAAAAGACTAACCTGCCTTCGGTGGGAACCGAACCCACGACATTCGGATGACGCGTCCGATGCTCTACCGCTGAGCTACGAAGGCGGTGTCCCCCCAGCCACTTTATTGGGTATTTATGTACGCATTATCCTGGGAGTGCTAGGCAGCGTCACTCATAGCCATGGCGGCGTGTGTGGAACACACTTTCTTGCCAGGAGGCACTTATTCTCTATGATAGGCACTTATTCCTCAGAATGCAACATTTATCGAAAAAGGCCTTATTAGACTCATCGTGACCCTTGTCATATGATGTCACGTCTGATGATGTATTACGTCTATCACTCACCATTAAATTTCCCTTGCGATATGTACCTTAAAGCTTAAAAAAAAAGTGATTACTTCATTTCCCCGTATGCATATATTAGCCAGCCTGCTCATCAACAGCATCAACACAAGTATCGATCCTTGTGAAGACTTCTTCGGCTACGTATGCGACGGATGGATCAGAGAGCACCCTATTCCACAGGATGATACGTCGTACGGGACGTTCACACAAACCTCGGAAAACGTGCGGAACGAACTCAAAGGTAATGATTATACATTTCATGGTAACAGAAATAAGCAGCGCTTTGCATTTAAGATGCAAGACACTTATTTCGATAGCAATAGCAGATATGTGGTGTCCTTCTCAGTGTTGCTCATGATCCTCGCTTACCGTAATTCAGCCATTTCTAACGATGGATGAACAGATCGCCAAAAACGATTGAGAGCAGGGAATGTCGCAGAAGCGAACGTTTCGACAAGTGGACTTGTCTTTGTCGAAACAGTCGCCGTCCTTGCGAAGACAAGTACACTTGTAGAAACGTTGGCTCCTGCGACATTCCCTGTTCTCAATCGTTTTTAGCGATCTGTTCATCGATTCAAGCCTCCATCTTCCCCTGAGCTTCTCTTGTATACTTTGGATTTCTCATGATGGTGCTCCATATAATTTGCTACGGAAACAAGCATTCGATAGAATATTGTGTTGCTAAGTGAAAAAGAAAATACATGAACTAATTATTGAGGCTATCTACAGTCTTGACACTGCAACCCCCTCCCTTCCCCCTCCCATATCGCTATAAAGTAACGGATGAACGTAGAGGCAAATTACTTATCCTAACTTGACGTAACCTAATGTAACCAAGACATTTTAAGTTTTAAATTCTTTAGCATGTTCTCTACTGCCCCAGAGCCTTGGCGTACGCAAACTATGAATATGCTAAATATGAAAAAATTTCACGTGTGTTCTGCTAAATATTACGAAGTGGTGCCATGTGTATCAAAGTGAAAGCCGACAACGACGCGCTCCTAGCGAAAAACCTACAAGAAAATCCGAATCCCTTCGCAAAAATAAAATACCCTCACAGACAGACAGACAGACAGACAGACAGAGTTGACGAAAAATTCGTCGGGGTGCGAGGTTCGAACACAGCACCAGCGCCTATTTCAGGGACGGTCACTCATCAGGAGGCTAGCCATTAGCAGAGCGAGAGGAAATTAAATTAATTAATCGACACATATTGGCAGTGAATACTGCCATTCAGTTCAGCGCGATGCCGCAAGGTGATGCAACAATCGTGTGAGTGAAATTCGATTGATTTATTTCTGAGGGTTTAGCTCCCAAAACCACGATTTAATTATAGCAGACGCCGTATTGGAGGGTTCCGGAAACTTCGACCACCTAGAGTTTTTAACGTGCACTGACATCGCACAGACCCCGCCACGGTCGTCTAGTGGCTACGGTACTCGGCTGCTGATCCGAGGGTCGCGGGATGGAATCCCGGCCGCGGCGGCTGCATTTCGATGGAGGCGAAATGTTGAGGCCCGTGTACTGTGCGATGTCAGTGCACGTTAAAGAATCCCGGGTGGTCGAAAATTTCCGGAGACCTCCACTACGGCGTCTCTCATAATCAGAGCTGGTTTTGGGACGTTAAACCTCACAAATCAATGAATCAATCAATCACATCGCACAGCACACGGGCTTCAACATTTCGCCTCCGTAGAAATGCAGTCGTCGCGGCCGGAATTCGATCCCGCGACCCTCGGATCAGCAGCCGAGTGCCATAGCCGCTAGACCACCGTAAAGAGGGGGTGGGGGGTACAAGAATATCCAAACAGAGTTAACATAAAGAAAAGCTTCCTAGTTGCCGGAAAACATTACAGTGCAGCGCACGACTACGTAGTGCGCACTTATAGTCTGCGCTATTGCGCTCCAATCGACAAGCAATTGCTGGCTGAAAACTACATGTTTTTCATTTCATCAACGGAGTTTTTTACTTACCTTTTCCTACCACCGCGATTGTTGTATGTATACAATGGCCGGTCCACACGTTTAGACTCGCGTGCTTACGCTGTATTTTATGCTCGATATAACTAAATCCCGCCACTGACTCCCTTCCAGAAATAATCGAAAACGTAACAGACTTCGCTGTGCCCCGCAATGTGACAGAGATGGCTGCAACCGTGTACTGGGCTTGTGTGTGCGAAT
>CM023491.1:18845575-19137632 GCA_013339685.2 Hyalomma asiaticum | reverse complement strand
TTCGAGAACATGTTTTCATTTTTACGGTATCAATAATTAACTTTCGTCTATACGCTTTTTACAGCTGGCTTACCGCGCCTGCAGTCGTAAACGCATTCTACAGTCCTACGACGAACGAAATGGGTATGAACAGTTTTTGATCGATTGATTGATTGATTTATTTGTGGGGTTTAACGTCCCAAAACCAGCTCTGATTATGAGAGACGCCGTAGTGGACGTCTCCGGAAATTTCGACCACCTGGGGTTCTTTAACGTGCGCTGACATCGCACGGCACACGGGCCTAAACATTTCGCCTCCATCGAAATGCAGCCGCCGCGGCCGGGATTCGATCCCGCGACCTTCGGATCAGCACCCGAGTGCCATAACCGCTAGACCACCGCGGCGAGGCTACGAAAAGTTTTCAGCAGTTACTAAATGTGAAACACTCAGATTTTTAATAAAAAAATTTTATGCCCAATTTCCTTAAATGAGTAGGCAACATATAGTACATACCCAGGGAACATAACCTTAAATGGCCACAAGATGCTTATTTCCTGTACAATACATCCAGTTACACCTTTAGAAAATATTGAGTTGCATAATAATTTGCAAAGCATCTTAACACCCGTGAAACAAGCTTCACAGTTGGGATGTAACGCCTACTAAGACAACACGGTATAGTGCGAGCCCCGCTTTCAAGATCTACGTGTCACAACTCTGTGACCCGACAGTTTTCAAATATAAACTGACCACAGGCTGAGCGTAATACTGACTCCAAGGGCAACTCGGAGCATTTAGGGTGGGTGGATACGCATCTCGAATCATGCTTGTTTGAGCCCTTTTAGTAAGCGGATATAGCTTCATTAATTCAATGTTCCTGGAAGTGCATAAAATTTAATGCATGAATTTCCTAATTAGCTAGCTGAAGCATGCGAACATAGTTATTTACAACTCTTCATGAAAACGCTGTGAACAATCTTAATTGCTCTACTGCCAGGGCTTTATTATTTAGATGCGAAGCAGCTTATGGTCGGGGCTATGTCCCTCCCTCCAACCGCCGTGTGGCGTCCACACCATGCGCATCCTCCTCCCCCTCCTCTCCTTGTCTCATCTCCTCTCCTCATGGCATTCTTCCTCTCCGAACGGTGCGCGTTGACTATGGAAACGCTCTTCGATGAACGCTTTACCACCTCGCAAGGAACGAGAACGCGCCCTCGCCCGCGAGAGACAACGCTGACGCAGGCAGCGTCTGCTAGCGTCAAACCGATGCAAACGCGGTGTGCACCCCCCATGCTGCTTCGCATCGCCTCATGGTCCCCTTTAGCATGAGGTGGTGTAATTTTCTTTCGTTTTTATATGCCTTTTCCCATCTTGGGGGCTTCGCAAGGAGTCAAAACAATGAACCATCCAACTAACCAACGGGTTCCGCTAGCACAAAATAGCGCAGGAGCAATGACAACAAAACAGCTGCCTAGTTTCCCCAGAAGCACGCATTTGAAGTAGAAAAGAAGCTCAGGGCAAGATGGGAGATAGAATCGACGAAGACATCGCTGAAACGATAAGCGAACGTTTCGACAAGTACATTTTTCTTCAAGCCGACTTGTCGAAAAGCTTGCTCTAGCGACCATTCCCTGCTCTGCATTAATTTTCAGCGGTCTCTTCAGCACGCATACATCTAGTGTGTTGTTTCACACGGAACTGAATAAAACGGATATGAATAGGAAATGTTTCGCCCACGAGTATTATCAGTTTGTGCCGAGACAAACACGGTCGCCATAGTTCACGTATCGTTCGGTAGCCCTCGCGTGATGAGAATTTGCATGACCTGTTGTGCGTTATGTATTTTGGCATTTCACCTATGTAATATTCGATGGCAAACTAAGAAATTTTATACTACGTTATTCTAACCGAGTGCCGCCTTCCTTCTAGTATTCCCTGCCGGAATACCCGAGGCCCTTTTTACCAGCATGGACTACCGGCGTACGTACTACATCCTTCTTTTAAACTTTATTAGCTATAGCTAAAAGGATTTAAAAAAAAAATAAACGATATTTTGGCACGTTCGTTTTTGTTATAAGTTAGACGGATCTCTCAGGCCTGCATTTAATCGAATAAGCACAAGCAAGCCTGGAAACATGCTAAATTAGCTCACGTACTTTGCACAGCCAGTTTGGTTTCATTTTACAGGTTTCGTTTTCAGGATGGGCGCCATGACGGATGAGGCAGTCACGTGGGAGGGGGTGGGGTGGCATTGCGACGTTTAGACACTCGCTCATGCTGCCTCGGTCACCTGCTACGCAGCTACGAGTTCGCAGGTTTAAATCGTTTTCTACAGGCATTGCTCCCGGGAAGTAATATGGAAACGTTGCAGCACGCAGATCTGTTCCAATGTTTACAAGTTCCAACGTTAACAGCAATGTGCATAAGTTTTTGGTATACAACTTACAATTGCATATACATGTACTTGGGTATGGCTGCAACATTTTTCGTGCACTGACTATTGATAGTTTTAATCCCAGCGCTTTTATTTACCGCACCTCTGCCTCGCCAACTTCCCTGCCCCTTCCTAATGACTTCTCCCTTGCCCCTTCATTCCCTCACCACATTGTTCTCGTATGTTTGAGTGATCTTCCACATGCTATGCTGGACTAACTCGCTACCAACACTTCTCTATGCAGCTCTGTCAACTACGGAGCTATTGGCACAATCATCGGGCATGAAATGATTCATGGCTTCGACAACACAGGCAAGTTCTGGCAAGGAACATCTCGTATTGCCATAATAGTAGTGGTCACTGTGTCCTGCTTTTGCGACTGAGAACACTGTCAGTTTTATAGGAGTCGACGCTTGCGCTTACAAAAGAGACACATACGGAACTTATGCGATTTAAGGATTGCTTAAGGCTAAACTTTCATTGGTGCCCCGCCACGGTAGTCTAGTGGCTATGGTACTCGGCTGCTGATCCGAGGGTCGCGGGATCGAATCCCTGCCGCGGCGGCTGCATTTTGACGGAGGCGAAATGTTGAGGCCCGTGTGCTGTGCGTTGTCAGTGCACGTTAGAGGACCCTAGGCGGTCGAAATTTCCGGAACCCTCCACTACGGCGTCTCTCATAGTCATAGCTGGTTTTGGGACCTAAAACCCCAGAAAACAACAACAACAACTTTCATTGGTTTCTGGAAGGAACGGTGCTCTTTACAGGGCATCGCCAAGCCCGTCTAAAGCAGGCGAAGATGGACAGAGAAACGCCCCTCTCAACTTCAACTAACGTCACTAAAAATGGGATGCGAATCCCACGCTTGAGGATTAAGGACTGATATCGATAGTCACACGAGAGCGGCATGACGCCGCGGCCTAGCGATAACATTATGGCGGCGAAGTGAAAGAAATATAGTTGAAACAGGTAGGAGCACTCGCGGTCAAGACAGAGAGATTTGGTGGCAATGCGCTGTTCCATCTCGTTCGTGTGCTCACCTGATTGATTAACTGATTTCTGGCTTTTTACGTCCCAAAACTAGCTCTGATTATGAGAGACGCCGTAGTGGAGGTCTCCAGAAATTTCGACCACCTGGGGTTCTTTAACGTGCACTGACATCGCACAGCACACGGGCCTCAACATTTCGCCTCCATGGAAATGCAGCCGCCGCAGCCGGGACTCGATCCCACGACCCTAGGATCAGCAGCCGAGCGTGATAACCACTAGACCACCGAAGAGGGGCCGTGTGCTCATGCGTCCTGTCTAGCGGTATATTTGCTTTTTTTTTTTTGTAATCTGTAGGTGGCGCTCGTTCGAGATGGTTTCTAGCACTAAAGAAAAAAAAATTGTAGTTGATGAAATAATGAGAGCGGCAGAACGAAGGAGTGTTAGTGTGAAAGCTGTGCGTGTTTCTCCTTATATCTCTTTTCATCCCCGCCTTCCATGATTTGCGCTATATCAGGCGTGGATTATATATCCGCTGCCGGGGAATCGTTCGCGGCAACGGCCAGAAACGAAAGAAAGTGGATGATGAAAATTGGGAGAAAACAGAGATACAAGATCTTGAAATGAAGGTAATAGCGGGTTGTTTGAGGACGTGAAAGAGCAGAATGTTGTTGTTTGCTCTCCGTGTAACCAAGAATAAAGCGACGAACGTTGTCGACGAGAGCTGTCTGGAACAACTAAGGAAGGTAGCCTGTACAAAGTGCATGCATGAATTTAGCCAGATCCACATAAACCTTTGACATACCTTCACGCTTTCATATCAGAGTTTGCGAGCGCAGCTCGGCCAAGAAATTCGACGGACGCCTTCCTGATCCCATCCCCATCGGCTGCCGTTGATTTCAAGACTGCCCACCCCACGATGTCTACCCTCCACATGTTTAGTCTACGTTCGTAGTAACTCGAGCGGTGCCCAAGTTAGAGCGTCCACCTCCAATGTGCGAGAGACTTCGTTCGATCTGCAGTGCCACCGGGCGCCCACCGGTTTTAACGTGATAGCCTTAAGGAGCTTGTCTCGAAGAAGATCCTGCATCGTTGTCGGTGTCGGCGTAGGCGTCCACGGTAGAAATAATCATTTAAGAGAACCACTCTTTCCCGGACCACCCGATTATGCAGGTCCTCCCGCGACGTCGCGGGTGCTTTAAGAACAAAGCTGAAATTCTCAAGGTAAAATCCCTCGTAAAAGTTGTAAACTGCGACTTAACTAAAACCTATGCACATTTTAGATCGAACTGTAATTTGAATGTGCAAGATTAATGCGCAGGATCAATGCGCGAGATGTACGAGGTGTATTTACGAGAGCTTCTGTTACAAGGAAGCTCGAATAATTCCAGAATTTCGAGATAAGGCGCTAATTCGGTCGAATGTTGTCTTACATTACTGCTCCCTGCGCGGTTTGATGACCGGTACGGGTTACGGTCATTTGACAAACATTAAATTGCTTTTTTTTTTTGCCAACCCTACCCCCATAAGTGACGTGCATGATCACCGTAAAGCGCCCTGTGCTCTGTAATAATTCCTTAAATAGGAATTGAGTGAATGTTTCGATCAGAAGGCGTTGCGAACAGGAGCCAGTGGCACCACAGTGATGTACCCTTAAAGGCGAAGCTTAAGGATCCTCAAACTTCTTTTTTTTTTTTTTTTGAAACTGGTAAGAGAGGTGCCCTGACCTGCCGTTCGGCGGTTTGAATAATCTCTTGTCTCGAGAAGGTGGCATCTACCTCCCATTCTGATCTTTGACTCGCCCCACCCAAAGCGACGCTCTGAGCAGTGCTCCCAATTAGGACTGAAAATTGCGTTTTTTTCCCCACCTCATCTTTCTTTCTAACTGTCGATTCTTGTGTTATGAAACATATAAATGTCACACGCTGATGCATTTGCGTGTATCCAGCACACACAGCACCGTACCCATCGAGTACTGCCATACCCAGTACCGTGACAGCGCCCGCCATTGCGCGAGGTCGGGTTTTCAATTTAAGCATCCAAACAAAAGTAATATTGTGTTATTACAATTAAAAGAGCAACTGTCATCTTGTCATGTAAAACACTTCAATGCGAAAGTGTCCAAACATATTTTTGTTGTAAATTATCTCTTAAAGACGGCATTTACATGCCCCGATGTCGGGTTACTGTGCTGTATTTAAAATACATAATTTTGCAGGTAAGCAGTTCGATGAGAATGGGCGGTTGAGAAACTGGTGGAGCAATTCGACGCAAAGGAAGTTTGACAAGAAATCAAAGTGCTTCATAGACGAGTACAGTGCCGTCTTCAGCGAAGTGGCCAACAGAACGGTGCGTACTAAATATCAGCTTGCCGAAAACCGTTAACCTTCGTCATAACCTTCGTAGTAAACAAGCCATATCTTCCTGCACACTGTAGGCAGATAAAAGTCAATATTGTAATCCCTTTTTAGGGGCGAAGCTCCTTATGGCGTCACCCGTTCGTCCCCATTATCGTTTGTTTGTAACCACCGGCGCGTGCCTGCCGGGAGGCACGCACGCGCCGGCGCTCGCCGAGGGCGAGCGCGTGCCTCTCTCTCTCTCTCACTCTTCCATCTGCTGTCTTGTGAGAGAGAGACAGAGAGAGAGAGAGCGAAAGGCGCGCGTCGATGGAAACGCTCTTTCTTAAATGAACGCTGTACCAGCTCGCAAAGAAGGAGAACGCGCCCTCACCCGCGAGAGACAACGTTGGCGCAGGCAGCGTCTCCTAGCGAGTTTCTTGATTGAGAAATACCGACTGCTTGCGTTGGAGAAGTGTTCACCGGCCACCCATATATACATACATAGGCACTGGAACTTGACTTGCAATGAAGTGCCGGTGGGAGATTTCACTTGTGCGTAGTTGAACCATAAGGATTCGTAGCGTGCGCGTTAACTAAATTAATCCGGAACTCGGCACGATCTACGATGAACATCCCGAGCTTCGCCCACTCACCATCATTCACTCCGTGGATATGCTGTAAATTTTTTTTCTCTCTTTTTCGGCTTGTCATTGTGTACCTATGGTTCTTTTGCAGCTGAACGGCGTGAATACATTGGGCGAAAACATCGCCGACAACGGGGGACTTCGAATGGCATTCAGGGTGTGTACACATTATACAGTGGTCTGTGCACAGCAAGGCTTTGAGTAAAAGTATATCTCAAAGCTACCAATATGCAAATTATCACCTCATGACTCCACAAACGTAAGGACCCACAATCAACGCTAGTTCCGACTACTCTTGCGTAAAGTGTTAGCTTTCTGGGACGTTGCGGGCTCAAAACTTGGGTGGCTCCAATGCAAAATGAATGCGTGTGTCCATCTCATACGACTCGTCTGCGTGCGTTCCACGACAAGTGAAAGCTGCACGTGTGTATAACAGTTTGCAATGGAAGTTTGGCCTAACTATTTCTGATGTCTGTTTCAGACTCTCGATGAAAAACTGAAAGCGTTCGAGACACCTGATATTCGTCTTCCGGGCCTTGAAAACTACACATCGAAGCACCTGTTTTTCCTTCCAATGCCTTCGTAAGCTCCCGTACTTTATTTTCTGGCTAAAGCAACTGCTGAAGTAAGAGATTTCCATAGGGAGGCCTAAACATTCTCTGCTAATACGGCATGCTGCAGATAGCGCATCCCTACAGAATGGAAGCAAGGGGATCAGAAGTTGATTGAATATCAAAAACACAAATAATCAATGCAAAGGGAGACATTCTGACATTAGACAACAAAACGATTGGCAGCTTGTAAGAATTTAAGATAAGCTGACGAGGTGGCTCGCACACGATGGCGTTGCGCTGCTGATCACGACTTATCTGGTTCGATTACCGATACCAAAGGTCACCCAATGTTAGTTAGCAATGTTAGTTATATCGAATAGGCTGTCTTGACATATTCCGCGCTATGCTAGCAATAGTGCCTGCCTTTCTGCGGTGCTTCCATTATTCCGCGTGCCCTATCAAAAAAAAAAAAAAAACTGTGTTCTGGATTTAATCAAAGGTAAAGGTGGATCTCGATTCTTGGGGCACGTGAAACTTGGCCATATATCTGGTACCTCGTACCTCTTTAATATTTCCTTTTGCCATGCAAATATAAATCAAATCCTTGAAGTAAAAGCCGGGAACGCCTAGACAACTCTTTAAGTTAATTGTGCACTAAATCGGTGCTTTACCTATAGTGATTGCATTGATCTACGTTTTTTCTAGTTGTATGTGCGTTTTACTTAAATATTTCAATCGCTGCTTACATGAAGCTAACCGCACTAAAACGGCAGGAAATGGAGTAACTAAAGACGAAACACGCCGCTCACTTAGACAATACGAACGGTGTTACGATCCAAATGCTTTCCCATTTCTTAACTGCTTACCTCCATCCTACACAAAATAGAACAGAGCAGCTTCGAACTAAATTAACGCTTATTCTACTCGCAGGTATGGTGTGGGAGCTCCCGTCCTGAGGATCTGCGTCTGCAAATAGAATACGACCCCCACAGCCCACGCAGACAGAGGTGACTCTTGTTATAGCGCTTTCTTCCGCACTGTCCGCACTTGTGCAATGTCGCTACAATAGGAAAGTTGCGGTACCGGCGTAAACTATGCTCGCGGCGTATTGACAGAAAATGACGAGTATTTTCAAAGTCACTTAGCGCGAATTTATATCTCACGTGAGACATAAAAATACAGCGTGAATCTATCGCTGATCTTCGAGGCCTTTCACGGTGAGATGAACAGCACAGAAGGCTGCTAATAATCGAGTAATAAAGTGGCCCATTAAGTTATCTGACGACGGCAATGTAGTAGAGAGAAAACAATTTAAATAGAGATCACGAAGATAAGCTCAAAGCTTAGAAGGACAACGCGACAACTATTTCGCACTGCGCAAGGTATTACAGACGCCTTTCCAATACATCAGCCAATGTGAAGTAATCACTTTACTGCCTCTTTGTGCTACATGTTATGGTATGAAATCCAAACTGGAACTGAATCTCGGAGAAAGATGGAGGCTTGAATCGATGAATTGTTAAAACGGCTGTGTCCATCGATGTAACTGGTCTGCATGACGTTAACGTATGGTTTCAATGTTCAGCTAGTTGGTTTGAATTCGTAGAGAAATTGCTGCACACTAGATTAAGACAGCACAGAAAGACTGTGCTGTCTTAGCTATGACAGACTACAGCGTAGTCTGTAGTCGTAGTTGCTGTAGTCTCTAGTCGTACTCGTAACGTATACAGAGTACGCTGTAGTCAGTAGACGTTACTACAGACTATAGACTAGTAAGCGTGACTTGTTGCGTTGCACTCGTTTACTGTGAGCCTACATTTTCGCTGCCATGAGCGCGATATTTAATCGTATCTCCAAATCGTTTTGCAACCGCCGACGCTAGACAGTTGTAATTTTTCACAGTTAGAAACAATGCTATACTTTCTAGACTGATAAGGTTGCCTCGTCGACGATACATGCATGCTTACTGCCGCTACTACATAAAGTCCTGCAGCACGGTTAAAAAGTAAATATAAAACCTAAACTTGCCTACGAAACGACAGATATGTTAGGAGTAGGCGTAACTGTCTACTGAGATGTGGCTACCCAGTGTAGGGTAGCCAACCGGACGCCTTTCTGGTTAACCTCCCTGCCTTTCTGTTTCCCCTTCCTTCCTTCCTTCCTTCCTATGGTATGATACCGCGCTTTCATTTCTGTTTGCTCGCTTTTTTGCTATTTTTTCTTTGCAGAATAAACGTCTCCTTAAGGAACATGAAATCATTTACTTCAGTTTTCCATTGCGCGGACGGCAAGAAAATGTCCTTCAAGTCGAAGAGCAACGAGACTTGCGTGCTGTGGTGACAGGAAGATATTGCAATAAAGCTTTATTTATCAAATCATGGTCCCGTACCTCCCACTGCACATGCGGCATACACTCATCTCAGCTTCGTTAATCCTTTTCTTAACAGCTTGATATGCTGTAACGACATGTTTCTTCATGAGAAAGAGCGTTATCAATCTCATTCCATATATGGGCAAGGGCTATTCGCACGTGATCGCGTCCGTGTTACAGTTGATAAAGGGCTACTGCTGCCGAATATAGAAGAAAAAGACGACGAGGAAGAAGACGGCGAGGAAAGAGGAGGAAGGAAGTTATCGATACTGCCATTGTGGAACCGATACAGTGCACGTTAAAGGTGGTCTAAATTTCCGGAGCCCTCCACTACGGCCTTTCTCTCCTCTCTATCTCTTTCACTCCCTTTCCTCCACCCCCACGGACGCTTAGCCGTGCTCCCTACATGGGCTGCAGAAATTAGCGTCCTTTCCTAACCGAACCACAATCAATCAATCAATCGATACCCATGGTCCGGGTTCGATTCAAACCCAGAGCGCGAAATTCTTTCAAAAAGCATGATTTGTGCTTACTAGAAGGAGTCTCCCTACGAAGCTTCACATCAAGAGGAGCTATGTTGTACGTTAAGACATCAAGTGATGACGCCACCATCGCGACATTATCAAGTAATGTTACGTTACGTAACAATGTCGTCACGATGACATCATGGCGTCTCTCGGTAACGTTACAGCCTAATCACACGAGTTCTCGTGCCATTCTTGTTCACATAGGACGCATGTTCGGCACATGAGCTGGCTAATGCTTTCGCTTTAACTGTGTGAATTTGTCGAACCATGGGAAATGTGTTACATCTTCGTGGATCACACAGATTACAGAATGAAATGGCTCGTAAATTTATCTAAACGCGCCTCAAACAGATACGCAACAGGTACTGTGATAATGTGACACTCGAATTGCTTCTCTGTGGTTTGAACCGGTTTAGTAAGGAAGTCGAACATTTAAAACCACGGGATGTTTTATTTTTTTTGTTCCTGCATATCTGATATGCGAACCTTGTCCTTCGCGCCTTCGCGAGAACGCTACCTCGTGATGTGCCCGCCCCTTCGGAAGGCGAATCCTGTTTGTTGTTGTTGTTTGCGGCTTTCCCAATGTGCAAGGCAAGATCTTGTGTCCAGGAGCGGTGTCCGATAACGTTCGCACCTGACTTAACAGTCGTGCTTAGCTCCCGTTCTTGCTCTTATCGTGTTTCGCGTTGTGCAAGCGAAACTCCTTCTTGAAAGGCACGTTCTTCTGGCTCCCAATATGCGAGCTCCTCGCGTTTGCATCGCAGAAACAGGGCGGTCAGCAAGGAAAAGAAAACAGAAACGGGGAACCCGTCCACGCACATGTGAGGAAGCCGCTGTCATTTACGTTGTTAGCGTCTAAGAACAGCAGTGCTGGTCTGCACATCCCGTCCCTTGAGCAGGTATGGATGCGTATCTGTGCTTTGCGATGGCCCTTTCCTTTCTTATTTTTTTAATTATAATATGTCTTGGCTAACGGTGGGTTGTCCGATATGAAATGTTTCTGTTAATTTTACAAGATAAAAAAAGCGTACGTCAATAACTGCAGACAGAAGGCGCCATTTTTGTCTTCCATCATTCGATGGTGCAAAATGGAAGGGGTTTCTACAGACCTAGGAGAAAAACGTTACTATGGTGGTGCGAAAAACATATAACACCTTGTGATTGATTCGCTATGCGATCGATTGCTTAATTGATAGATTGTTTTTACTTAGTGAGTGATTCATCTGCCTGCTTCAACAAACTCAACCGCCGCGAATTCACGAAGGGACACGGCAGTTGAGGATAAAACGATTGCTTTGAAGTATATGAATTTGTTTGCTTGCTTTAGCGAAAACACAAGACGCGTTGGTGAGTACATTCGCATTTTGTACGCAACTGGTACACAGCGAATCAAACCCTGTAACTTCAAGCACAGAGAACAGCACAGTCACAGGCTCCACGTGGTGCTCTGATGATATTACTTGATCGCTGCACTTCGGCAAAGTTAAAGTAAATATAATGTCAGGGTTCTTTTTTTCTTTCCTCACTAAACCACCAATACCATGTTTCGCTGCATGATTCTTTGAAGCACACGTGTTTACTGTGTTTTAAAGAGGCCCTGCAGCACTTACGTTTTCTTTCAACATATGACGTCACATGTGTGACGTCATCTGTTCGCTGTTGCGTGCAGTGCAGTAATATTTGGCTCATATGTTCACTGGAGCCTTCACGACTGATCGGAATCGTTTTCTGACTTTGTTCAAAAAGTGCTGCATGGCCTTTTTTAATTTCTTGTGTTGTAACTAACAGCGGTATTAAGGTCAATTTGCACTCCAAATCACAGGTGACAATGGAAGGCTGTCGACTCATCGTACTTTTGATGCTGTGTGGCACCAGTGCGATTGACAACAACTTGTTCCCGAGGCGCCGTTAGTATCAGTTTTCCCCCTCGAATAATTTGATATGTGTCAGCGATTCAGCGACGAGCCGCCTCCCCGTTTACGCTAAAAACTTATTTCAGGTGTTTCGTCTACGTCCGTGTGTGAGAGTCCCACGTGCAAAGCAAGAGGTGCGTATACGTCAGCGGCTTGACATCCGGTCTCGAACTAAGAGAGATCTCATTGTGGCAGCCGTGCAGATGCTTCAACGTGTTATGGCGCAAGCACCTAGCGATATTACGTTTCTCGAGGAGCATTCTGGAATTCGCCCCCAAGCAACCGGAAGTGGAGGTCCAATTGGCGCACACGTTATGAATCTTATTAAACCCGATTAATAGATAAGCGGGTGTGAGTGCGGGATAAGAAAGAAAGAAAGAAAGAAAGAAAGAAAGAAAGAAAGAAAGAAAGAAAGAAAGAAAGAAAGAAAGAAAGAAAGAAAGAAAGAAAGAAAGAAAGAAAGAAACTGCGTGTTCCTCAAACCAGCTTTAGATACGAAGGTATGAGGAACACGTCACTGAAGTCACCTTATGTTCAGTCAAGTAAACGAAAAGCTCACCCCCCACCCCACAGAAGAAAGAAAAAAAAGAAAACTTGATTGAAACATTAGGTCAGCAAAGGTTTTTTTTAAACCCCACATCGAAAACGAATTTTAAAACGAAGTTTAAACAAAGGAAAACGAATTTTAAAATGAAAACATCGTTTTCACACCAAAGTGAAAAAAACGATGTTTTTTTTTCGTGTTCCAGTAAATTACTTTTATCCCAATACCACAACACTACTCCTGCGAGAAGGATAGGCTGTTCTAGTAAATTACTTTTATCCCAATACCACAACACTACTCCTGCGAGGAGGATAGGCTCGGTATAAGCTACAAAACGCGCACAAAAGGAGGCGAGGCTCCTGAGAGGTCGATGCGCTGATGCACAATGACGTCGCATGACCTTGACGGCGTCTGCCAAGGCCTGCATGATTGCATATCGTTAAGAGAAGTTAGCCATAGAAGTTAGAGAGAAATAGAAGCTCTACGTTCCGAGGAAGTTAGAAACCTGGCACGGCGTGTCTCCGAAAATCTGACGGCGCTAATTTGGCGAGAACGGGAAACGAAGAGAAAACAGGCGTTCCGACGTCGCAAAGACGAAGTTTCCGACGTGATATCGAAAAACTAAATTTTCCCCATTCAACATAAAATGGCAACGTTAAGAACGATAGTGCTCCGAAATACAGCGGATCAGCATAAGCCACTTCACTCTTTCACTTTGGCGTCCTGTTAACTTGAAGCCTCCACTTGGGATTCCATTTGTTTAGTCCAGCTCAAGTAGCGCATCATCTCACTGTTCCCAAGAAGTTCACTGCGCTTCTTGTAGTGTTTCTTCACGTCATGCGTTCTGATGACGTGAGACACTCAAGGAAAGTAACATATTCAAGTGAACGCACATTTCTCACTACATCAGTTAGTCTTGCCTGTTATTCAAGCTGGTATATTCACACCACCTATCAGAGTGTCGAGAAGATATGTATAATGTTATCGTTATCTTTCCTACCTTGAAAGAAAATTCCCGTGAGAAGAGCTGCTGGCCTTTGTCTGTCATCCACTTGAGTCCTCGTTTTGGCACTGTAGCCTAAAAAAAGAAAATAAAAAAGTCGTAAGAGCAGCGATATTTTACCGCATGCAGCGCATTGATATTGTAAACATTTTGGAATCGGCGAGCTTTTTAATACACTCACACTGTTTTCTGGGTATTGTAGACATCACCCTCAGGTATAGCGATGGAATACAACGCTAATTTTTTTATCCTATGTAGCTGAAGCAAGATTTCAGCTATCGCAGCATTGCATGTAACGTTAACAGATCGTTACCTCTGCAGGACGATATCGTCACAACATCTTCTGCAAAACACATCCCAACGCTACTAAAATTGTCGAGCAGAACACACCTATATGCATTCATCACTAACGATCAATTCACTTCCTGATCCTCCAATCCGCTGTCCTCTATGCTGATTAATTCTTGTGAGATACGTGCCTTTTATCGCTGGTGGGAGTAGCGAGTGGCACTGCTTCTAAGCGTGACTGGCATCAGAGAGTAACGCACATGTGCAATCGCGCCAATTTTTTCTCTTTTTTTTCAGCTGAACTTATTCTCGCTTCAATAAACAGCAGTGCTGACCCTTGCGAAGACTTTTACGCCTACGTTTGCAACGGCTGGAAGGATGCTCACCCTATTCCCGAAGACTCACCTTTTGTGAGTCCCTTTGTTGAAGTGGCGCAGCAGGTGAATCAGGACCTGAAAGGTAAGCACTACGCATGTACCATTTCGTATCCTCTCTGGTCCAGTTGTTATCACAGTCACGAACTACATCTCTCGCACGGCTATACCGTAAACGCAATTAACATCATAGCGAACATCACAGTTTAATATTGATGGTATACCATATATCTACTTGTACACCATATATCTACTTGTACTTGTCCCTATTTTCTTCCTATTTCCCTCTTGTACCTATTTTCCTCCTATTGACAGAAATACTGGAGTCGCTTCCTGTTGTGCCTGAAGCCAAGACAGCCAGAGAGAAAGCAGCAGTCGCATACAATGCGTGCATGAAAAGTGGTAAGTGAGATAAAGGCTTGAATGATTTTTGGAGATTTGCGTCCCAAAACCACGGCATGATTATGAGACACCGCAGTGGAGGGCTCCAGAAATTTTGGCCACCTAGTGTTCTTTAACGCGCACTGACGTCCCACAGCACACGGGCCTCAGCATTTCGCCTCCATCGAAATGGAGCAACCGCGGCCTGGATTCGATTCCGCGACCTTCGGATCAGCAGCCGAGTGCCATAACCACTAGGACCACCGTGGCGAAGCTTGAGATAAACGTTAACACCAACCTTATCTCTGCTCTGATGTCATCACACACTGTCTCGAAAAGAAAATGTATTTACGTGCTTCCATTGGCACTGTAAGTGCGTACTGCGAATAAATCGCGGTTATTGTGGCCCCCATAGTTTCATTCGGTTCCTCAGTCTTCTGTAGTTAGTAGAATTAAGTGTTAAGCGGTAGAGTAAAATGACATTAAATGTTTTCAAACACAAAGTTCAAAGATGTAACGCAGTTTCCTGGCATCCTTCTTTTCTTTTCTTTTTTTTTTTTTTTGCATGAGGCACGTCTGTTTTAGCTATTACTACAGGAACATGCATGTTTTTGGCAGGTTTAACATGCAAAGCTTAACTTGTTCCTATGACCTTTTGAACGTGACATTTTTTGCGCAAGTTTATTCACGGTTACATAAAATGCGCGTTCCTTCACCACCTTTCTCTTTCTCATTATAGCACTCAACACAAAACCACTACGCTCCGTTCCTCCTCTCCACCGCACAACGCTACTATGCTCCGTGATGCTACCTTTAGCTCGGCGAAGCCTGTGAACGGCGCACATCAAGAGAGTTGCTAACAGCTTGGCTGTAAAATTTGCACGGCAGCGTACGAGTGCATCACTGCTAACATTATGATAGGTCACGACACCAATGTTATGGTACGTTCGCCATCTGCATCACGATTAACGATAACACAAAAAAGACATGACACAAACCCGTATTCCTGAGCCACGTGGTTGAATGTTAACCTGCGCATCTTATCTCAAGTTATCTTAACATGGTGTATGAATATAGATACAAATTAAAGGAACTCCTTCATAAACCCTTACGAGAACACGGTCATGCCGTCTGAGCAAGGGCTAAAGGACCTGTGTATCTTCATAACGTGCCTTCAATTAGGCGTTAAAGGGTCCCTGAAACGTTTTTTTGACATTCCGTCAATGCTTAGGCAACACAATTATGAAATCATTCACACCGTAAATAAAGCGAAGCACCATGCGCTAAGGCAGCTATGGGCTTATTTCTGTCGCCTTCTTCCTTACCACTGCTGTTCCTCCTCAACTCGATCTGCTGTGGAGTGCGCGCTAGCGACGACAGCGCCTCCCGCGTCAGCCGCTCTGCCGAGCCCTCCGTAGTTACATAGCGCCCCGATATCCTCACTGAGGTCGCCCGCCTCGGCAGTGCTAGCCTCTGTAATCGAGCGCCGGCGACTCGTGTGTACACCGCCAAATGCCGCGACAATACCGTTGGCTGAAACGAAGGAGTACGTTGTAGAAGCACGTTGTTCGCAGCTAGGTTTTGAAAATTACGTGCACGTCACTGGTTCGGGGCCAACCAACGACCTCTCATTCGATCGGTCGATGGCGGGGGCGTTTGAAAACGCCTTTTGGCGAGCCGCTGAGATCTTTTGCGATGCACGTGTTGAAAACGTTATTGTAAATTCCACACTTTACGCACAGCGCTGAAATCTGCCCTCAAATGATCCTAATGACTCGCTCTACTGGATCACCATGTTTGCACAAAATCGTCAAAACCGTTTCAGGGTCCCTTTAAAAGAACGCTGATTGGATCTTGATCCCAGGAAGCGACGAAACGGAGAGCCTTCGAGCAGTGAGGCGAGTGTTGGAGTCGAGCGGACTGGGAGGATGGCCAATCATGGACGACGAGGAGATCCGTGGAATTGACACGCTCGAGGACGTCATCAGTATGACCGGGTTGTCGTCCCTGTTTACAGTAGATGTCGTCAAAGACATGGACAACCTCACTGCCTACATCCTTGAGGTGAACGTTGGCAACATCCTCTGCATGAATCGTGTTTCTCACAAGCTTTCCGGCGTTCAGTCAATATGATTGTGCTTGATTAGTACAATTCTTCGCATAGCCAGTGTCTTCAATTTTGCAGTTTCCTAGGCGAGCTAACTGGTAATCTCGGGTAATGTAAAAATCCCTCAAGAACGCACTAGTGAACGTGCTCTGCTTAAAGGGCGAGCGAAATATTCAATTTCACAGCTTCCTTTTCCGAGAACAAGTACATAATATTCTTATTTATTTATTTATTTATTTATTTATTTACTTACTTTCTTCTAAATTTCGCTTTAGTTTTTTTTTTAAAGGAGGTCGAATTTTCATTTAGTACGCCACTTGTTCAGTTAGACTGCTGCATCTCGGGTCGGGAAATCATAGAAAGGTGGTACTCGGCAAAAATATCACGAGGAGTGATATCTAAAATGTAAGATATAAATAATGTACGTAAAAATGATTAACAAGCTTTGACTGCATTTCACGCGAAAGTATCATTCGAAACATCTTTCTTCTTTTCATCTTTCAGTCACGTGCTTTGCATTATTAGACATGGCTATTTCCGCCAGGTCAAGCCTCTACTCACAAGCGCTCGTGCTTCCCAGGTTGTAAATCTACATCGGCCATTCCCTCCGAAAAGGACACATATTTAGAACCTGGTCTCTATAACTGTCTTTCATCCGGCAAAGATTTACAAAGACGTTGAATGCGTGAAATATGGCTACCTTACTCTTTCAATCGACAAATTAGATCGTTCCCTCGACTCGCACGCCTGCAAGCTAGAAGTGGTTTACGAAACGCTTCTAACTAATCGCATGCTTTTCTTTTGCCGCAGCTGGGGCAGAAAATCGAAGACACCCCCGAAGCTCTCGCACGCGATTTGACAGACCCCACGAGCACGTTGTCCGGTGCATTCAAGGAGGCGACAAAAGCAGCGGCGAGACTTCTGAGACCACAAGCCACGCAAGAGCAGCTGGACACGTACGCCAATAAAACGCTGTCGCTCATGGCAGCGCTGCGCGCGGTACGAGAGATTTTAAGAAAACGATATCGTAGCATCATATCTGGTCAGGACAGACAATTTTTTTGGCGAAGCAAGATTGCTGTATGATTAACAAATATTATGAGCGCGAAAACGTACACGGAACACACTAGGAAGGAAGGACACAGGACAGGCGCTACTAGGACAGGCGCTTCCTTCCTGGTGTGTCCCGTGTACGTTCTCGCGCTCATGATATTGTTAATCATGCACCAACTAGGGCCTCAACAGACGCTTTTAAGATTGTCGTATACGTTCGCGTCATTAATTAGACAGGTGTATACAGTGGCTGTAATGTGCACCTGCAGCCATGGTTTTAATTAAGTTAGTAGCGTGTTTTGCTTGCCGTTAGTGAAGCGTAGACGATTTGAGAATCGTTTTGGGTAAGTGTTTCGTTATCGTACCGCTAATACTGCAAGCGTTGCTTATATGAGCGATAGCTTAGTCATAATGGTAAGATTCCTAATAGAACCATATTTTTTTATTTATTTATTTATTTATTTATTTATTTATTTTCTTCTAAATTTCGCTTTAGTTTTTTTTCAAAGGGGGTCGAATTTTCATTTAGTACGCCACTTGTCCAGTTATGACTGCTGCACCTCGGGTCGAGAAATCATAGAAAGGTGGTACTCAGCAAAACTATCACGAGGACTGATTCTAAAATGTAAGATATATATAATATAGAACGAGCCCTTGACCCCTTCCCTTTCGTTATTTCATAGCTTGGGCCTCGTAGCGGCAGACTTGGTGCCTTAGGTAGCATGCGAGGGCTTATTGGGCAGCAGCCATCTCACCTAAGTTCACGTTCTACGTGACGCCTCCTGGCAAGAAAGTGTGTTCCACACACGCCGCCTTGGCCATGAGTGGCGCTGCCTAACACTCCCAGGATAATAAGTACATAAATACACAATAAAGTGGACGGGGGGACGAGCGCCTTCGTAGCTCAGTTGGTAGAGCATCGGACGCGACATCCGAAGGTCGTGGGTTCGGGTCCCACCGAAGGCAGGCTTGTCTTTTCGTCCACTTAATTCCTTTCTACTTTCTCCACAATTACAATACCACAAGTAACTTCCCCTATGTTTTCCTTGGCTTCATTGTCTGTTTGCTCATTAAGTTGTTTCTAACAAATAAAGAACGAGCCCTTGACCCCTTCCCTTTCGTTAAGATATATATAATGTGCGTTAAAACGATTAACAGACCTTGAATGTGCATTTCACGCGAAAGTATCATTCGAAACATCTTTCTTCTTTTCATCTTTCAGTCACGTGCTTTGCATGATTAGACATGGCCTATTTCCGCCAGGTCAAGCCTCTACTCACAAGCGCTCGTGCTTCCCAGGTTGTAAATCTACATCGGCCATTCCCTCCGAAAAGGACACATATTTAGAACCTGGTCTCTATAACTGTCTTTCATCCGGCAAAGATGTACAAAGGCGTTGAATGCGTGAAATGTGGCTACCTTATTCTTTCAATCGACAAATTAGATCGTTCCCTCGACTCGCACGCCTGCAAGCTAGAAGTGGTTTACGAGACGCTTCTAACTAATCGCATGCTTTTCTTTTGCCGCAGCTGGGGCAGAAAATCGAAGACACCCCCGAAGCTCTCGCACGCGATTTGACAGACCCTACGAGCACGTTGGCCGGTGCATTCAAGGAGGCGACAAAAGCAGCGGCGAGACTTCTGAGACCACAAGCCACGCAAGAGCAGCTGGACACGTACGCCAATAAAACGCTGTCGCTCATGGCAGCGCTGCGCGCGGTACGAGAGATTTTAAGAAAACGATATCGTAGCATCATATCTGGTCAGGACAGACAATTTTTTTTGGAGAAGCAAGATTGCTGTATGATTAACAAATATTATGAGCGCGAAAACGTACACGGAACACACTAGGAAGGAAGGACACAGGACAGGCGCTACTAGGACAGGCGCTTCCTTCCTGGTGTGTCCCGTGTACGTTCTCGCGCTCATGATATTTGTTAATCATGCACCAACCAGGGCCTCAACATGCTCTTTTAAGATTGTCGTATACGTTCGCGTCATTAATTAGACAGATGTATACAGGTGGTTGTAATGTACACCTGCAGCCATGGTTTTAATTGAGTTAGTAGCGTGTTTTACTTGCCGTTAGTCAAGGGTAGACGATTTGGGAGATCTTTTGAGTAGTTGCTTCGTTACCGTACCGCTAATACTGCAAGCGTTGCTCATATGAGCGATAGTTTAGTGATAATGGTAAGATTCCCAATAGAACCCCTGTGCCACTGTACAAGGCCGTTCTGCAGTTAAGCGTGTAAAGAGGGGTAGTTATGAGTACAAACATAAGTGGTAATCACGGACTTATACAGCACCTCCTAAACACCCCCCCCCCACCCTTCGCGAAAAAAAGTTTTCCAGCTAACCAACAACTCCATATACCCACACCCCAGCGTTCTGGTAACACCATAGATAATACCCCCTACCCCACCCTATCCCATTTGATAGTGGAAAACAATAAATTAAATCATACACGAGGTTCCCCCTCCAGCTTCTTTCCATTGCGAGTGTACGAATTTAAAACGTTAACATAACAAGTTGTCACATATGATTCAGGTAAGGACATTTAATTTGTTGAATATAAATGTGCATTTTTGTGTTCCGTACAGGTGCAACAACCGGCAGAGGATGAGCGCAAGGCAAGAAAAAACTATTGGAAGGCCACCATAGTAGAACTTCAGAGAGAAATTACCGGTGTGAGTGCCTCTCACTTTCAGTCGATCTCCGGCATGTAGCCTGACAGAAAATCGAGATAGGACATGCATGCAGTGGAAAAAGAAAAATTAATCCGCAAATAGAGGAAGCGAGAGATAGAGAGAGAGAGAAAGCACTTTTGATGATTCCGGTGTTCTTAACGTGGTTTGCGACCTGGCTTGCGACTCGTGGTAATTTTTTTGCCAGTGCGCACTGAGCAAATTTTTCATGCCAACGTTCTTACAGCTTGACCTGCTCAAGGTCATCCGGAGCGAATTCGCCAGGGTAAACATCACAATTCCTGCGGAAGAAAATATTGTCGTGAACGCCCTTCAACACGTGAACGCCACCGTGCAAGTATATCTAGGAGTGGACACGTGAGTTCCTGCTTCCATATGCGTGAAAAAGACAGTAAAAAGCAAGCCTAGATTTTTTTTTGTTGCTACGTACATTTCTCGTGCTCATAAATCACCGTAAATTTTGAT
This sequence comes from Hyalomma asiaticum, assembly GCA_013339685.2. NCBI lineage: Eukaryota > Metazoa > Arthropoda > Arachnida > Ixodida > Ixodidae > Hyalomma > Hyalomma asiaticum. The sequence continues at coordinate 19,116,966 of CM023491.1, read as the reverse complement.
GAAAAGCTTGCCTATGAAACGAGTGAACAAATACGCTTGCACTAATATCGCTCCTCCCGGGACGTCACTGCATTTTATAAACAGCGCTCCTTAACGGAACACCAAATGAACATATTCGGCTTGACTAGATAGATTATTTACTCGTGTTGGAGTCCACCACCGTTCCCTGCGCGCCAATAAACGAAAAACTACCGCTGAAAGTCTTGGAATCGCCCTCGTCCAAACGATCCCCTTACAAAAGTCCCATATTTAGTCTATCTATATCAGGGATAGGGCATATGTGGCTTGTGTCCTTATGTGGCCGTATTTACTCAAATCGCGATATAGGCATACGTGGCAATAAGAGACCCACACGAAGAATGTATGACTCTGACAGGAAAGGGAAAATTAGCATCCACCCGTTTTGTAGCATAAGGCCACAAGGAAATCCATAAGGCGACATATGGACACGCGCCATTATGCCCAGATATACGTATATGGTCAGATATGGATACCTGGCTATATCGCTGAAGCCAACGTTTCGACAAGTGGACTTTTATTGCGGTCCTGACAAAGACAAAGTCCACATGTCGAAACGTTGGATCCTGCGACATTCCCTGTTCTCCATCGTTTTTAGCGATCTGTTCATCGACTCAAGCCTCCATCTTCCCCTGAGCTTCTCTTCTAGTTTGGATATCTGGCTATATGTGGTACGTGTTCATATGTGCCCGTATTTGCCCGATACATGTCACAGTCGCTGACGGCATTCTTCGTGCAGGTCCTTCATTGCCACATATGCCTCTATCAGGATGTGGCCAAATACCTCCACATACGGACAAGAGCCATATACAGCCACATATGCCCTATCCCTGATATAGCCATATATGGTATTTTTCTAATGGGAGGACGTGACGTAACGGTGCCCGCTGCTGACACTGCGGTGCGCTAAGTTCCACGGCCGTAATATGTAGCAACAAACGTGGCTATACTCCACGTTTATTTACTGTCGAACATTATTTAATTCTATTTTCACTTATAACCTGGAACAGCAGTCGAATATTCAAAACAGATGAGCTGACGCCATTTCAAAACGGTATCCACAGGTCACCCCTCAGAATTCTCAACTTCGTCGTTGTGTCCTATACAAGTGTTCTGTACTCGCCAGGAATGACGAATCGGTGATTACGTAAACCTCATCGTTCAATCTTGTTCAACTTAATGTTTGCCTTTAGCGTCGCAGTGCAAGCCGCAGTGCAAGTCCATCGCGCTAGCGTGTCCAGATGCTAGCAATACACTCACAGATAGACAACTGTTTCAATTTGACACTAATAAAGTGTATTTCAGCCAAAGCCATTAATTTGATCTCATGCGTTCATCATCAGTGCAGTGTTGTACAACTACATCGGATTAATGAAGGCCTCGGAATTCCTTCCACTTGTGTCCAAAGAGTTTGAATTGCTGGTGGGAAGCCTGCGCCACATGACGTTCGGTGTCCACAACGAAACGACACGCTGGAAGGAGTGTGTTGCCAACGTGAGGCGTATCATGAAGGACACCGTCGGGCGACTGTATACGGAGCACAAGCTGACGAAGAAGGCGAAGCATGAGGTAATGGTGCCTATATTGTCAGGTTTCATCCATTTGTTGCGGACACCGAAAATACATATTTGGGAACCTTAGCGTGGCCACGATACCAAGTTTTATCGCGAACCAAAACACGAGGGTCTACTAATTATTCATAATTGCGGAAAATTCATTTGCTAGGGGGGGGGGGGGGGCTTCCGTATAGGGCGTAAAGCGAGCACCCGCGCTTCGCCGCTCGCTTGAAGGGTCACGTGATTGTTATCTTAGAAGCCTTTCCGGGACCGCACGGGTTATTGTGAACCTCTCTATAAGGCATGCTCATTCTCAGGCACTGAGGAACTTTATGAAAATGCATATGCGCAATCACCACAAGCGCATACCTGCCTACCCAAGCCTGGGATATGCGGATATATGCCACAAGTGGCTTAGATCTCAAAAGCCACCCGGGTTTTTGAATGTCAGCTTCTGATTGAGGCACTTATTGAGGCGTGCATATATATATATATATATATATATATATATATATATATATATATATATATATATATATATATATATATATATATATATATATATATATATATAACGGTGCATGACGGCGACGGCGAAAACCCCCCTGAGGTGTCCATATAATTGCTACCGCAATAAAAAAGAGTAACGGCATCGATACAGTATTTGTAGGCCACTCAGTTTCTTCGACGAAATCAGAGACGCTGTGAAGAGATGCCTACGAACAAGAAATATTCCTGAATCTCCTTCTAGGGTATCTTACGTTCGCACCTTCCTTCCTTTCTTCCTGCACGTCAGCCTGCCTGCGCACTTGTCTTTCTTTATGTGGCTTTCTTGCTTTCTTTGATCAATCAATTTGTGCTGATGATGATGACGATGATGGGAAAGATCTATGTACATTTTTTTTTTCAAGGCTCAGCGTATTGTTCGTGAGATCGGCTTGTCTTACTACGACCGCTTACAGCGCGTTGACTGGATGGATCGCCAGACACGGCGGAAAGCCAGAGAAAAAGTGGGTTTCAGTCTTTCTAATTTCTCTACCACTAAATGTTACTGAAAAATTCTAGCGTATAGATCCGTTACGCTGCGTTCGTCAATGGTCTGTGTTTGCTTCTGCTTAATCATTGGACGAGTTACCACACAAATTCAATTACATCACTTCACGGAATGAAAGTACCACAGGAGATTGAGTGGCATAAGAACGAGATGGGGATGTAATTGCAGCAAAATTATGCACAATAAGCTACATTTGAAGAAACGCTTTATTGATGTTTTTTTTACTGATGTTCGCTTTCTTTCAGCTGTGGAAAATGAATTCTAGGGTTGCCTATCCCGATAGCCTTCTCAACGATGATTACGTCAACAAAAAGTACCATGAGGTGAGTGACCGCCAACGTTTACACCCCTCCCCGCACATTAACAGCGTAAGCTGATTGATGAATTGATTCTTGAGTATGTATGTTTTATTTTTCTTCCAACCTTGTTATAGCCAAAATGGGTGCACGATATAATAAAATAAATATAATGAAATGGACTGGAACAAAAGCAGCAGTGGTATTGGCGTATCTCGATCCTGCGCCATCACTGAATTCGCGAAAATTGTGAAGTGCCTCGGAATGGGTGCTTTATGCAAAGCGCGACAACACCCGTAGGTTTTCTAGAAAAAAAGGCGAAAATTTCGAAACCACAAAAGCAAGACAGAAGACAGGACTATTTGCGCTTTTTTTCTAGAAATGTTTCACCAACTAGCCCTTCAGTGAATACTCCCAAGATACCCTTAGGTTAAATACTGGTTTCTAATATGCTCATAACAATGTACTAGATACAGTTATCACGGATGAAACTCGGCGTCACGCATTTGTGTGCTGCTATTGGTAATAGCTACGGTAGTATGGTCAGAGATAACCGGCGCTGTGTTGGCCACTAGAGCTGATTAGCTGACCTCAGCTCTGATATAAGTGCACTAGCCTATATGGCGGCAACGTGATCACAAACCATGGACGGTTGAAACAATAGTATGAGCACTATAGTGTAAAACTACATTGCTCTTAAAGTTTTCTTTCATCGCGGCGGAAGTAAAAAGGAAGTCCTTGTCTAGTGTCTAGTAAACTAATTCAGTCCGCTTTAGATTTTCGCGATGGCTACACGGGTTATCAAATTTCCGTCTACTTACGAAAGCGTTCACATTAAAAAAATGTATTTCAGGTTGGAACAGTCGCAAGCAATGAAGAATTTGTCGAAATAGCCGAAAAGTTTGAACGGGCTGCCCACGTGAAACTTCTGCGGCGACTTCGGCAGCGAGTTCCAGATACAGATGAGTTAGTTTTTGCTCGGTTGTTCTTGCACGTAATGCTGTCCGCGCGACCTGGTGCGTCTTGTTGTTTACAATTTTGTTTTAAAAGCATATGCCGACAAAGACATATGTATTTACGATTTAGGTACACTTGCAATACCCTAAGTGAATTCTACGCAAATTTCGATGTAACTGCGTGTTATCATTACATTACGCACTACACTGCACTAATGCGTGGTAGCAGAAGTATTATAGTGCATTGTACAGTCATGAATAATGTTTCTGCCGCTTTGAGCGAGTGGCTGTTGTGTTAACGATAACTGACAGTGTTTTGCACGCCAAAACCACAACACGGTTATGAGGTATGCCGTAGGGGAAGGCTTCAGTAATTTTGACCCCCTTTGGTTCTTTAATGTGCCCTGACGTTACATATTACACGGGCCTCTAGCATTTTCGACTCCCAAATACGTGACTGGGATGGTATCCGCTTCCTAGCGACTGTTGTAACAGTGTATGTCTAGTTGCATGATGGAAAGAGTTACCTCTATTCATCCATATGTTTCAGATGGAGTGTAGCTGCCGCAGAAGATGCAAATGCATATTACACACCCGAGACCAATGAAATACGTAAGTTTGCGAAAAAGCGTTTATCTTTTTACGGATTTACGTTTGATGTTACGGCCGTTTGGCGGTTAATACCGTTACTTTTTAGAGTTCCGTGTACGAGAGAGCTTACACACTAATGGATTTTCTTTACGCATGGTGGCAGTCATACCTGGAGGAATACTTCATGCTCCCTTTTTTGAGGAAGGACTTCCAGAGTAAGTGACTTTCTTGGAAATCAATTTATGGTCATCGCGGGTTAACGTCAATTACGTTATTTGTGCATTGAAACATGTGTGTCCCCGGACGGAGACTGAGGGCTTCCATGACAGAAAAAAAAAAAAGAGAAAGGCTCTTATGACGTTTTGCCTAAGCTACACAATTTGTTCTCCAAGCCACAGCAGCAAAAGATTATTCGATATAGGTTTTCCCCACAACGACGTCTTCAAATCTAATGGAGATCTCACTTTACTTGTAATGATTGTTACATCGATGTTAGGGGTCCCAATTTCTCTCAAGTTTTTTTCGCAACCTACTCCATTTGAGTGCTTTTGAGTCGGTACGATTGCTTTAGAACTATGCGTAATATAGACTCCCCGGTTCTTACTTGTAGTTGGTAAGATTTAATATGAAACTTCAGCCATATATGCTGAGGATAGCCTTTAGGCAGTCCAGTGGCCTACCCTCCTTTACAGTAACCTCCATGCTATGTTAGCACAAATCCCTTAACCTCTTTATCTAGCCATAGAGTGCACATGTTACAAAGGTGTTAAACAGAGCTGAAGTATTTTCCCGTGCTTGTGAACTCCAATTTCATGTGAACGATAAAATTTAAAATGCACGGACAAAACAGTGGGCTAAAGATGAGGAACACCATACCCTGTGGCCCACAGGTTACTGTATTTGTCCTGAATACTGACAACAGGTACGAATTCGTGCCCTGTGTAACCGACTACTCACATCTCGTGAAGATGTAACTTCACTAATCCTAGCAATTCCATTCCATCTGAATTTTCGAGACACAAAGCTGCAGCTTGCAGCTGCATTCAGTTGCCATTTGAGAGCTGTGGTTACCGCTGAAGACACTACAAGGTTCTTCTGTACCTCAGCCTTAGCGAATATAAAGTTAGCTTCGAAAGATGCTTCAAACTGGGTAAACAACAATCCCACCTATCCTTTCGTCAAAGCGGCGAAGCTCGCAGATTGCAGCTGCAGCTTCCAGATAGTGCAGTTGCATATTTATGCACTCGTCGAGAAAGAGCAAGCCCTTCCGTAATTCAAACTAGTGTTTTCCTTCTCCCTAAATAACCTAACAAGCGCAGGCGCCCTACAGAGTAGCGTAGCCCCTTCAGAAACTAATCACGTTGGACTAGTGTCGGCCCCAGCCCGGTACAGCACCACTTCGTGAAGCCTTGCGGCAAAATCTCGCGAAGTGAGCAAATATGCCAGAAAGCACATGCAGTATAGTAACACGTGGTATTAGGTGACATTATTTTTCATATACTGACGCAGGTACGTGAACTTTGGAGCAATTGGATCAATTATTGGCCACGAGATAACGCACGGCTACGACGACCAAGGTGCGTGTAGCATTGCTTTCAAACCTGAACGTATTTAACTAGGCTTGAAATTTAGCAAGGGACCTAATGTCGATGTAACGTTCTCAGTGCAAGTTTGCACAACTTTCTTGCGTTAACGCTTGCGCACTTCGGTTGTTGTTCTGCGTGGGAAGTGCTTTCGATTCCTGTCTGCAGTATCTGAATGTCTGTGAGGATGGCAGCTAAAAACGCGTGTGTTAGTAAAACGAAGAACCTCGGAACTTCGGTTTACCATCACTCGGGAAGGTTCTGTTCTGTTCTGTTCTAACCAGATTGCTGTGGAGAGGCTGAGGTATACATCGCCTCGGCTACTTTATTTATCTGTTCTTGCACAAAAAGAAAGATTGGTCACACTAAAAGAAATAGGCAACTAAATAAATCAAATTGGTTGCTGAGAAAGATACACAAAAGAAACATGCCATGTATTAGCTCACTGGCGAGAACACATAGTTCCTTTAACATGAACTTCCATATTAAACAAGTTCGTGTTAACATGAAATTTCATACTAAAGAGCCCCCAGAATGTCGATAATAATCGGAAATCCTTCTCTGCTGCGTCTCTAAAAGCTATGCAGATTATGTAGACTTATAGACGACGTGGACTCTTATAGGCCACTATTCAATCATTCACATCCGGGAGTATAAACTTCGCTACGTTTTAAAACTATATAAAACAGGCTACCTGCGTTCGTATAGCGTCCTATGTGATGTCACATCAGTTGCCTTAACGTCATGTCGGTTTTTGTTTATTCCAGTAGATTATTTGAGCGTATAATACATTGAAACAGAAACGCAAACACTAGGACAGTCGTGCGTGTTCATGCATACTTAATCAAGCTGCGACGAACACACAGAAACAATGAAAGTTATCGCACAAGAAGCAACCCTCTTGCAATGTCGCTTATGAAAAGACAGCGCGAGGCATCTGTATGCTCACTGCAGCCGAATTGGCCGCCACATAATCCGGAAGAAACTAGGACATTGTGGCGATTTCCTAGCTCCAACCAGAACTTAGGTCATGTGTTTTGAAAATTATTTCTTGTGAACACATCGCAGTAGACAATACGAGAGCATTCAACAGAACTTATAGGTGTTAGGGTACGAAAAATAACTCATATGACGGCATCGCGCTATATAAAGAGCATGCTAAGTTGTGATGAAATCAAGGTGTTTATCAGTATAAATTTACTCCAACTTTGAGCAACTTGAGATTGTGAATTTTTTGACATCAAAGGTTCCCAGTACGACGCCGAAGGACGTATTGCGAACTGGTGGAGCAACAAGACCGAACACAACTTCAACGAAAAGAAGGAATGCTTCATCAAACAGTACGGAAGCATAGTCGACTCATTAACGAACGAGACGGTATGTACCATTCACAATGGGCAAAGAACACCTTATCAGAGTGTGCAATTACCTCTTCAGATAAACGGAGAGAACACGGTGGGAGAGAACATCGCGGACAACGGAGGAGTACGCGTAGCCTATGCGGTGAGTATATGCTGCTAAGACCAAACCCCCGAATCTGAGACGTATGTGGAGGGTGACCTTGAAAGAGCTGGCAGTGACCTTGTCGAAAATGTCGGGTTACTATCGAAAGCCATCAGGCGCACTAAAGCATGGGTGGTCATTATAAGACGTAATCGACCCTTTTCATAAACTGTAAAGATAGCTTCTGTGCAATGCAGCTTGCCCTACTAATGGTGACAGCTGTCTTTATTCAAATGCTGTCAAAATTCAAGTTGCACGTGCTACAGCATGTTTTTTTTGGGGGGGGGGGGGGGGGCAGGGGAATGCTTGTGTCAGAAGGGCTGCGTCGACATTTTACGTGCCCCATCGCAAGCAAATTGCGCTTGCACACGCTGTTTGCCGGATTGCAAATGCCGCCATTAGTAGGGCAGGCTGCAGTGCTGGGAAGCTAGCTTTGTAGCTTATGAAAAGGGTCTATTACTTGTTGCTAGAATGATTAATGCTGTAATTATTAAACGCTTAATCATTCAATAAGCATGTCGATGTCCCCGTAGCATGTTGGTATCCGCCACAGTAGCCTGTTTTTCTCTGACAACTTTAACGCAATGTACGTACGGTCATTGAAGTTATTATTTTTTTATCCCTGAGGTACTTGGAATGGACACACACACCCCCGAGGTCAGCTTTTGTGTGATGACTGTCCTACCCTTTAAAGCTTCAAAGTAAAAGCTTTTTCCATATTATAGCGTGAATCTTGCCAACACTGCAATGAAGGCCTGCCGAATCCAACAAACATTGACACCTGCATGTACAGACCCCCAAAACGGCTATTTGGAGAGAAGGCCCCTTAGCATGTTCCATCGAGAGAAACTCATGCAGATATAATAACACGCGTATGTAACGTTACATAAAGAGTTTTTCCATGCCCTCACCGTAAATATGTAGCGAAGTTTTCAACAAACATCTAAAACAAAATTTCGGCCGCTAATATAATACTAGCCTAGATGATTAGGTTCTGAAGCTTGCTGACAAAGGATGTACAACGGAAGGAAGGGGAAAAAACAGAAAGGCAGGGAGGTCAGCCATAAATGCGTCCGGTTGGCTACCCTACACTGGGGGAGTGGGAAGGGGGAATAGAAAGATGGGAATAGAAAGACCGAGGATGTAAGTCCCGCAGAGTGCCATAGAGGAGAGACTGACTTCAGCACGGGTAAAGGTTTGATATATGAAACGCGGCAGTCGACGGGTGTTCGATGTACATGCGCGCAAGCCCTACACTTTTGCATTGAAATTTGAAGGGGATTTTTCAACTGTTCAATGTACCTGACCTGTGTGCTATGTGCTTCCTTTCTCTCTCCTCTCTCCAAGGTCCGATCTCCCCCATCCCCTTGCCCTCGTGCGGGGTAGTATACACGTTGTCTTTGCACTGCCTAACCTGCCTGCGTTTCCCTCTCTGATATGCTTCCTTCCTCAGAGAAAATATTCACAACATTTTTAATGGACTGTAGTGGATACCGAGACTCAAAAAGTTCTTCAGTGCGATGTTATCTCTTGTTCATTTTACTCCTCTTTTGCAGACTTACGAGCGGTTGTCGGAATCAAGTGGCGCTGACGTTCTACCAGGTCTGGAGAACTTCTCTCGGGAACAGCTTTTCTTCATTTCCTACGCTATGGTACGCGCAGACAGCTTTATCAGTTCACGGTCGACGTTACCCCAACCTCGCATATCTGAGGATTCTTTAAGAAACGCTATGCTAATCTTTGCAATTTCCTTTTTTCGACGTCAAGGTCTGGTGCTCCACGGTTCGCACCGAAGCCAATTCCGTAATTATGGCGGACGTCCACAGCCCCACTAAATACAGGTATGTGACGGGTAGAAGTCTGACGAATTATAACATACAGCTACACTGGTTGTGATAGATAGATAGATAGATAGATAGATAGATAGATAGATAGATAGATAGATAGATAGATAGATAGATAGATAGATAGATAGATAGATAGATAGTGTGTAACAGGACAGTAGCCGGATGCAACTATCGCCACCCATTTTCAGATATACGTGTTATTTTCACAATATTTTTTTTAAGTTTCACCGATTTGTTTTGAACATACAGCTCATTACCAACGAGCTTGTGTGGCGTCACACGCTCATTTTTATCTATTAGAGAAGACCGGGAAGGTGGCATGGAATGTCATTTTTTTTCCTTTTTTTTTTCTCAGGGTCAACGTACCACTACGGAACTTCGAGAAATTTTCGTCGGCATTCGAATGTGGCCAAGGGACACCAATGCATTCGTCACGGGAGGAGAAATGCGTTTTGTGGTAGTCGGACTATATTAGCAGCAATTAAGGCCTAAAAGAGATCGATATCACAGCGCCGACGAAAGTGCGATGCTTGTGTTGTGTGAAAAAAAAGAAACATTAAAATAACTGTAAAATAAATTAAGAACACTAGCTCATCCATCGCTGCATTTGTCATTCGCGCTTGTTCATTATTACGCCTATGCGTGGCAGCAAACAGTGATTGAATGTGAAGCATTCCTTGGCTAACTTCAGCGCTATCTATCTATCTATCTATCTATCTATCTATCTATCTATCTATCTATCTATCTATCTATCTATCTATCTATCTATCTATCTATCTATCTATCTGGAATCCGAAGTCTCGCACTTCAGCGCGCCTGATAGTCATGTTATCGTGCTGTAACGTGGACACTAAAATTCTGTTACATTTATTGCAACCTAATTTGCAATAAATCGCAACTCCAAGTTTCAATTGCAACTGCAATTGCACCTGAATGTTTTCAGTTGCAATAAGTTGCAATTGAAAATAATTTATTGCAACTTAATTGGAAAGCCGGACTTTGGCCGACAATTATATATGTTGAGAGATAGGTGCATCAGCTTGCAGGCTCCTGCCCGCTTCGCGAAAATGAAAGCTACGTCCCTGCTCATATCCATGTTGGAATCACCTCCAAGTCCAAAATACTGGTGACCTTTATTGACAAAAGCAAGAATGGTCCTAAGGAAAAGAAAACAAGGTAGGTACATGCAGCCATATTGAGGGCGATAACGTGCGACAATAACAGTGTCCCGGTATTGAACGCATACAACTTTACAATGGGCTGTCATAGGAGAAAATTCAGTCATGAGACTATCTCCTAAAATATTCTCAATTAGCAGAGGCGCACCACATCCTCGGCTATTTGGTACATGTACGAAAAAAAAAATTATTTTCTGAGAGCACGTATGTTAGACGACAGCCAAACAAAGGATAACCAAAGCCATGCGCTAGACCGACTCCTGCACTCACATAAAGAGAAAGGGGGAACAGAAGACTCCTTCCTGGAAGAAATTGCCAAACGATACCTTCCGCTAGGCGATGCTCACCCCAACGATTACCCGAGCATAAAGTGCGAAACCATCCCCGAACTAGACGCTGCCTTCACGGAAGCAGAAGTCCGAGAGGCGTTACACAACCTAAATAGCAGGTCGGCCTCAGGACCCGACGGGGTAACCAACCGGATGTTACGTAACTTAGATGACCAAGCCATTACATTACTCACGAAAGACATCAACCACGTCTGGGAAACAGGAGAGGTACCAACGCAATGGCGCACCGCCACTGTGGTCCTCATCCCAAAACCCGGCAAACCACTTAACCTCGACAATTTACGCCCCATCTCTCTTACCTCATGCGTGGGTAAAGCAGCCGAGCACGTTATTCAAAACCGCGTGTCACGCTACATTGAGGAACACGAACTCCTCCCACACAACATGGTAGGGTTTCGACCCCACCTATCCACCCAAGATGTCATGCTGCTCCTAAAGAGACAGATCTTCGACGTTAAAACAAGAGACGTTCGAGGCATCCTCGCCCTCGATCTCACGAAAGCATTCGACACCGTCTCGCACCGCTTCGTACTGGAGTCTGTGGCAGGCATCGGCCTCGGCCAGAGATTTCAGGCGTACGTACGCTCCTTCCTAAAAGACAGAGAAGCCCGACTGCGAGTCTCATAACTTAAGTCGGACCCCTACACGCTGGGCTCCATCGGAACCCCGCAAGGCTCAGTCATTTCCCCATTACTATTTAACATAGTGATGAAGGGACTTGCAGACAGACTACGAGATATCCCGAACGTAAACTGCGCTCTATACGCAGATGACATCACCATCTGGAGCCCGGGAGGTTCCCTGGCAGATGTGGAGCAGGCATTACAGTCTGCCCTAGATGCCACGGAAGAGTATCTACTAGACACAGGAATGAAGCTATCATCCAAGAAATCGGAACTCTTATTATATCGCAAGTCGTGCCAAGGAGTCCGCTACCTAACCCCTCTAGAAGAACTTCCGATCGCACTACACACAAGAGACGGACAACAGATTCCGCGAGTGAACCACATGCGCATTCTAGGGCTCCTAATCGAGGCCACCGGATGCCATGGACATACAATCAAGCAGTTAACCGCCAAAATCGAAAACATGATCCGACTCATCCACAGAGTCTCGGGGCGCAGGAAGGGTCTCTGCGAAGATAACCTTCTGCGCGTATACCACGCGTTTCTTATGAGCCACATAAATTACGTCGCCTCTGCCCACAACTGGACGAAAATAGAAAAGACGAAACTAAACACACTCTTGCCCAAGAGCATCAAACAGGTCTTGGGCATTCCACAACGAGCAAGTACAACAGAGGTTGATCAGCTCGGCATGCACAACAACATCGACGAAGTGATCGAGGCTCAGACTACGGCGCAAATACTCCGCCTATCCTCGTCCAAAGCCGGTAGACTAATCCTAAATGAAGCTAATGTTTCCCCATCTCCCTACCTCGAGCACGCGGTTACACTACCGAGCGAAATTAAAGATAACTACAATGTCTCACCGTTTCCCAGAAACGTCCACCCACAACACAACGTGGGTAGGCGTCGGGCCCGCGCCCGCGCGATTCTCGACCGCACAGACGCGGATCGTGAAGCTACCGCATTTGTGGACGCTGCCCAGTACGGCAACACATCTACTTTCGCGATAGCAGTAATAGACGGCAACGGAACGTTACGATCATCCGCATCGGTTAAAGCAACCACCAGCGCTAAAGCAGAACAGATAGCCGTAGCGATCGCCATGGCAGACCCCACATTTACCCATATCCTCACTGACTCGCGTGCCGCAATTCGGGCCTACGAAAGCGGCAGTGTATCTAAAGAAGTAGCCCGTATACTACTAGCGAGCTCAAACGAGAGCAAACGATGCCTCTCCTGGTTCCCCGCTCACATGGGGAAAGACATTCACCCGCAAATACCCAACCTCAATGAAACGGCCCACGACCGTGCGCGAGAACTTGCCCGCCGCGACGGTCCCACGGCCTCCGAGGGGCTGGACATTCAGTTTAATGATCCGCTGCTTACTTACCAAGAGATCACCTCACACTATCGCAAAGGCAGAACTAAATACCCGCTCCCTCACACCAAACTCGAACGCGCGCAGGCGGCCGCGTTTCGAATGTTACAAACTGATTCGTATCCCTCGCGAGGCCTGCTAAGTCACTTCAACGCGGACATCCCGGCAAATTGTCCAGACTGCCCAGAGCCTTATTGCTCGCTCTCGCACATGCTATGGCAATGTACCGCGTTACCAAAGGGTCCTCTTTCCAGTGAGCCCGAATGGGAAGAGGCCCTCAAAAGCCCGGACCTCAAAGTTCAACTCCAGGCCGTCCAGAGGGCCCAAGAACTGGCGGAGCGTCACAACGTTCCCGTCCCGACTTGGGCGTCGCCTACGGTTTCGGCCCGAGGAGCTCCTCGCGTAGGATCTCCAACGGCTTAAACTCCTCAGGACCTTAATAAAGTTCTTGACTGACTGAGAGCTTGAAGGTTTTACACGTACTACGCTGCCGCATCCCAGTGCGCAATTTAACTTTACAAAAGTAGAATATCTTAACGTACTGCGATATTATTAAAAGAGTAACAAATGGTGCGGTTACCCTTGAGGACACATACTAAAGACCTTGGCGAACAAAGCATCAAATCGATCCCTGCAGCGGTAATCAAAATCACCTTGGGCCACGCATCTCAAGTCACCCAGTTACTTCGACAAATAATTGACTTACTGAATTCTGAGGTTTTACATCCGGAAGCCACCATATAATGATGTGAGACGCCGTAGTGGAGGACCCAGAAACTTTCGACACCACCTGGTGTTCTTCAACGTGGACTAACGTCGCACAATGCACTGACCTCAATATTTCACCTCAATTGTAATGCAGCCACCGCGGCGGGGATTCAATCCCGCGACCTTCGGATCAGCAGCCGAGTGCCATAATCACTAGACCATCGTGGCGGAGCTAGCTCAGACAAGATAAGATAGCGGCACTGCTTTGGCGAAAACTATAATATTTAAAATGATACATGCATTCAACCTGTCCTTCGGTTCACATTGTTTGATTTTGTTCCTTTGACCGTTTCACTCATGTTCCTAACTCTTGTTCAATATTTCGTATACGTCTTTCGAGTGCTCAATCACTCGATCCTGTACGTATGTTGCTCAGGTGTTTTACCACAGTGTATTAGTGCAAATGCTGTTGGACTTGTTTTTCATGTTCGCGTCTTGAGTTCACATTCGACCGCGTGTGTTGTTATCGTTGGTCATATGTGCTTTCGTTCTGATTTTTTTTCCTTTTCTGTTCTCTTTTCTTCTCGTTTGTCGACTGAAATGATGCAATGTGTAATATTGTAATGAGATGTACCCATTCCTGCCATGGCAGCCAAAAGGCAGCCGGCAGTATCAGATAAATAAAAAGAAAATATATAAGCCTTGCAGTGCCGAAGGAATACGATTATGGAGCGCCTGGATAATCATTGCTCATCCCGTGCTACATGTCATGAAAAAATGAGTACATTTGAAACCATCGCCCACCAAAAATAATTATACATACGTAGCTGAACTAGCAAACATACTTCCAAATAATAGAACACCCCACTCAATGAACAAGGAATCATGGCACGTACCAACCGCAAGAGCTAAGTATTGTAAATAATCGTTGACATATACCCCACCGCATTTATTAAATAAGTTGCGTCAACAGTCATTTGAGGCATTTAGTTTTTCAATAAACGAAATGAGACTTCTTTTTTTATAAACAATGGGTAATGATGTGTCAGATATAAAATGTTTTATATCACCTTTAGACACAGTTGAATGCTATGTTTCCAGTTAAAGAACCTTCCTTACTATTGCCCTAATCCTTGCTTGTATGTCTGTGTTTACTTTATCTCTGTATTAAGACTGAATCCACCTTTTCTATATGTTCGATGTGCCCATGTTTCATATGTACTCTGCCGTGCCTGAAATTAAGGTGGCAAGGACGACTCTCAAGCCGTAAATACGGCTTTTAGTCTCGCCCCCTCCTTGCAGACGGGAAATAAAGTTTGATTTGATTTGACTTGACTTTATCAAACATTTTGAACAACCGCGACCACGTTAAAGGTAACACAACACGAGAAACGCACACAAACCAACCGGAAACGCATGTATGCATCTGGGCTACCGCATATACCGGCTGCTAAGAATCGAGCCCATCGAGACACCGCACTATATATAAGCGCAGCAAAGCGTCACCGAGGGCGGCTGTTCGCATGCGCTTCAGCCATCCTATTCTCCGTACGTCATGGTCTCGTCATCAGCACGTATTCTAGTACACCGTATACCGCAGAAGTTGACTACCCATTCACCTCGGAAGCGGCGAGGCCGAATCTGCTTTCGCATAATTATCCCATAAGTGCACTGTGATGACTAATGGCACGGTTAATGCGGTCAAGAAACGTTTCTTTAATACTGTCTGTTCATTCGACGACTCTAGTCACACCCAATATAATAGTGCATTCTCAAATTTCGAACTGAAAAATAAAGAAAGTCAGTGACGAGCAATCAAAAGACTTTATTTTTTCTTGACCTTGAACGTTTTTTCCTCTCCCCCTTATTTTGATTGCAAATAATTGTGCCGCAGCACGTCGGAAATGGCGACTCTTGCATTCCTTCTAGGAATGATACGGAACAGCCTTTGCTGCTCGTTCCTGGGCATCTGCAAGAGAAGTTGCGTGAGAAGTACTTTGAGAATATCCGGCTGATATTTGTCCAGCAGCAAAATATGTTGATGGAGACAGGGCTTCGACAACGTAACTTGTCTTTAAGGGAAATTCCTTATCCGAGGCGCCTGTATGTCAGTGTATTGCCTCTAGCCGCAAGCTCAAGGTGATAAAGAATACGACGGCCAAATAAGTGCAAGGGGGGCAGGGGTAGGGGAAGAGAATAAAGAAGAATGAGGAATGGCGACATGACGTTCGTGCTGCGTATTTTTTTTTTTTACGTGCGGTCTCGTTACTGACTAGTCTTTGTTACGCTCCCTATGTAACTCTCCATCTTTCGCAGTGCCCCTACGTTCTTTGGAGTTTAGGCGGCGCGAACTCAGGAAAAATACATTGAATACGCGCATAGCGGATAAGCGTTTCTAGTGTGGAAGAGCTAATTTATCATAGTGGGTAACCAACTCCTTCATCGTGCCTTGTAGAAATAAAAGAGGGCAAAAAATTCTACCTATGTTGTATTCATGGCTACGTAAAAATCTGTACTAACAGAAAAGACTAGTTTGGACCTAGGAATGAGACTAAAGGAAGAAAAAAGAAGGAATTGTATAGTACGTAAGCTGAAGAGTCGTCTTAAATGTCCTCATCATAAGCGCTGCCATTGACTTGACATAGGCGCTGCAACGACTAAATGACTCATGCACAGATGTGCAGCCTTTACAACTGAGTAACCAACACGTCGACTGCCGACTGCTCGGAGGCTGTCGGCTTTCACACACCATCGGCGAAATTACGACATCCTGGCACACTATTTTGCACCAGACAATTGTACCTTTCTTCTAATCAACTGCGGGCAAAATTTTACTGATGATGCGCGATGTGTAGGCTTAAGAAATATGCCCCAATCCACAATTAGATAAAGCTTAGCTCACATGTTGAACATTTTCATATCCGCCACACTGATGTAGTGTGGCAGCAGAGCCTGTCTGACACATAATTTCACATGCATAATACGAGTACTGACACTGACACTGGCTCGCATAATGCGACCCGCAGGCACTGAAGACGAACAACGCGTAGGTGTACCTTGTTTCGTGGACGCCTTCCAATTTTAAATTGCGACTAACAGGCAAACTTGGACGATGTCGTCTAGTTTCCTGTAAATTTTTTATTGATGCAACACTATCGGTAAATTGACTATCGATAGTATCGATAGCTTTTTTCTAAACTATCGATAGTGTAGAAATACTATAGATAGTTTTACGATCGATAAGCTGTCGATAGTACTATCGATAGTGGAATCGATAGTACAACTGATTGTTATACCATCGGGAGCGCAATCGGCGGTACTGTAGACTGTTTTGTTAATAAGCGTGCTTTTGTTAGCCGGCGATATCGCCAAAATATTTTCGATACCGTATTGTCTGCAATACTTCCGTCATTAAATTTACGAGTAGTTTCTGGCGAACGAAATAAATCATTTCCGCACTAAAAATGCCAGGGCATGTCCACGAATAAATTAGCACTAAAAAAAAAAACAGTTACACCTTACCAAAAAAATTAGTTCTTGAAGTTTTTATTATTAAACCAGAAAATTTTACATAAATTTGAAGCCGCTCTGTTTCGCGCATGTAAGGGTTGCTTTGTGCGGTGAACTGTGCAACCTTGCGCCGCCAATATTTCTTTCCCTGTTTGTTTTGTACGTCCTCGGGCGCATTCGGTTTCGTTCGCGAATTCGCGGATGGATTTACTAGTTGGTTCGCGATTTCCACTTTCATGTGCTTGCTTTTCTAGATACGTGGGTGCATCCAAGAGGTCAGAAACCTCAAAAGTAGGCAAAAAAATACCGGCGATTTATTTTATATACCGACGGTGTATTGACACATTCGATAATTCTATCAATATTACTATCGATGGTGTCACCAATAGCACCATTCATAGTTGGATAGTGACTGAACTATCGATAGTATAGATAGTATTTCTACACCATCGATGGTTCCACAGTGACTCAACTATTGATAGTATCGATAGTACTATCAATAGTTCGGCGTCACTTGTGGCAGCACATGCTCAACAACCTCTTTCAGCGAAATACGCGTGTGCTGCATATCAGAGTCGCACTGTTTGGCAGAGTCACTACGCAGGCACCTCTCCGTCGCACACTTATCAGACATCCCACATGAGAGGACCGGTGTATTCGGTAATCATTGCCCTACGAAAATAATATGTCATTGGTGAGAAGATGAAACACCGCGCAACACCAAGGTTGTTACGCATGTGCGCCTTTGTGTTGCTTCAAAACGAGCAAAAGCGCGTCATTTTGATAAAGTGGTGCCGCTGCAAATGGAAGAAATTCAAAGGAACCGTGCGACTGCCGAGGCCGAAAGCGAACCAGCGTCTTTCGGACCGGCAACTGAACTCCATGTAGGTTCTGCAGTACCACGGCGGTCTAAACCAGGCTTGATGCATGCAGATTGTCGGCGTAACGTAGGCTTGATGTATGCAGCTTTGCCCCGCCACGGTGGTCTAGTGGCTACGGTACTCGGCTGCTGATCCGAGGGTCGCGGGATCGAATCCCGGCCGCGGCGGCTGCATTTCGATGGAGGCGAAATGTTGAGGCCCGTGTGCTGTGCGATGCCAGTGCACGTTAAAGAACACCAGGTGGTCGAAATTTCCGGAGCCCTCCACTACAACGTCTCTCATAATCAGAGCTAGTTTTGGGACGTCACACCCCACATAACAACAACATGTATGCAGCTTTTCGGCATAACGTTTGTCGCCTGCTGCTCTCTGCGAAGCATGCTATAAGCAGCAAAAGTATTCGCGCAGCCCGAAGTGAGCTGCATGAACGAAGCTTCAGCGTTACTGAAGCTTCATCGTTATGTGGGGCCGAGGCAAGAATTCAGATAACGCGTCCATGTTGTGGTCCATTCTGCAAGGGTTACTCGGCTGCTCCCCGAAAAAAGGTGGATCGATTCCAGCCGCAGCGGTCGCATTTTCGATGGAGGTGAAAATTCCAGAGGCCCGTGCACTGTCCGTTGTCAGTGGACGTTAAAGAACCGCAGGTGACATTTAAACGAGTGCAACGGTAACTTGGTATCGTGAAGCTGGTGTAGGATTCTAGTTCCAAGGTCGATTTGATGCACGAAGGTGTGCTGGCCTGGCAGGTCCGTCGAAGCCTGAAGGGCCCACGATGAGACCATGTACAGCATGCACGTTTGCGTCAATAAGATTGCCGGAGTTGCACATATATTGTCGTTTACGCAATAAATTTAAGTACATACGGCTGCGAGAATAGCAAGATATTGGATTCGAATTGAATAGAATGTTTTTATAAAAGTTCATTTACAAAATAGAAAAATTACTGTACTCCTGCAAAGTTGTTCCTAGCAGTATGAACCGTTCGGCGCACAACAACAGCCCAAGCGAGAAGCGCACAGTAAACTGAGCACCGAGGTGGTGTCCGCGTTTTCATTGGCGCGAACAAAAAGGCTACAGAAATGTTCGGACGTTTGAAGAACATATTTGAAAAGGCGATATTGTTGTTTACTTACGACTCAATTTTAAGCTCCCCTCCAACGCACGTCTGGTTTTGGCAAGGATGGGCGAGTTGTATACTATCTCCATCACCTAGCAGCGTGCCGTTGCTTGACAAGCATCGACCTGTGAAAAATTTAATTAGCGTTTAAGTTACAAGGCAATAAAGATACGTTGCTTCTGTACCTCAGCCTTAGAGAATATAAAGTTAGCTTCGAAATAAGCTTCAAATTGGGTAAACAACCATCCCACCCATTTTCTTCGTCAAAGCGACGGTACTCGCAGATTGCAGCTGCAGCTTTCAGTATAGTTGCGTATTTCTGCAAGCGTCGAGAAAAAGCGAGCCCTTCCGTGCATCAATATAATCTCTTCGTTTTCACTAAAAGACTAAGAAGCGCGGGCGTCGTACACAGTAACATAGTCCCTTCCGAAACTAATCAAATTGGACTGGTGTCGGCACACAGCCCGGTACAGCACCACTTCGTGAAGTCTTGCGGCGAAATCTCGCGAATTAAGTGAATGTGCCAGAAAGAACATGCAGTGTAGTAACACGCGATACTACGTGGCAGTATTTCCTTATATATTGACGCAGGTACGTGAACCTCGGAGCAATTGGATCAATTATTGGCCACGAAATAACGCATGGCTACGACGACCAAGGTGCGTGTATCATTGCTTTCAAACTTGAACGTCTTTAACAAGACTTGAAATTTAGGAAGCAACCTGTTTTCAGTGTAACATTCTCAATGCAAATTTCTTCAACTTGCTTGCGTTAACGACTGCGCACTTCGATTGTTGTTCTGCGTGGGAAGTGCTTTCGATTCCTGTCTACACTATCCGAATGTCTCTGAGGACGGCAGCTAAAAACTTGTGTGTTGGTAAACCGAAGAACCTCGGAACTGCGGTTTACGAACACTCGGGAAAGTTCTTCTCTGTTCTGTTCTAACTTTATTGCTGTGGAGAGGCTGAGGTATACATCGCCTCGGCTGCTTCACTTCTGTGTTAGCAGAAAAAGAAAAAGAATATTTGTAACACTAAAAGAAAAGATGACAAAAGAAATCAAATTGAGTGCTGAGAAAAATACAAAAATGAAATATGCCATATGTCAGTTCACTGGCTAGAGTACACATTAAACTAAACAGTTCCGTTAACATGAACTTTCATGTTAAAGAACTTCGTCATAAGGCGAACTTTCATAATAAAGGACCTTCAGAAAGTCGAAACCCTTCGCTAATCCGAAACCGAAATCTAAAACCCTTCGCTACTGTGTCTCTTATAATAAATTTATACAGATTATGCAGACTTATAGACTACGTGGACTCTTATAGGCCAATATTCAATCACTAACATCTTTTTTCAGCACGTCTGGGACTAGGAGGCTTCGGTGCATCTTATGACTATATATATAAAAGGCTACCTACGTTCGTATAGCGTCCTATGTAATGCC
Organism: Hyalomma asiaticum; assembly: GCA_013339685.2. NCBI lineage: Eukaryota > Metazoa > Arthropoda > Arachnida > Ixodida > Ixodidae > Hyalomma > Hyalomma asiaticum. Next base: position 19,096,365 of record CM023491.1, on the reverse strand, counting down.
ATGATATCATTTGCCTTAACTTCAGGTCTATATATTGTTTATTCGAACTGATTATTTGAGCGTATAAGGCATTCAAGGAAAAACTGAAGCACAAGAACAGTCTTGGGTGTTCATGCACAGTCAATCAAGCTGTGACGAACGTACAGAAAGAATAAAAGTTGTCGCACAAGAAGCAACGCTCTTGCTAGGTCAGTTATGAAGAGACAGCGCGAGGTATTTGCACTGATTGCAGCCGAATTGGCCGCTACATTATTCGCAAGAAACAAGACCACTGTGGTGATTTCATAGTCCCAACCAGGAATTATGTCACGGGGTTAGAAATTAGCTGTTGTGAATTTATCGCAGTAGACAAATCGAGAGCATTCAACAGAACTTATAGGTGTTAGGGTACGAAAAATAACTCATATGACGGCATCGCGCTATATAAAGAGCATGCTAAGTTGTGATGAAATCAAGGTGTTTATCAGTATAAATTTACTCCAACTTTGAGCAACTTGAGATTGTGAATTTTTTTACATCAAAGGTTCCCAGTACGACGCCGAAGGACGTATTGTGAACTGGTGGAGCAACAAGACCGAACAGAACTTCAACGAAAAGAAGGAATGCTTCATCAAACAGTACGGAAGCATAGTCGACTCATTAACGAACGAGACGGTATGTACCGTCTCGTTCGTTATAAGGAGTACCCAAAGAAAGCAGCCCTCACCCAAATCAAGTGACCGCGATTTCAACACGAATTTAGCTGTTGCTCTGTCTGTATTGCGATGCCAGTTGGGCACATTGAGAACAATTGGGCTTCGGCTACTCCAACGAAATGAATTGCTCAGTAGTAGTTTCCTTATAATCGACATGGCATACGCACATAGCGTGGGACTTAGCACGGCCATGACAGTGCGGTTATGAACTGCCATATAACAGTTCCTTCCCGTTCGCGCCATGGACAGCGGTGCCCATGAATTAGTAACAAATATCTTAATGCATATTAAATTAAAACATGCCTTCCCTGTATGCCATGCTTTCGGCATGGCTGCATGGTTCACTAGGTTACTGTCACTCTGGGTATATTAGTAGACAGTTCTGTCGTGCTTGGGTCATGCCATGCCATATCAACCAGCGTTTTTGCGACCAAGGTAAATGTGCCTGAAAAAAATTCCCTCGCGTTTCTTGAGGTCCAAAACTTGCTGCGCTTGTTCACTTTCGCTGGCGAAAATTTTCCCGCCATTTTATGAGATTTTATTTCGTTCACCCCGAGTTAAAAGACGTGAAGCTCGATCTTACTTCCAAGGACTGCTACGCGATACAGGTCGTAACGCTATTTCCATTGAAACCTAACGAAGTGATGCCACAGCAAAAATAACGAATTCTTTAATTGAGAGACTATTTCAGATACTTTTGGCACGAGCAAACTTGAGAAAAATTGTAAAGTTCGACAATTTTTCCGGTAACGTAAATAAACTCGAAGGCTGAAAATAATTTGCACCCTGGTATCCTCGTAAACGTAGTACCAACGGAAAATATTTGGGAAGATGAAGTCTCAGGCACGTGGTCTGAGAGAAAATCGCAATGTTCACATTTTCTTTAACAAAAGGCCCCGCTGTCAAGTTAAAATAAGCCACCTTGGTGTTGGCACTAAAAATATGTATGATGCAAAATACGAAAGCATGCGAAATATGCAAAACATGCAAATTGACGAGGGCAAGTTACGGGTGGTGCATCCCTTTTCCTATAGCGCGCTTTTCCTAGCCACTGTAGACACGTTCGCAGTTCAAAGAATAATTGAAAAGTTGACGAAGTAAAATCAACAATTCCTTATGATAAATGTGGTGGTTATAAGCGCTCACGACGAATTGTAAGATGCGGTTGATACGTGTTTTCTATATCTCTCTTGTTATCTTAATCTTAGCCCAAGTTAGCTGGGACACCACATATTTAACGGAAAGACAAGCTGTCTAGTCTCGCACCTACGTACAAAGGCGTATCACATGCGCAAATTTAAAGTTTGCATATGAACTTACGTGTAACATTGACGCATTCATATTTACAGCACTCTGGAAATGGCCCTCTCATAGTTAAGTTACAGCCGGGTGGGGGATCGTTGCAGCTGAAAATGAGAAAGATGTGCAGTAGGCGTCTCAAGTGCTCTACATCCACGATAAGCATGAATACTGAGGTGACGTTTTGAATCCTTTTGCTGACGATTATATAGAACAGCGTGTTGATACATCACTTGCGTGGGAAATTACTTCAGAAGCAGTAACCCAATTCACAATGCTTTCAATTTGTAAGTAGACATTATTACTGACCGACTGCCATTGCTGTTGGTACGTTATTCGCCACAACTGACTGACGTGTACTCTTGCAAACGTATTTAGCATAAGACATCTCTTGTTAATAGGCGATTAGAAATTGTCAGAGTTCAAAATGCAGCTTTAGAGCAAGCAGGGTATTTGTGAAAGAAAAGACCTTTAGCCTTATTCAAAGTTGACTTTGTCACGACATTGACAAAATATGTGATGGTAAATCTCTTTCGGACTGTAGTTAAGCACACCTAACTATGACTCGCCTAAAATGATCGCCTAAAAGATGAGCTGAAGCGTATGTTCGGAGAAGTGTTGCAGGAGGTATTAAAGAATGATAGAAGAGAACAGTGTGCGAGAACATGTCAATCTCATTCTGGAAGGTACGGCAGCATGTAAATGTCAATCAGGAAAGTACTTAAACGTCGGGCATGCGAAGTTTGTAGAACAGTGGTTACCATTCTAGAAGCGGTGTGCAAGATAAGCGTGTCATGCGGCGAGCTAATCCACGTCACGAGATCGTGAAAAAAGTTGTCTCCGTGATGGAAGAGAAAGATGTACGCGTGTCAATAGGCACTCTGTGTACATCTAGCTTCCATGAAGGCCATGAGCGCGACCAGTGCCTAAGATGGCCGGTGTATCTGGTCTTACAGCGAATCTGCCTATGTCAAGGTCCTGTCCACAAGTACGCGTGCTGACTAAACATATGGGCAAATCCTGGAGGCATTGAAACTAGATAGTATGATGATGATGATTGTGGTTCGGTTAAGGAAAGGACGCTAATTTCTGCAGCCCACGTCGGAAGCACGGCTAAGCGTCCGTGGGTGTAGGGGAAAGGGTGTGAAAGAGATAGAGAAAGGCCGTAGTGGAGGTCTCCGGAAATTTCGACCACCTGGTCTTCTTCAGCGGGCACTGACATCGCACAGCACACGGGCCTCTGGAATTTTCGCGTCGGCCGTAAATGCGATCACCGCGGTAGGAATCGAACTAAAATGTAAACATGTATGCACATTATCGGCCTGTGGGGTTCGCCACTATAAAGAGTACGGTCACACCGGTGGCGTCTCCCACTAGAATGGCCGTTAGTACGACCATTATTTTCTCCTTACAAGCGGCGCCGCTTCTGCCGCGAAAATGCAGTTTGAGAGGAGAGTGGCAGCGGCTTCGCTTTGAAAAGTACGCTTTGACTTACCTCATGAGGGTGACTGAACTGCTGCGTGAGTTACACTGAAGCCTCTCACAAGTTTCGTTGACATCATCATAGTCTTTGAACGTACGGTTTCTATACACACAGTTTCCTGAGGAGAAAGACAAAAAAGATGATACAGGAAATAACTTTCTGTAAGCACCACAGCTGCTATTCAAATTTAAAAAAATAGCAGCACATTTGTGTCGTAATAATCCTAAGCAATGTTGCCAATAATGAAAGTGATGAAAGGCGCGGCAATGAATTTGTTAGTGTTTTCCTTCGAAATCTGAAGCGCCATTTTGTTCTTGTTTTGTTTTTCCCCGTGATGGCCCTGTTCCAGACCACCGTAGACCACAGCCTTCCTTGCATGCTCAATCAATGTATTCTTCTGAGCACTGCTGCAGCGTAGTTACACGTGGTTTCAGGTTCTGGGTGCCAGCATCGTTTCTAAAAATCTAAAGAGTAGGTCGCAGCGAACTTGATGCGACATTCCATCGTACTTACGGCACACGGGCGTTTTTCTAGTGTTCAGCAAGATCGAAGCGTACTTTCACATTCATTTAGTCAGTTGACAAGATAGCTCATGTAAGAACAGCATGCTTCGAACGAGAAATTTCTGTATATGATATTAAACGTATGTCATCTAGATAGCGAATATATAAACATGTGCTCGATTTCTTACCTATCAGGCCTCAGAAAAATACAAGGGTATTATGCACGAACACGACACCTTAATTTTTATACGACGTTGTATCATGAAGATGAGAGGAAAATAAGCGTGAGTGGAGTAGAACTTGGAAGTCAAGGGCACGCAACAATTCCAGGGATGGACAACGAACAAGGTAGTCTTATGAAAATATTTGGATTATAAGTTAAAATGTGCTTCAGCAAAAAAAGGATTCTAATAGAGACCAAGTGAAGTTCTAAAGTGCTCAGATGTAATAAATATGGATTGCATAAATAAATTTATGAAAACGACGAAATTCAAAGAGGGTCCTACCATTTTGAATAAAGAAATTAAACGACAAGGCCTGCGACCTAAATATCCTTGATTGTATAAGAAATTACTTTGTGGCACCGCCAGCCTTCCTGTCGCTGAGCTTAACGTTCGATTCCCCTCCCACCCAATATAATGAAACTTATATGAGGCGGCAATAATGGCTTGATTGTTCTCAATATGCAGCATAACTATGTGAAATGAAGCAGGATAACACGTACAACAAATTCATCACTATTACTGCGCAAGGTGCTGAAATTGTTAATTTACGCCTAGGGTGGGCTGAGCCAGGGGAGCTAAAATTATACGATAGTAGGATAACGAAAGTGAAGGGTTCAAGTGCTCGTTCTGTATTTGTTAGAAGCAACTTAATGAGCAAACAGACAATGAACCCTAGGAAATCATAGGGTAAGTTACTTGTGGTATTGTAATTGTGGAGAAAGTAAAAAGGAATTGAACTGAACGAAAAGACAAACCTGCCTTCGGTAGAAACCGAACCCACGACCTTCAGATGACGCGGTCGTGGGCTCGGTTCCCAACGAAGGCAGGTTTGTCTTTTGGCTTACTTCAATACCTTTCTACTTTCTCCACAATTACGATACCACAAGTAACTTCCCCTATGCTTTCCTAGGCTTCATTGTCTGTTTGCTCATTAAGTCGATAGTAGGATACAACTTAAGAAAATAAACAGAAAAAAACAGCAGTTGACAACAAGGGCAGACGGAATGCGCTAGTCGGTGTTACTCCGCCAGTCAGTCACAGAAGCAAAAAAAGTCGTCGTCATGCAGCCTTTTCAATATGGCGCCATGTTTTTGCCTTTGATACCTGCGGAGCTTCAGTCCTTACATGGGTTTCAGTCCTTACATGGGTAGAAGCCATGACACGTGCAAGATGCATGGGCAAAACATGTGTGGAGTCTCAGCGTTCCCATCTTCAAAACGCCGCGGCGCAGTTCATCTTGCTTCCGAGCCCGTTTCATGCATGAAACTTCATAGAACTCAGTTGAAAAACTGAGGTGGCGGCGCTTGTGGAGCGCGCGTGGTTTCAGCGTTGCAAGAATTTCATTTCAGCTCAATAAAGAATTGGTCTTTCCATGTTCCACTCTAATAAACGAATGACTACATGTAAATTTTTTCACTTATGTTTTATTTAAAAAAATAGCTCTTTATTCAGGTTACACAGAAAGTTCGAAGTAGGAACTATTTGCAGCCTCGCGGGGCAACAGAGGCTGGCGGTTATAAGGGCGTGGGAGGGGCTTCACTGCCGACTTGAGTTGCATCTTGAGCTGTATCTGAGAGATATGAACGAAGTCGGGAAGCAAAACGAAAACTACCAGTATTGAAGTGGAAACCCTTTTTCACTCGTACCATTTTCTTCACTTTGTTAGGTAGTTATAACAGTTGCGAAATGTGTAACGGACGTTATAACCGATATTACGCGGAAAAAGATCGATCTGGGTAAATCACGTGATGCGCAGGAAAGACATTTAAGCCGTCGTCAGCTGTAAGGACCGAATGCATACGGGAGGATGAGAAACGCCGCCGCGAACGGCACCGATTTAGGCGGGGTGGCGAAGTCAGGGAATTTGTAGGAATAAATTAGAACCAGATAGCACAAGATAGGGCGAATGGGGGATCACAAGGAAAATACTTCGTCCTGCAGTGAATATGGGATAAGATTAGGATGATTATGAACTCTCTTGACTGGCATATGTCGAAAAGTAATATAGGTTAAAGGGCAACTCCGGCGGTTTTTTCACCTTGTTTTGATATCGATGTTTTCGAATAGTACTAATAGTCCTGTATCAGCCAGGGTGATTCAATTTGTTCAGAAACGCACCAACAATCTCAAATAACCGACCGTATGCCATGACGTCACAGCCTCCCTGCCATCAGAAATATGGAGCCGGTGCCAGAGAAATGACAGTAGCGTGGTCAACTGGCGATGTACTGCGTTAATCCAGCGTTCTTTAATCTGCCGGCAAGATTTGAGCTCTTAAGTACCGCCGCTTTGCTTTTGATGGCCCGCTTGCTCGGGTAGGCAGCATTGAAGGTAATGACGTCAAAAAGACAGGGTGGCCCCGAATGGGAATCCGCTAAAGTTTTAAAAAATATTCCTTTTCAGGAAAACTGAATGACGTCCAACCACCAGGCTTGGCATATATCGTTATAGTACCGAGGAGAATTTATATTGAAAATTTCATTGACAACAGTGGACACTGAAAAATCGCCAGAGTTGCCCTTTAACACGTTGCTACGTGAGGCAAAGGCTCTTTTCCGTTCTTTTATAATATCGCCGTACTCTATTTTAAAGGAACTTGTGGTACAACTGCTTGAGGCAGCCTCGCCATTTTATAAGTTTTGATACTGTCAAAAGTTCACTTCCTCGTCGTCGTCGTCATTGTTGTTGCCTCTACACCTGGCTCATGCCATTTAAGGAGATTGAGCGCATTACAAATAATAACAATCCCACACAAAATTTTTAAGGGCTAAAGGAAAAATATACTATATAAAGTGAAAAGTGAAATCAATGTTCATACAACTTATTCTCTAAAAAAAAAGGTGAAGAGCTACTGTGCTGTTCTGAACGTTTGAATAGCGTGAAATAAATTTACTGCTGCGTCGATCTGAGAGAGAATAGTAGAAGCAACCAGATGTGTGTCGCCTAAAACTGCGACTGAATTTTTTCTACTGTACAACTCTTCTAGCTTAAACGAACAATCCGAGTTTGAGTGGTCATTACTGGAGACGACTAATTAATCAACAGGCCCACCTGAAAATGTAAATTTTACAACAGTCAGTTTTCATAGAGTAGAAAGAAAATTTCATAATATTCTCATCAACTACATCAACAGCGGAACAGTGTGGCTTAAGAAAGCAAAGGACTTACGATCTGTTACATTAACTCCAGTAACTTCGACAAGTTTCACATTCTCATAACCACTCGCTTGGGCGAGCGGGAGCCATAAAAGCAATATGATAGTCAGACCTTTTGTGAGCATATTGTGAGCACAAGGCGGATTTCCAGCTTTGTATCTGAAAATTACGGGAACAAATAAACATAAAGCAGTAGCTTCTAGATAACATACCTACCCAGGTGTCAATCGCTTTCATTTGGTTACAGCCGCAAGCCTACGCAGTCAACGCGAGCGTATTAAATTAACCACGCTGGAATTTAAAAACATGCTAAGCAGACTATATAGAGGAGCGATGACCATCATTTGTTTTATCTTCATACATCATGCGCAGCCTATGGCTGTGGAGATGTGACTCCCAGTGCAGAGCACGAAGCAAACGTATCATCGACTGCTACCTGCGGTAAACCTCACTTCATGCTCAAAGGAGGACTGAGACGAAAATTGAGTTTACTTATATGTTTGAAATATGCATGGTTCACTTCCGAAAAAATTGAATCGATCCACCACAAAAGCTGGCTTTGCCCATTTCAAGCATAAGGCCAAGAGGCCGCATCACGTGGTCGCGTTTCATGGTAGGAACATAAGCGCAAGCGGGGCGTGACCGAGTGATGACGCAATGAGACGATTTAATGTGACACAGACTGCGAATTAGTAATTTCGTCGGTGTAATCCACAAGTGCTGACCTACCGCGCAAGGAGATTTAGGTGTGTCTGTGCAAAAACAGCCGAACGACATTGTCGAACGACAAATGCAAAGAACAAGAACAATACGCGGGAAGGCAGAGTTCGGCGTTTGACACCAGTCGAGCGTCGTTTTACTAACAAATTTTTTTCGTCGTGTAATAACCCCTGTCTTCACAGCCAATCCACTTTAGTGGGCAGGAACCACGGGTTAAGGAACAAGCAAGCACGCGAACATTCGGGTGAACGGGACCCAGTGTCGATGCTCTTCGACGCGGTTCTCGAGTTCAATCTCAGGGCATCACGTGACTGCTGCTGCGCCCTTCAACTGCTTCACCTCTCCAAAGCCCCTGTCGCCTCGACAGCCTCTGCAAACCAAGCGCCACCCTTCCAGACGCAAGTCCTTCATCACCTCGTTCAAGTCGTCCCACTACCCAACGGTTGACCCCGTGCCAGCTGTGGCTATGTCACTCTCTACTTGCAGTTGGAAGCAAGTACACTTAGCTAGCTCTTTTTTTTCGTATATGTATGCTTCGGTGTTGTGTGTACATTTCTGTTGTCTGTGTGTTTATAAAGTCGTGCTCGGAAAACCCTGCGAGCAGTCTTGTCAACTCGATGGGAGCGTCAGCGTTCCCAGTGTAAATAATGTTGAGTCAGAACCTCTCATGACAGAGCAACAAAGACTTCGTTTTCTGGCATGTGCGAAAACTAGTCGCTCGGTGTCCTGTAGCCGTGAGTCGAACATCATCGATTGCGCGCGTTGTGTGCTACATTAGCATACGTACTATTGATGCATAATTCTGTTAGCGTGCTTATTCTGTAAAGATGTGCAAGTAAACGCCTTTTTTTTTTTCGTTTGTTCGCACTGCGGTGTACTGCGCCCTTTGTTCGTCGAGCACCACAGACACTCTGCAGTATGTGCGTATGTTTCGTTTTCCACAAGCAATACATTCTTGCAGACGGTGATTGGGGAAGAAGAAGTCGAATACGACCGCTTGACCAGCCCCAAAAACCAGCAACACAAGCGGAGACGCTCCTCATGTTAAACCCAGTTCTTCTTACAACGCAAGCGAAGAAGAACTTATAGTACTTCGTAGAACTTGATTGTACTTGCCTATACTTGGCTATACTACAAGTTACACCGAGTTCTACAAAGGACCTCCTAGGCGTAGCCCTGGTCCAATCGAGATAACACCGAGTGTAATCAAGTTCTACCCCGGCGACATTATAGCCACGATCAGTACACTATCGGCCAGCTTTGCAGTGATCTGGCCTTGCTGAACGTAGTGCAAGCTTCGTGCATTCTTCTTACGCTTGAACTTGCCAGTGTAGTAGCGGGCTGAGGTCATGTGAGCAAGAGAACACAACTAACTTGAATCACCGAAAAAGAATTCTCGTTCGTCAATATACTATAATCTCGAAAGAGAAGGCTAATGGCTATTGCAAGGGTTTGTGCATAAGCCCCCGTGTGAATATGAGGCACGCGGTAGCGGAGGGCTCCGGAAATTTCGACCACCACGACTTCTGTAAACGTGCACTGATAAAGCAACGTACGTGGGCCTATTGGCCTCGAGGTGGGACACAGTCGGCGCCTAGCGGCGAGTGGACGAAGCTCCCAAGTGTGGGTAGCCCCTTGCGTCGTCTGCTAGCCACTGATTGATTGATTGTGGTTCGGTTAGGAAAGGACGCTAATTTCTGCAGCCCATGTAGGGAGCACGGCTAAGCGTCCGTGGGGGTGGGGGAAAGGGAGTGAAAGAGATAGAGAGGAGAGAAAGGCCGTAATGGAGGGCTCCGGAAATTCAGACCACCTGGGGTTCTTTAACGTGCACTGACAACGCACAGTACACGGGCCACTGGCATTTTCGCCTCCATCGAAAATGCGACCGCCGCGGCCGGGATCGAACCCGCGTTTTTTGGGTGGCAGCCGAGTACCGTAACCACTACACCACCGCGGCAGATTGCCCTTTCACATGCGCGCGTACGCCGCACATATCCTCTAATATGTTTGTTCCCTGAGCCGGTGCGGTGTTGAATGCTTTCATATATTCTTATCCAAGCATAAATGTATTAGTCATAGCATTATTTGGCATTGCACTGCAGTCATTACTCTTTCTTAAAATCACTGAACTCCTGTGTCGTGATGGTGTTATGTCATCGTCACAGCTCCGGTTCGGCACAGTTATTTCAGTATGCTGCTGTGCACTTCAAGTATACGGTAAAGTGCACTTAGTGTCCTGAAGAAGTCAAGCAGGAAACATCAATGCGTAAATGCAGTACTGCAGCGATATCGTCTAGCGATATGCGATTGTGAGCCCGACGGAAAATAGCAGACGTTTCTCGCTTTAAAAACACATCTTTTTAAAAAATAAACCTTTTCTTGTCACGGTCACGGAAATAATCATGCGAAGAAAGCGATTTGTTTGAGAATTAAAATATTTACTCAGTATAGACGTGTGTCAAATACCGTGATAGTACTCAAGCGGCGTACACAGTCACGTAGCTTGACTAACTGAGCCAGTTAACTGCCTTGAATGCGTTTCATGGAACATGACATCCAAGGCATTTAAGAGCGAGTATGCTTATAAGTCATACAGCGGAGTACACAAGCTGCTACTTCAACCAAAGGCGCAGTAACAGCCCCTTTTTGTTGTTTAAGCCAATAATGAAAAACGAGCGAGAACTCAATACTAAACCCTTTCACTCGCGTAACTAGCAATGTCAACATTGTAGGACAGTAGGGAACTTAAGTATGGTGAAAGAAAAATAGACGGAGAGAACCGCCGAGTAAGTCAAACTGTGAGGGTGGGTGATGTCGGTGCCCCGTTGAATGGCATGTCGCGCTTCCCTCATGTGCAATAAAACCTTTTTACGTGATTCCGGCACTGACGTGAGATTGAACGACGTATGTATTACCGTTTGACTGTAAATAATGTTTCTGTTTAGCTAATAACTGCCTCAAGCGGCTCAAAACAGGGCGCCGCTCTGTACATTTCGATGCGAGCCAGAGAAAGCCTATCCACGCTCACGCGGTGACAGTTCTGCCATCTACGTACATGAGGCCAATAGTATCACCGACTCCACCGAAAATGCGACCACAACGGCCGGGACCAAACCCTTATATTTCGGGCCAGCATCCTGGCCACTATAACCCAGCGAGGGGGGCAAAGTAGAGAGCTATACAGGGTTCGTACTTCTGAGAACACTCTACTTTCCTACGTACAGGCGTGGGACTTAAGGAATACGTGTGAATAGTGTACTCACCGTCTCGACAGCTTTTTTCCAGAGCAAATGCTACGTTCACACCCACGAGGACACATTCACTCCTCGAGCTCAAATATAAGCACGAGTCGCTGATACAAACAAGACCTTTAATAAGCGCTTCCCAAACGCCTATTAAGGCCACAAGCCGCATATTGTGTTCGAGCTGTAGTTCATTGCTGTCCACCATTTCCATGAACTCGGTAAATTTCTCTTCGCCTCTGGAAAAATGCCAGGGGCTAAAATGTCAGACCAAACTTATACTGCAGAACACAGATGCTACTTCGAGCCCTTATGGTATGTCACTGTAGAACGTAAATGAAATTACTAAAGGTTACATTGTCTTCCGCGTGCCTTTTATTGTAGTTTTAATCCAACTGCATCGCCACGACAGCAGCGTGTTGTATAGTAACTTCGCCGGGTAAGCATCCTAGTGCTTGGTCGGCGTTAGCAAACTTCTTTTAAGCATTTGGTAGCGCTGAGTCTTTGACTCAGCATTGTCGCGCGATCGAATCCCGGCCGCGGCGGCTGCATTTCGACGCAGGCGAAATGTTGGTTAAATTATCATCATCATCACCCAGTAGATGACAGAAAAAGCAAACATTTTTTTCTGTGGACCACTTCCTCGATGCTCCATTTTCATATAGGACAGCACTGTAGATTAAAAGAGTCACCGCAGCAGCCATGTTCTCTGAAATGAAGTGCAAGTACTTCGATTTTTCGGACGACCACTCAGATAAGTTACCTCACGGTACGAGGACAAAGCGAGGGCAATCTCAGTGTATTATTCTCGTGATACTCTTAAAGGGCAACTCCAGCGGTTTCTTCATCACGTTCTGATATCAGTGTTTTCCAATGGTACTGATGGTCCTATAACCGCCAGGGTGGTTCAGTTGGCACACGCACCAATAATTTTAAATCAGCAACAGAAAATCGTCTTCAAACTGAAACCGAAACAGGCAGATGCTTTGTGGAGTATGCGTGGTGACGTCAAAACCTTCCCGTCACCAGAAATATAGAACTGGCGCCAAAGAAACGAGGTCATTCAAAGATATATTGAGTTATTCCAGCTTTCCTCATCTTGAAAGCGACGACTTGAGCGCTGAAGTATCGCTGTTTTGCTTTTGAGGGCCCGCTGGCTCGGGTAGGCAGCGCGGAGGTGATGACGTTAAAAACACAGGGTGGCCCATGTGAGAATCCGCTAAAAAATTTTAAAAATCATTTACAGGAAAACTAAGTGGCCTATACCCGCCTGGCTTGAAATATATTAATACACTACCGAGGAGAATATATATTGAAAATTTTATTGAGATCAGTGCACACTCAAAAATCGGCAGAGTTGCCCTTTAATGAGTTGCCGATGCGTCTACGATGTTTTGCGCCGAAAGCCTGCTTCTTCACCCGAACACTGCAGTACAGTGACCGATCCGATAGTGCTAAATGTCACATGGAAAATATAATCGCGAGGACCTGTTCACACTGTAGAGAATATGATAAAAATGACCTTCACACGCTTGATTTCCTCCGTGAGTGCAATAAATACTTCAGAAATGTCTAGCGGCGGTATTCCCCATGACATTGGAGTTCAGTTGACTGAAGCATTGTTGATGAGCGTATCTTTGCGACCTTAGCTTAATGTCAATGCAATGACAGGGCTAGAAGGAAAAGAGCCTTCTCAAAACTTCGAACCGCCCTTCGTATACTAGAAGAAGCGATTATTTTGTGGAAAATACTTTGTGGCGGTATGGCTCCGCCCAAGATACACAAACTCCGGGATGAACTTGACAGACAGCGTCTACACTAAAATGGAAACACACAGCCTCCACTCTTAACCGTGTAACCTTTATGCATATTTCTGTACAAGTACTTAACCTTTATTTTATGGGTCACATGGTTCGACCTGTTCATGTTTTTCGTCTTTGCAAGTTGTAAATGTCCATATACTTATCCATAGAGGCCACGACCAAAGATCAGAGGTATATGGCTCGAATACACCGTCAACACTAACCTTGAGAGCTGCGAGATAGAACACAGCCGGCGCCTAGCGGCCAGTGGACGAAGCTCCCAAGTGTGGATAGCTCCTTGCGTCGTCTACTAGCCACTGCGCTTTTACATGCGCGCGTACGCCACACATACCCTCTAATATGTCTGTTCCCTGAGCCGGTGCAGTGTTGAATGCTTTCATGTATTCTTACCGAGCATAAACGCACTAGTTATAGCATTATTTGGCATTGCGCTGCAGTCTTTGCTCTTTCTTAAAATCACTGAGCGCCTGTGTCGTGAGTGTGCTATGTCATTGTCGCGCCTCCGGCTTGTCACAGTCATTTCAGTTTGACTGCTGCCGTGCACTTCAAGAATACGACATACTGCACTTAGCGTCCTTCTGAATAAGTTAAGCGGGAAACATCAACGTGTAAATGCAGTGCTGCAGCGATATCGTCTCGCAATATGTGGTTATGAGCATGACGTAAAGTAGCAGACGTTTTTCGCTTGAAGAACACATCTTTTTTTTACGTGGCCCCGCCACGGTGGTATAGTGGATATGGCACTCGTCTGCTGATCCGAAGGTCGCAGGATCGAATCCAGGCCCACGGCGGCTGCATTTAAATGGAGGCGAAATATTGAGGCCCGTGTACTGTGCGAAGTCAATGCGCGTTAATGAACCCCAGGTGGTCGAGGTTTCCGGAGCCCCCCACCACGGCGTCTCTCATGATCATATCGTGGTATTGGGACGTAAAACCCCATGTATCAATCAATCAATCAATCCGCGTCCTCGGAGGAGGAGGAGGAGGAGAAAGGAATAGGAAAGGCAGGAAGGTTAACCTGGGCTGAGCCCGGTAGGCTACCCTGCACTGGGGAAGGGGGAAGGGGAGGGAAAGTGCTGGAAGATAGAGAGAGAGAGAGAGAGCAAAAAATTAAAAAAGAATGAAACAATGACGAACAAAAAAAATATTGCGGTGTCGCTAACGTTATAAAAGTTCTTTGTCCATATTCACTGACGCTAAATGAGCCTAGAAGCGTCCAACCTCCGCGTCATCGGAGGTTGTCAGCATGTTTACGGGCGCACATAAAAAGGTTGTAAACTTCAAAGCACACTTAAAAATATCGCACGCGTGCGGCAGTGAATGAGGCCGTATCGGACGAACGATATTCCAGCCGAAGCAGTAGGAACAACGGCGCCGCCTGTTAGCGCATAAAAATGAATCGGATGAATAGAGATACGTCAAAACATCAAGAAATGGCGAGAGACGCGTTTTAATGCTACGCGTAATTGCACCACTTTAGTTTGCTGCTATGTGGATTGAAAAAAATAAACCCACATATGCAAAAGTGACGAACTTTCACTTGGCTACCAGCGTCGTGGTTATAGGCGTTATTGCCATTACCGAAACTAACCCGAACGTCCTATCACAGCTGCCATTGCATGCACTACGCGTACAGTTGAGAACATCTCACTGCCCCGCCACGGTTGTCTAGTGGCTATAGTGCTCGGCTGCAGATCCAAGGGTCACGGGATCGAATCCCGGCTGCGGCGGTTGCATTTCGATGGAGGCGAAATGTTGAGGCCCGTGTGCTGTGCGATGTCAGCGCACGTCAAAGAACCCCAGGTGGTCGAAATTTCCCGAGCCCACCATTACGGCGTCTCTCATAATCACAGCTGGTTTCGGGACGTGAAACCCCACAAATCAATCAATGAGAACATTTCACATCTTACGTGAGCATCGGCGATAACGCTGAAATGCACTGTGACGCATGTAAAAAGCAGACGGACTTCGCCGCTGATAAGGCCCTACCGTAGACCGAAGACTGTGCTCCCCGATTAAAACAGTGAGATTTACAGTCTTTACTGGGCACGAGCTCATTCAGTAAAAAGTTCGATCTGCGTCCGCACCGACTATCTGGTCACCGAATGACACGTGGTCCTGACGAAATAAACGGTCAGACGTATGCTATAGTACGGGCCTTGCAAGCTGCGTCAAACTGAGGTACGCTTAGAAAGTGTCCGACAAGGGCATATGCCAGCAATATGACAGCGTACAGTATCGAATGGTATTTGTGTTTGTGCATTGGGTGGATGATTGATTGAGTGATTGATTGATTGTGGTTCGGTTAGGAAAGGACGCTAATTTCTGCAACCCATGTAGGGAGCACGGCTAAGCGGCCGCAGGGAAAGGGAAAGGGAGTGAAAGAGATAGAGAGGAGAGAAAGGCCGTAGTGGAGGGCTCCGGAAATTTACACCACCTGGGGTTCTTTAACGTGCACTGACAACGCACAGTACACGGGCCTCTGGCATTTTCGCCTCCATCGAAAATGCGACCGCCGCGGCCGGGATCGAACTCTCGTTTTTGGGTGGCAGCCGAGTGCATTGGGTGGATACGCAGCTACCCGCTTACAGGCGTGGCGGAGCGGGAGGGCTTGGATCACCCTGAATGGCGGTAGTCGAGCGCTAAAGAGAAGACGAGGACCATTAATTTGCAAATGGTGTACCTTAAAGGGCAACTTCGGCGATTTTTCTGTGTCCACGGATGAAATTTTCAACATATATTTTTCTCGGTATGTAAAAAAATATATGCAAAGGCAGGCGGTTGCAAGTCATTTAGCTTTCCTAAAAATTAATTTTAGAAATTTTTAGTGGATTCCCATGCCGGTCACCCTGTGTTTTTGAAGTCATTACCTTCAACGCTGGCTGCCCGAGCAGGCGGACCGTCTAAAGCAAAACAGCGACACTTCAGCGCTCAAATCGTTGCTGTCAGGTTCAGAAGAGGTTTCATAACTCAGTAGATGGTAGGATGGCCTCGCCACTGTCATTTTTCTGGCACTAGCTCCATATTTCCCATGCCGGGCAGGCTGTGACGTCATTGCACAGGCTACACGAAGCGTCTACCCCGTTTCGGTTTTGGGCGGAACACGCCGTTTAGTCGGTTAATTATTTAAGATTAGTGCTGCGTTTCTGGGCAAACTGAACTACCTTGACTGCTACAGGTCAATCAGTATTGGGAACCATCGATATCAGAACATGGTGAAAAAACCGCCGGGGTTGTTAACAACCACGTTAAGAAGTACTGACACGAATATTACATTCTCGCTTTCTTGCTCTCTATAAAAGCACTAGTGATGAGAACCGTAAAAATAGCAGAGCTTTCCGCGCTTCTTTTCTTTTTGTCTTTCTATTTGTATTTATTTCGTATTTCCTTCTTGCGCTTTTTCTGGCTTACCGAGGGCCTTCTCCTGGGAAGGTTGGTGTTTCGGTATTGTGACAAGGTAACCTACTAATACGAGAAAAAAATTGTTTTCCATTTTGATGTCCCTTTAAGGCGTTTTTATGATGTCATCTAACGTTCTCGTGGTGAAATCAGCTTTATTAGTCGTTACGAGGTGTGGGCCTCTACGCTGATAGAAGCTACAACTATTCAATAGCGACACGCTTCATACCAATACGAGGCAAAATATGTAATATATTTCAGTACAACGCGAATTTTCGCTGCGAGAGACTTTCCCAGACCTGGAAGCACGGAAACAATACTTTGCAAACAAGTTCGCGAGTAGAAAGTGCGCGGCGAAATCAGGGTCACCGACTGGCATTCAGAACAAGCTGCATATAGCATTTCAAAGCTAGTCGACAAGCGCTGCATGCCGATGAGACCATTCATTGTTCGGTATCAGATGTATCCGCTCCAAAAATTCCGTGTTGACCTTACTATAGAACTAGTCCGCCAATGAGATGGTACTGACGTCAGTCAGTAGCTGGCTTTGTTTCTGACGAGAGCGTTAACCTGTTCGAAATTGTTGGAGTTATTCATTGAACGACGACAACAGAGCTAAAGAGAGAGAAAGCAACGACGTAGTTTAGTTTAGTTTAGTTTAGTTTAGTTTAGTTTAGTTTAGTGCACCATCAACAAACCCAGGCCTCTGTGGAATCTCGGGACACTGACAGCGTAAGCTGAAGGAGCGACCTTCTTAGAGGCCATTGTAAACGCTAGTGGTTGAAGGTGGGGAACAAGCCCACCTTCAACCACTAGAAGAAAGGACTGAGTATTAAAGGCTCAAATTACTCTTTCTAATAATTAAAGAACAAGTAAAAATCGAGAAATCAAAGTACATAGAAATAAAAACAGGGGAAACATCAAGACACTGCCACAACATGTACATTCCGGCCCCCCGATCCCACAACGATTGTTTTAAGTACAGTTTCTTCCCGCGGGCGATCAGTGAGTGGAATAGGCTGCCGGACTCCATTGTGTCATCTGAATGTGCACCTTCCTTTGTCAAAAACTTGTAAAAACGCGTTGTTCCAAGATATATAGTTCATTTTATGCTTGTTTGTGCTTGTATATATGGTTTACTTTATGCTTGTGCTTCTGATTAGTGTTTTGTGGCTATCCGTTGCCAATCACTGTTACATGTTTAATATAGATGATTGTATAGGAGTTCTTATTTTTCAATATGTATGTTTGTATTTTGTATTCTTCCACCCCTGTTATAGCCCAATCAGGCTGACAGTACAATAAAATGAAATGAAATGAATGAAATGAAGTGATGGGGCCATCAGGTATATCGAAGAGCCAAGTCAGGTTGCTGTCGGGACTGCGCACGTCGCCTGTCGCGTGACGGATGGCACGATACGACAAAACTGCTTCCCGAGGCAGCGCTTGGTGATAATGATGACGGAAAAGTTGAAGAAGATCGTTTCACAATGATGATGTCAATGATGCGTATGTAATGGGTGCAGAGCTACAGGAACAATAGAACGGCTGTAGTACTTCACCGCTGGCCCGAAAGACACGGGGTGAATCCAGGCCGCTGTGGTCGCATTTTCGACGGTGGCCAAAATGTTAGAGGCCCGAATGCTGTGCGATCTCAGTGCACGTTAAAGAACACCAGGTAGTCAAAATTTTAGGAGCGAAGCTCCTCTTAGTCTAACCTTGGCCCATGTCAGGCGTAACCCGCGCGCCGAGGGCGGCACGCGCTCGCCCTCGGCGCGTGCTGTCTTGTGAGAGAGAGAGAGACAGAGAGAGAGAGAGCGAAAGGCGCGCGTTGTCTATGGAAACGCTCTTTCTTAGATGAACGCTCTACCAGCTGGTAAAGGAGAACGCGCCCTCACCCGCGAGAGACAACGTTGGCGCAGGCAGCGTCTCCAAGCGAGTTTCTTGATTGAGAAATACCGACTGCTCGCGTTGGAGAACCGTTCACCGGCCACCCATATATATATATATATATATATATATATATATATATATATATATATATATATATGCACTGGATCTTGACTTGCAATGAAGTGCCGGTGGGAGATTTCACTTGTGCATAGTTAAACCATGAGGATTCGTAGCGTGCGCGTTAACTAAATTATTCGGAACTCGGCACGATCTACGATGAACCTCCCGAGCTTCGCCCACTCATCATCATTCACTCCGTGGATATGCTGTAATTTTTTTCGCAGCCCTCTACTACGGTTTGACTCGTAATCATAACAAGGTTCTCAAACCTTGAAACTTTGAAACTTTATTGATTTCAACATTCCATCACGTAGAACCCCATGGAGTAGTGTTCATGTTATCTTGACACCCATTGTTTGAATAGTTGTCATTATTTGTCGCCTTGTTGCACTCTTCCGCCACTTTGCTTCCCCAGTTTCATTGATGTGCTTCCCTTCGTAGCGTGTCTTCGTGGATTTAGGTGCGACATTTAAAATACAATTGACGTTTGTGATGATGCACCTGCACTATCTCCTACTGCTCTAACAATTTGTGTCCGCGTGCTCAACGTGCATAGTGATAAGCGCGTAGTGTATTATTGCTACAGCAATAACAACACTACTAGCACTTCAATGATAGTCCATTTATTGGTCGACGTTTCGGTCACAACGTATGTGTTGCTTTCTTCATCCTGCTTTCTAGCGCTGGGCACACAGTTTATTTCCAAGATATGTATACCACGAGCGGATTCTTTGGAAGCTTTCGTGCTTTCCATTTATATTAGTCACGCTGACACCTGTCACCCAGCTTCCCCGCCCCCTTCCCCTTCCTTTTGTTGTTGTTCGCACGTGCCACTCTTCTGATTGATTTGTGGGGTTTGTGGATCTGATTGATTTGTGGATTTGTGGGATTAAGAGTGTCACGTATTGACATTGCCTCGTGGTGAAACTGAAGATGGACGGCATGGCCGCACGTGCAAGTTTAGAAGCGCTTCGGCCGCACTCCAAGTACGTCGAAAGTTCTCGGCATTTTTTGGAGAAGACGTGGACATGATGGCCTCCCTGAGCGGGGAAGCTTGAACTTGAAGCATTCTCCTGCGACCCCCCGGCGTGGTTCTTGATGGCCGAACAACGGTGCTTCGGACCAACAATGCCGGGCAAGACAGCGAGCAGCCGTTTGACGTGCACTGGCCACGTGCGCGCGTGCACTATTGTTTGCTCGTCGGCCACCGTGTCCGAAGGGGACAAGGATGCATACCTTGTTGACCTGCGAAGGGCACCCCCCGCTACGCTGATGACCTGTCAATCGGGGGTGCAGAAGGAAGAGGCCCGTCGGGGACCACGAGAAAGGGTTTGGTCATCGCCCTCTCCAGTGCAGTAATTGCGAGAGGGATATTTTGGGCGGAGCCAGAAATGAAGTTGTGGAACAATTGTCTCAAAAACACGCCCCGATTCCGAAGACAGCGAATCGGGAAAAACATGCGGGTATTTAAGCGAGGAGCATTGAGGAGCACGGGGTTCTAGTCGCTTGGCTTACACGGCGTAGAAGCCGATCATCGTATCGCTCTAGAAGTTGTTAGCGTGGCTCTGTACCGGCTGGCCACCTAACCTTAGCCGCTTCGCCTAGTTGAGATGTGCGCTTACCGTCTGCAACGTAGGCATCGGGACTTCGGCTCGAGTTAGTTAAAACTGCTCGGGTTTGCCATCAAGCACTAGCTCCCCGGGAACATCAGCGCCGCAACTCCATAGACCTCAACGCTGTGCCGTATCAGGCTGTGCCGCACCAGACCGTCGTTGACCCTTCGACGCTGCCGGTCATCAGCACGTATGCCTTCATGTTTATACCCCTGAACTTTCCCCTTGAACTTTAACTTTTGTAGATTAGATTCCTGAATTGTTGTCATTACCGTAGTTATTGTTTGTTAGTTTATTTTTCTTATTTGTTTGTTGTTCTCGCGCTTTAGTATTTTTGTCAAGCTCTTTCATCGCTGTTATATTCTTAGTTGAGTGAAGTGTTGTTTCCCTTGTATTATTTGCGCTGCCCTACCATTATAGATTAAATTTTGTTGTTTTGTTTTTGTCAACCACGACTCTGATCCTTTCACTGTGTCTGCTTGCGTACGGAACGACCGAAACTGCCGTGGTTCCCTTCACCGACTTCGCGCCGGGGAGCTTGAACACGGCCCTGTAACAAAGAGAGACGCCGTAGTGGAGGTATCCGGAAATTTCCACCACCTGGGGTTCTTTAGCGTGCACTGACATCGCACAGCACACGGGCCTCAACATTTCGCCTCCATCGAAATGCAGCCGCCGCGGCCGGGATTCGATCCCGCGACCCTCGGATCAGCAGCCGAGTACCATAGCCACTAGACCACCGTGGCGGGGCGCCACTCTTCTCCTCCTCTCCTTCTGTGGACGAGGAAGAGCGTGCAATGGCGTACGGGAACTGACGCTCGAGAAGGCAGTCGGCGTCCTGACGAAGAGTAGTCCACTTGTCGAAACGCTGGCTCCAGCGGCATTCCCTGTTCTACATCGTTTTTAGCGATCTGTTCATCGATTCAAGCCTCCATCATCGCCTGGGCTTCTCTTTCCTGTGCTATAACATATGCAAGATTCAGTACATCAGAAGCCATCAGCTTCTTTACACAACAGCGACCACGTTAATAGTAACACAACACGAGAAACACACACAAACAGGACGGAAACGCATGCACGCATCTGGGCTGCCGCATATATCGGCTGCTAAAAATCGAGTGCATCGAGACACCTCTCTAGAACCGCAGCAGAGCGTCATCGAAGGCGGCTATTCGCATGCCCTTCAGCCACCCAATTCTAATCCCTACGTCCTGGTCGCGTCATCAGTGCGTATTCTAGAACACCGCACAGCAGAAACTGACTGTACCCATCCACCTCGGAAGCAGCAAGGGCGAATCTGCTTTCACATAATAATCCCAGAAGTGCAGTGGGATGACTAATTGTACGGGCTAACGCAGCCAAGAAACGTATATTTAATACTGTCCATTTATTCAACCGACTCTAGACGCCCCCAACTGAGCAATATACTCTCAAATTTCGGCCGAAAGGGAAAAAAAAGTATCAGTGACGAGTAATCAAAGGACTTTATTCTTCTTGTCTTTTCAACGCTTTTTCTTGTTCCCCCTACTCCTGGTGCATAAAATTACGCCGCAGCATGTCGGAAATGGTGAGTCTTTCATACCTTCTAAGAACGATACGGAACAGCCTTCGCTATTAGTCCCTGGGCATCTGCAAGAAAAGTGGCGTGAGAAATACTCTCAGAATTCCCGACTGATATTTGTCGGGCATATATCTCGTCGCAGAAAAGGCTTTGACAACGTAACTTGTCTTCGTAAGGGAATTTCCTTATCCCAGATGTCCCCAGGTCAATGCATTGCCTCCAGCTGGACGGTTCCTTGATAAACTTTCTAACTCCCCATCTTTCACTGTGCCTCTATGCTCTTTGGCGTCTAGATGGTGCGCACGCAAAGAAAATGTATTAAATACGCGCATAGCGGATATACGTTTCTAGTAAAGAAATGATAAACTATCATAATGGAGAACCAACTCCTTCACCGTGCCTAGTAGAAATGAAAATTGCCACTCTCTGATGTATTCATAGCTACGTAAGTATCTGCTCTACCAGAAAAGACTAGTGTGGGTCTAAGAATCAGGTGCTTATCAGACATCCCGCATGAGAGAACGGGTCTATTCCGGATTCAGTGCCCTATGAAAATAATATGGCTTTGGTGCGAAGCTGAAACACCGCGTAACAGCAACACTGTTACGCACGTGCGCTGTTGCGTTGCTTCAAAACGAGCAAAAGTGCGTCATTTTGATAAAGTGGTGTCGCCTCCGATACAATAAGTTCAAGGGAACCGTAATGTATAAAGAGAAAAACGCCAAAGAAGCCTCAAATAAAAGCCAGGTCAACTGTAGCCGCGGCTCTCGAAGGCCATGCTTGCATCCATACCGAATCATTTCTTGCAACTCACGTCGTGTGGCAGCACATGCTCGACAACATCTTTCAGCGAAATACGCGTGTGCTGAATATCAGAGACGCACTATTTTCCACAGTCACTACGCAAGGAACTCTCGATCGCACGCTTATCAGACATCCCACATGAGAGAACGGTATGTATCCCGGATCAGTGCCCTATGAAAAAAAAAAAATTACACCATCTTCCGCTAAAGGGGACCATGAGGCGATGCGAAGCAGCACGGGGGGTGCACACCGCGTTTGCATCGGTTTGACTAGGTGTCGCGTTTGCATCGGTTTGACGCCAGCAGACGCTGCCTGCGTCGGCGCTGTCTCTCACGGACGAGGGCGCGTTCTCGTTCCTTGCGGGCTGGGAAAGCGCTCATTGAAGATTTCCGTCAGGCGGCAGATGCGGGCGCTGCGGCGAGCGCGCGGCAGGCGAGGGAGAGAGTGACGTCAGCGCGCACTGCGAGGGGAGCGTGACGTCAACGCGCAGCTGCGGCGTGACCTACTTGGCACCGCTCCAACATCTGCGGCGAGGGGAGCGCGTTGCGGCGCGTTCGTACGGACGGAGGGACAGCGTTACACAGGCTAGTCAAAGAGCTGCTTCGCATCTAATAATATGGCTTTGGTGAGGAGCTGAAACACGGCGTAACAGCAAGGTTGGTACGCATGTGCGCCGTTGCGTTGCCTCAAAACGAGCAAAACGTGCCTTATTTTGATAAGGAGGAGGAAGGGGAAAACAGAAAGGCAGGGAGGTTAACCAGAAGGGCGTCCGGTTGGCTACCCTACACTGGGGGAGTGGGAAGGGGGAATAGAAAGATGGGAGAGAGAGAAGGAAGGGGAATAATGAAAAAGACGTTGTCGATAAAGTGGTGCCGCCACGGATGGGAAGAAATTCAGAGGAACCGTAGCGACCGCCGCGGCCGAAATCGAACCAGCGTCTTTGTGATCGGCAACCGAACGCCATGTAGCCTCTGTACTACCACGGCGGTCTAAATCAGGCTTGATCGATGCAGATTGTCGGCATAACGTTTGGCGCGTGCCGCTCTCTGCAAAGTATGATAAAAGCAGTAAAAATATTCGCGCAGCACGACGCAAGCTGCATGAACGAATCTTCATCGTTATTGAACGTTATAAAAGGTCATGTGTGGAGGAGGCAAGAATGCAAATAACGCTTCAATATTGAGGTCCATCCTGCAAGGGTTATTCGGCGGCTGCCCAAAAAAAGGTGCGTTCGATCCCGACCGCGGCGGTCGCAGTTTCGATGGAGGCGAAATGTTCAGGCCCGTGTGCTGTGCGATGTCGACGCACATTAAAGATCCCCCAGGTGGTAGAAATTTCCTGGGCCCTCCACTACGGCTTCTCTCTCCTTTCCATATCTTTCAGTCCCTTTCCCCCTACCCCCATGGACGCTTAGCCGTGCTCCCGGCAACGGGTGCAGAAACTAACGTCCTTCCCTTAACTGAACCACAATCATCATCATCATCATCATCCAACGGCAGTGCAATCTAGCTGCGCGACAAGTAGTATCGATTCTGGTTGAGTTTATGTGCCATTTAAGCGAGTGCACCGGTAACTTCGTATCGTGAAGCTGGTGTAGGATTCTAGTTCCAAGCTCGATTTGATGCACCAAGGTGTGGTGGCCGGGCAGGTCCGTCGAAGCCCTAAAGGCGCGCGATGACACCATGCACAACATGTATGTTTACGTCAATAAGATTTCTGGAGATGAACATATCTTGTCGTTTACGCAATACATTTAAGTGCATACGGCTGCGCGAATAGCAAAATATTGGATGCGAATTGAATAGAATGTTTTGTTTAGAAAAGTTCACTTACAGAACAGAAAAATTTACTGTACTCCTGCAAAGTTGTTCCTATCAGAATGAACCGTTCGGTGCAGAACAACAGCCCAAGCGAGAAGCGCACAGTAAATTAAACTGAGCACCGAGGTGGTGCCTGCGTTTTCACTGGCGCGACCATAGACGCTGCAGAAATGTACTCGGACGTTTGAAGAACATTTTTGGAAAGGCGATATT
The DNA here is from genome assembly GCA_013339685.2 of Hyalomma asiaticum. NCBI lineage: Eukaryota > Metazoa > Arthropoda > Arachnida > Ixodida > Ixodidae > Hyalomma > Hyalomma asiaticum. The sequence goes on along the minus strand of CM023491.1, from coordinate 19,071,798 downwards.
GCTCTTTACTTACGACTCAATTTGTAGGTCCCCTCCAACGCACGTCTGGTTTTGGCAAGGATGAGCGAGTTGTATACTCTGTCCGTCACATAGCAGCGTGCCGTTGCTTGACAAGCATCGATCTGTCAAAAATTTAACATAAGCCTTTAAGTTGTAAGACAACAAAGATACTTTGTTCTCGCATATAAGGAGCATGCAAAGAAAGCAGCTCTCACCCAAATGAAGCGATCGCGAGTTCAACACGAACTTAGCTGCTGCTCTGACCGTACTGCGATGCCAGATGGGCACATTGAGAACCATTGGGCTTCGGCTACTCCAGCGAAATGAATTGCTCAGGCGAAGTTTCCCTACAACCGACATAGCATGCGCACATAACGTAGGACACAGCACGGAAATGGTTCGGTTTCTGAACTGTCATATGTTTGAGCTATGGACAGCGGGGCCCATGAATTAGTAAAAAATTTAGTAACGCTTATTAAAATAAAACATGTCTTCCCTGGATGCCCTGCTTTTGGCATGCTTGCATGGTTGAGTTGGTTACTATCGCTCCGGGCATATTTGTAGACAGTTGTGTCGTGCTTGCGTCATGCCATGCCAAATCAACCAGCGTTTCGCGACCAAAATAAATATGCCTAAAGAAATTTCCAGGTGTTTGTTGACGTCCAAAACTTGTTTCGCTTGTTTAGTTTCAGTGGCAGAAATTTCTCCGCCGTATTATGAAATTTTATTTTGTTCACCATGAGTTAAAGGATCCGCAGCTCGATTTTATTTCCAAGGACTGTTACGCGATGCAGTTGTTAAAATTTCCATTGAAACCTAACGAAGTGATGTAACTGTGAAAATAATAAATTCTTCAGTTAAGAGACTACTTCAGATATTTTTCCCGGAGCGAAGTTGAGAAAAATTGTGAGGCTCTACATATTTATTTTTGTTTTGTTTTTGGCAACGTATATAAGCTGGAACTCTGAAAATAATTTGCTCCCTGGTAGCCTCGTAAACGAAGTAGAACGGAAAATATTTAGGAATCTGAACAGCACGTCCTCTGAAAAAAAAATTTTTCGATGTTAACTTTTTTTAACAAGAAGCCGCGCAATCATGTTAAAATAAGCCACCCTGGTATTCGCACTGAAAATATGCATGATAGAAAATATGCAAATATGCAATATATGCAAATTCACAAGGGCAAGTTACGGGCGGTACATTCCCTTCCCTCTACCTGCCATGCTTTTGTTGACTGTCTTTCTTAATGCGCTTCCACTTTTCAACTGAACATGGCAACTTGAACGAAGTCTTTCACCAAGAAGCAGCCCAATGGCCAGCACTGCTCCAGGGAAATCTAGCACCCTGTCAGAATATCCACGACGTTTTTCCACAGTGTCACTGAGGAACATAGTGTCACGAACTCCTTCTTGTTCGTGTGTTGTAATGCTGAGCGCAAAGATATCCTAGATTCTTCTCGTCAATTTTCGCACGTTACGCCAAAGGTTACCGTCCGCCGCGGGCTCGGTTCCGTAATTCCACTAATAATATCAGCGCTATCTCTCTGTGTTCGTGTACTACGTGCGAGCGAACATTTGTGCGCATAGAATGTACAAAATGTACTTTTCACCCTTAAGAAACTCCTCGACAAAAGTGACATGTCGTGATCGTGCACTTACGGGGACGTGACTGCGCATATGGCGCACAGCTAACTCTATATCTAGCCGCATTTCGTGCAGAGTGCGTCTGTTCGCAATAAAATGCAGATGACAATGCCCTTCTTTTCGTCTGCGTTGAAGATTATGTAAGCTCTGCCATGGTGCCTCTCAGGTAAGTAGACTTTATTTGCCGATCACCATCGATCACTCAATGCAGCTTCTGTCGTAAGAGAGACCGGTGGAGATACATAACTTCAAAAGAATATTTCTCGAGTTTAAAAGCGATACCCCTTTGTAAGTTTGCGCATGCCTAGCGGATACGGTTAGCTATCTAATCACGCATCATGCATATTTTTAGTTCGACCATCAAGGTGGCTTATTTTAACTTGAATGCGGGGCTTTTTGTAAAACAAAATGTGAATATTGCGATTTCTTTTTTCAGACCACCCGCTGGGACATCATCTTCCTTAATATTTTCCCTTGTACTACGCTTACCAGGTCTCCAGGGTGAAAATTATTTCCGGCCATTGAGTTGACTTAGGTTGCCGGGAAAAACGTACTTTACAATTTTTCTCAACTTTGCTCGTGCGAAAAGCATCTGAAATATTCTGTAATTGAAGAATTCGTTACTTTTACAACGGAAATCCTTAGGTTGCAATAGAAATACTGCAGTTTTAGCACTGCATCGCCTAACAGTTCTTGGAAATAAAATCGAGTTTGACGGCCTTTAACTTAGAGTGAACGAAATAAAGAACTCTCATAATAAGGTGGAAAATCTTTTTGCCGCGAATCTGGAGGAAAAGCGCGAGTTCTTGGAGTTCAACAAACACGTGCAATTTTTTTTTCAGGCATATTTATCATGGTCGGAAAAGCGCTGGTTGATTTGGCATACAATAACCAGCACGACAGTCCGTTAGACAGGTTTGTGCAACGGGCACGCAGGCTTGGTGGGAACAGAAAATACCAGGGATGGCAGACGATGTAAGTAAACGTGAACATGAGCACCAAGACAAACTACAATAACCGACCGACCGTGTTCACGAATATTTTTCTTTTCCTAAGAACGAACTTTATGATAAACTTCCTCTGCCCTCGATGTTTTTAGATAACGCAAAAGAATTTGCTGGTATACAACCGGCATCGTCTTTGAGGTGCGTGAGGAAATTGTTTTTCGTGCACCGAACGATTACTGCTGCGGAGCATTAAAACAGTCAAGTTGTTTCGTAATCTTCTGCCGCTATCGCTAGCCTAATAACAAAGACGAAAATTCCATCCTCCACTGGTGCTTACAATATCATTCGCAACTTTCTGAAATTTCTTATTATCACTGTCGCGCGCTTTTCCTAGGCACTATAGACATGCTCGCAGCTCAGAGAATAATTGAAAATGTTGACGAAGTAAAATCAACAATTCGTTATGACAAAAGCGCGTGTTATGAGCGCTCACGACTAATTGTAAGATGCGGTGGATACGCGTTTTCTACATCTCTCTTGTTATCTTAACCTTGGCCCAAGTTAGCTGAGACGCCACATATTTGACGGAAAGACACGTTGTCTACACTTGCATACCTACGTACAAAGGCATATCACATGCGCAAATTTAAGGTTTGCATAAGAACTTACGTGTAACACTGACGCATTCATAGCTACAGCACTGCGGAAATGGCCCTTTAAAAGTTAGGTGACAGCCGGGCGGTGGGTCCACGCAGCTGAAAATGGGAAATATTTTACGGTAAGCATCTCAAGTGCTCTACATGCACGATGAGCATGAAGACGTTTTGAAACCTTTTGCTACGGATTGGAGAGAACAGATGGCATATGAACACCTATTTTCGAAGAGAATTGCTTAACAAGCAGTAACCCAATTCACAGCGCTTTTAATTCGTAAGTAGACTTTATTAATGACGGGCTGCCATTGATATTAGTATGTGATTCGTCACAACTGACTGGCGCGTACTCTTGCGAACGCATTTAGTATAAGACCTCTCTCCTTAATACGCGATTAGAAATTGTCAGAGTTCAAAAGGCAGCTTTAAAGCAAGCAGGGCCTTTATGAAAGAAAAGATCTTTAGCCTTACTTAAAGTTGACTTGGTCACGACAGTGACGAAAATTGTGACGGTTAATTTGTTTCGAATTGGTTAGACAGGTTGAACTATATGGCTCATGGTTTGCGTTCAGCAACATTATTACATTGTTGATCATCGCCCAAGGATGAGCTAAACGTATGTCTACAGAAGCGTTGCCGGGGGTATTAAAGAATGCTATAGAAGAGAAAAGTATATGATGACAAGTCAGTATCATTACGGACTATAGAAATATCTACCTAATCCAAAAAGGAATGTCATGGAACTTTCTCAACCTGTCGTTTCGTCAAGTTCCTCTAAGAAATTGCAGAAAGACCGCCATGAGAACTCGTGTTAAGTTTGTGTAGCCCAGTACCGTAGAATTTGCGCTTTTGTTAAGGGGAAAAATATGCCAATTGCGCGCACCAGTCGGGATCGACGTGAAGAGAAGCGTAGAATCGTGTGTACGCGAAAAAGTGACAAAAATATTCAATCTCAAAAATAATTTCAAACACATATTGATGCGAACACATTTGTAATGACAAATTAAATGTAACCATATATATATATATATATATATATATATATATATATATATATATATATATATATATATATATATATATATATATATATATATATATATATATATATATATATATATATATATATATGGTTGAAAAGAGGGATACACGTTCAAAATTCTTATTTTATTAACGTTTCGGCCGGTGGGCCGGCCTCCGTCAGAACGTGAACGTGTGTCCCCCTTTTCAACCCTACATTGCACCGTTGCACCGGACCCATCGAACTTTGAACTGAATATATATATATATATATATATATATATATATATATATATATATATATATATATATATATATATATATATTTGTTGATCATGCACAGAAGAATTTAGAAACAGTTAAACGATGACACACGTAGATCAACCACGAAAGCTGAAGAATTAATTACCTGCGGTGCACACTGCAGTTGATGGATCACTCACTTAAATGTTTTTTTTTTTCTTTTCCCGTTAGCTTCTTCTTTCGCTACAACTCATGTTTAGCATCTGCTCTACTCATGCTGGTTAATGCTGGCTACTTGGTCGACTTGTTGAAGTGAGGCTACATATAGGAAAAAAAAAAATAGTCACTCGCGCTGTTCCCGAGAATCCCCGAGGTAGCCTCCCCTTTCACCGCGCAAAGGAAGGGCACTTATCTAGTCGTATCGAATATTTGGACTAAGTTTTAGGCATTAAATTAGGAAATAATACTAAGAAATATTGTTACATGACTACTAATGCATACTAATAAATTAATCAATTATTTCGATTGCAAACAACTTTTGATTTAATGGTGGGAGCGTAATTTTTTTTTTTTCGCATTTCTGAACTACCACGTTCATGCACATCTCCAGTTTCAAGTACCATTTGGTTGCGTACCAAAGAATTAGTTTGGGCCTGAAGGGGTTAAGAAGTGCACTTTCACCTACCTCATGACGGTAACTGTCTTCGCATGTGGGTTACACTGAAGCATTTCACAAGTGCTCGTCAGCTCCACACAGTCTTTAATTGTATGGTTTTTATATAGACATGTTCCTGAAAGCAAAAAAAAAAAGAAAATAAGTAAATAAAGGAGAACAAAACAGGAAATAACTTGCTGCCACAATCACAACTGCTGCTCAAAGAAAAAAAAAATGTTAACGTACTTGTGTCGCACTAATCCTAAACAATATTATTAGTAATGCAAATGATTAAGAATGCAGCAATAAATTTGTGAGGAAATATTTTTGTTTCTAATTATGAGGCGTCTGGTTTGTTTGTTTGTTTGTTTGTTTGTTTGTTTGTTTGTTTCTTCGTTCGTTCGTTTGTTCGTTCGTTCGTTCGTTTGTGACATGATGGCCTTCCTCCACGCAACCCATAGCCTTCCTTGCATACTCAATCAATGCATTTTTCTGAGCACTGGCTGCAGTCTAGATACACGTAGTCTCAGGTGCTGTGTGCCAGCGTCGTTTTAGACATGACCAAACAGACGGCCGCAGTGACGTTGATACGACATTTCATCGCACTGACGGCACACAGCCTTTTTTTTTTTTTTTTTCTGTGGTCAGTAAGCTCGATACGCACGTTCATTATCAGTTAGTCGATTGACGAGACAGCTCATGTAGAACAGTATGCTTCGAACGAAAAGCTTGTGTTTACAGCAATCAACAAATATCATCTAGATAACGAATATGTAGAGACATGTGATCAATTTTTTAGCGTTCGTACCTCATAAAGCCACGCGGGAATTGTGCACTAACGCGAAGACCTTAATTTTTATGCGAAGTTACATTACGACGATGACAGGTAAATAACGGTGAGTAGAGAATAAGCTAGAAAACAAGGGCACATACCAGCTTTGGGGATTGATCACGAGCAAGGTACTCTTGTCATGATGTGGGGAGTATAACTTAAAATTCAATAAAAAAGTGATTCAATAAGAAAAAGGTTTTTAATAGATAACAGATGACGTTCGAAAGTGTGTAGTTGCAATAAATACGGAGGTTTCATAAATAAATTTATGAAGGCAATGAAAGTGAAACAAGGACGTGCCATTTTGGCAAAAGAAATTATACAGTAAAGTATTATTCTGCAGCCTCAATATACTTGATCATATGAGAAACTTCTTTATTCAGCCATCCTGTCAGTGAACGTAACAGTCGAGTGCCCTCCTCCCCCCCCCCCCGCCCACCCTAAATTTAAGCGCCCATCGGAAAGCAAATTTAAGTGCAAGCGTTTATACGTACTCTGAGTATCGCAACACCGTTTCTTATGAGATCTTTTGAAATTCAAAAGTACTGTATGAGACATAAGAAAACGTTTTATTACTTCCCTGTCATAAAAAAAAAAAGAAAGAACCATTTGGTGAAAATGGCATACGGCTTCTGCCGGTACAAATACTCACGTATGTGATTCGACGCTTGTCTCTAGTAATTGCGAAATCAACTTCGACATACTTAGCTATTCGAGTGAAGCGGCACGTGCCGAAACACCAAGGCGTTTGTTAAATAGGCGGAGCGGAATTCACGTAAGGTCATTTACCTTTTGTACCTGGCTACTACATTAAATGTATACGCAGAAAAACATCAAGTAACCGGACCATCCACATACACCTTTGCTAACACATCTGACATTTCAGAAGTAGACCCTTATATTCGTCAACACAAAGCAATATAAAAAAGCTTCTATGACGTGGCAGTAATGATTTGGCTGCTCTCAATACTTGAGCAGAACTATGTGAAATAAAGCAGGAAAACAGGTACAACGAATTCATCACTATTACTGCGGATGGTGCTGAAGTTGTCCATTTACGTCGGCCTAGTGTGAGTTGAGTCAGGGGAGCTAGAAACTGTACTAGAGAGATGCGAACGAAGTCGCGAAGCAAAATGAAAGCGACCAGTGTTGAAGTGGAAAGAACATCTCACCCGTGCCGTTTTCTTCACTTTGTTAGCTAGCTACAACAGTAGTTGTGACAGTTGCAAAAGGTGTAACCCACATTATAGCCGACGCTATGCGGGAAAATGATAGATGTGGGTGGATCACGTGATGCGTAAGAAAGATAACCTATAACGACCGACCGAATGGATACGGGAGGATGAGATACGCCGCCGCGAACGGTACCGCATTGGATGGAGCGGCGAAGTCAGGAAATACGCAGGAACAAAATGGAACCAGACAGCACCATTGGAGATCGCAGGGAGGGGCCTTAGTCCTTTAGTAAATACGGGATAAGATTAGGGTGATGATGGACTGTCTTGACTGGCACATGTCGAAAACCAGCACAGGTTAGCATGGCGCTACGTGGCACAAATTTTCCATTCACTAATGACGTCATCGTACTCTATTATAAATTTGGAGAGAAAAAGAGCCAACACGGACGCACACAGGAAAATTGAAGAAGCGCGTCTGTTATAAAGGGGTTTGTTCCGCAACATATTGAGGTAGGCTTGCCATTTCGAAAGTTTAATTGCTAAAGGAGAGCAAGTATCAAATGTTCTCTTCGTCGTCGTCATCATTGTTGTTGCCTCTACACCTGGCTTGTGCCATTTAAGGAGATTGGGCGCATTAGAAATAATAAACAATCACACACACACACACACACACACACACACACACACACACACACACACACACACACACACACACACACACACACATATTTAAGGGTTAAAGTAAAAATTAACTAAAAACTGGAAGTGAAAACTGAAATCAATGTTCATAGATAAAAATTAAAAGAAAAGCGGGGAGCTACTGTGCTGTTCTGGGCTCTTGAAGGGCGCGAAATAAATTTATTGATGCGTTGATTAGAGAGAGAACAGTAGAAGCAACCGGATTTGTGGTGGCTAAAATTGCGACTTTGAATTTCCCTACTGTAGAACCCTTCTAGGGGTGTGTTCCAATACTCACGGTAGACGGCCAAATAGACGGCTACCTAACAGCGGCCATCTTAAGTCCCATTCCATGTCTCACGTAGACGGCAAAACAGACAGCTTCGCGAAGACGGCATACGAAGCCAAAAATGATGCGGGCTACTTTGCTGTCCAAACGAGATGGCGGCTGCGAGGATTGCTTGAATATCCACGGACCTCGCCGGAGCGGTCGTCTGCTCGCAAATAGGCGCTTTCTTACGCAATTTATGTGAGCTGCATTGAGTTTTTCGTAGATTGGAACACGAAATAATCAAAATTAACGAAATATGCGAGCATTTTTTTGCTTGCTTTTGTCGACGCGAGATGGCGCCTCGTCGTGCGAACGTCATCCGGGCGCGTTCCATTACTCGGACGACAAGTACGCGAAGCTGTCTTTGAAGCTGTCGAGGTAGGCTGGTCTACGATGCTGTCCAGAATTGGAACACAGCCTAGGTTAAACTAGCATTCCAGGCGTGAGCTATCATTAGTAGAGACGACTAATTAATTAATTCACCCACTTAAAAAAGTTTGATCGTGACCGAATACTAACAAATGGAGGCCTTCAGAAAAGCTACTCGCAACAAGCGTGAAACTACAATCAACAGGCGCGACTGCAATGTATGTATTAAATATGCTGAAAGTGATAATAGTCTTTAAAGAAAATCGCTAATGCCTTAATTTTTTTATTGCGAAGACAATAGAGAGAGGTATTACGCAAGACATGGCGGTGCAACGAAGAACTTTAACGGCAAAACATCGACTGTGTTGATTTGAAAATAGGCCACCTACGTCCGAAGAGAGTTAATGAAATTGGAAGAGATGCTCGACAAAGATGCGCGCCTGAATATGAGCTTACATAAGTTCAGCATACTAAGGAAAATTATCAGAAATTATTAAGGCTGCAAAATATTTACAAATGGAAAATTTAGGCATGACGAACTAAGGTGTTTCAATATAAACAAATTTATAGATAAACACATGCTGGGATCATCGATTGCACCCGCACTGGATTCTGAAAAAAAAAGAGAAAAATGGATGACGTTGCGAAAATAATTTGTAATACTAAGTCAAGATAGGATTCATTGGCGCGGAGATCCGTCGTGCAGAAATCGTAACTCTGAATGCAAGAGTGCAGTAATGTGGCTAAATGTACCCGAGTAGCCAGTGTGTGCAGGGCAGGACGGTTACTCCATACTCCCCATCATCATCATCAGCCTATTTAGGTCCACTGCAGGATGAATGCCTCTCCCAACGATTTCCAATCCACCCTATCCAGAGCGAGTTGGTTCCACTCTATGCTCGCAAACTTTTTAATTTCATCGCTCCATCTAACCTTTTGCCTGCCTCTGTTGCGTTTTCCCTCTCTTGGTATCCATTATGTCGCTCTCACAGTCCATCTCTTATCTTTCCTCCTGATGACGTCCTACCCAGGTCCACTCCTTTCTTTTAATTGATAAGAAAATATCGGCTACTCCTGTCTGTTCCCTGATCCATTCCGCTCGTTTTTTATCTCTTAGCGTTACCCCTATCATTTTTCTTTCCATTGCGCGTTGCGTGCTCCTTAGTTTCATCTCTAAGCTGGCTTCGCGGCGATGGGCATCTTTTTGCGAGTCTCTGGATCCGCGAATGCCTTTGTCGCTCATATGGAGAACTGTTCGCGGCCTTCGTACAACACCCGGTCACCTTCACCCGTTTAAATCTCTGGCACTCCATCTAAAGTGCGATGAGATAGAAGTCGCCGAGTCTCTCTGTAAAAGGATTGCTGGTGAGGCAAATCCTGATGCAGCGGTGGTGGGGTCGCCCGACCACCCTCTCTCCTCACGTGATCCTCGCGTGGAATGTCCATTTTCCATGGAAGAACTAGAAGCTGCACTGGCTGTGTGCCGGCGTTCTTCAGCGCCAGGACCGGACGGCATCACTTATCGCGCCCTGTGCAACCTGGGTGAACAAGCACGGAAGGCACTCCTGATCCTTTACAACGACTACTGGCAGACGGGCACGGTACCGCAGGAATGGAAATGCAGCCGCTTAATTCCACTCCTTAAGGCCGGCAAATCTCCTTTGGACATCTCCTCATATCGTCCGATCGCGCTTGCCAGTTGTGTCGGCAAAACGATGGAGAGAATGATTTTAACGCGCCTAGAATGGTACTTGGAGTACTATGACGTTTATCCCGACGCTATGACCGGTTTCAGACGCGGTCGTTCATCAACAGACAGCGTTGTTGATCTGGTCACATATGTCCAACACCAGAAAGCCTGTAAGCGACTATCTGCCGCTGCGTTCCTGGACGTTAAAGGCGCTTACGACAATGTCACCCATGAAGCCATTCTGAGCGCACTAGACGCTGTAGGACTTGGTGGCAAGATGTATACGTGGGTATGCAGCTACCTACAGATGAGGACGTTCTACGTTCACACAGAGAACGGCCCGACATCAAAGCATCACGTTAGCCGTGGAGTCCCTCAAGGCGGAGTGCTAAGTCCAACGCTTTTTAACCTAGCCCTTATTGGATTAGTAAATCATCTGCCCAGCACCGTACGACTTTCCATTTATGCCGATGACATCTGCGTTTGGACGTCCGCTGTGGCACGGCTTCAGCTTCGTGCTCGGCTTCAGAAGGCAGTCACGACGACGTCACGTTACCTTCAGAAACAAGGACTAGACATTTCATGCGAAAAGTGTGCAGTGGTGGCATTCACCAGGAAACCGATGTTTCCATATAGCATCGCCATTAACGGACAAGTAATACCATACTGCCGAAGTCCTAGGTTCCTGGGAGTGGTAATTGACAGAGACCTGTCTTGGACCCCGCACGTGAACTACGTGAAGAAACGGCTGACTGCTATCTGCCACTTATTCAGATTCGTCGCAGGGAAAAACTGGGGCCTGTCCATACACGCTATGCTACAGCTGTACAGAGTGCTGTTCGTCGGATTCCTGCGGTACAGCCTACCTGCTATCGCCAACACCTGCAAGACTAACCTGCGCACGATACAGAGCATTCAAGCACAAGCTCTTAAGATATGCCTTGGCTTACCACGCAGCGCGTCAACGGCTGAAACCATTGCCATAGCGCAGGATTACTCTATCACGACGCACATCGCCGTTGAGACCATGCGACTTCGTGCACCTCAGGCATGTGGCTAGGACTCCCTCACACCATCTGGCGAGCCTCGTTGCTGCAAAGGCCCCGCACTTCATTCAGCGCTAATGTCAATGCACACAGTGCGGCGTTTACTCCAGGGTACACGCCTGCGGCTAAGCGAGTGCTCCCTCCGTGGTGTTTGAGTCTCCCACAAGTACACCTCACAATTCCTGGGATACAGAAGAAGACAGATGTACCAGTATCTGCGCTAAAGCAACTCAGCTTACACCTGTTGTACGAACGGTACGGTAACCACGTACACGTATACACCGATGGATCGACTACGTCGTCCAGTTCTGGCGGAGCGGTGATCGTACCAACGCAGGGGATAACGATTCGACTAAAGACGTCTCATGTCACGACGTCCACGGCGGCAGAACTCACGGCTCTACGTCGTGCGCTAGAATTCATCCGTACTGAGAGGCCGAGGAAATGGGCTGTGTTTTCGGACTCGAAGGCGGCGTTGCAGTGCATACGGTCAGCTCTTAGGCGCGGATGCCACGAGCAGCTGACGTACGATGTAATCGTGCTTCACCACCACCTCCGAGAAAATGGCCACGAGACTGACTTTCAGTGGGTGCCCAGTCACTGCGGAATCAGCGGCAACGAGTCCGCAGATGGCGCAGCTCGCACTTCACATCAAGAAGCGAACATTATTTCAATTCCACTCTCAAGGACAGATGCTGCAATGCAGCTTCGACACCTGGCACGCCGTCTGTCGCTTGTTGAGTGGAACTCACCAAACATCAGACGAACGCGACTGTACCAGTTAAACCCTTCCCTGCATCTCCGCCCTCCATCAGGACTTCCTTGACATGAGGCCTCGCTTCTTTGTCGACATTGGCTGGGGGTTGCCTTCACAAAGGCATACTCCGCATTAATCGGAGCGATCGACAGTGCAACCTGCGAGATGTGCGACACCGACGAAACCCTGGACCATCTGCTGTGCCAATGTCCGCGATTCGTCGAGGAAAGGAAAATCCTTGCTGAGACGCTACGCCACCTTGACGGTCGGCCACTATCCTTACAGATGCTACTCGAACACCGCCCTCATCGCTCGTCGGCCCGCAAGGCACTAAAAGCACGTTTACGCTTTTTCAAGACGACTGGTTTGCGTGAACGCCTTTGACAGTTGGACTTGTCCGACAACGTCTTTTTCATTATTCCCCTTCCTTCTCTCTCTCCCATCTTTCTATTCCCCCTTCCCACTCCCCCAGTGTAGGGTAGCCAACCGGACGCCCTTCTGGTTAACCTCCCTGCCTTTCTGTTTTCCCCTTCCTTCCTTCCTTCCTTCCTTCCTTCCTTCCTTCCTTCCTTCCTTCCTTCCTTTTTCGTTATCCACCACGTTTCTGCACCGTACGTTAGTACTGGGAGAATGCACTCGATACTAAACAAAGCTAAAATAATGTAAATTTTATAATAGCCATTTTTCTGTAGTAAAAAAATCATAATATTATCATCAACTACGTCATGTGTTTAGATTGGAACAACCTTACATTAAATAATATTTAGCCAGAGTGCTCCTTTAGTGAATATGATCAGCGTGTTGAGAAAATGCTACAGCAGAATAGCGTGGCTTAAGAAAGCAAGGGACTTACGATCTGTTACATTAACTCCAGTGACTTCGACATATTTCACATTTTCATAACCGCTCGCTTGGGCGAGCGGGAGCCATAAAACCAATATAATACTGAGTCCTTCTGTGAGCATGTTGTGAGCTCAAGGTGGATTTCCAGCTTTAATTGTATCTGAAAATTAGAGGAACAAATAAATTTAAAGCAGTATAATCAAGATAACATACCAACCCAGGTGTCAATCGCATTCATTTGGTTACAGCCGCAAGCCTAGGCAGTCAACTCGAGTATATTGAAATTAGCTGCGCTGGAATTGAAAAGCATGCTAAGAAGACTAAAAGGACGATGACCATCATCTGTTGCATCTTCACACATCATGCGCAGCCTATAATTGTAGAAATGTGACTCCCAATGCAGGACCAAATAAAGTTTGAATCAATCAATCAATCAATCAATCAATCCCAATGCAGAGCACCAAGCAAACGTATTATCGACTGCTACCTGCAGTAACCCTCACTTGATGCTCGAAGGAGGACTGAGACGAAAATTGAGTTTACTTGTATATTATAAAAAGGCATGGTTCACTTCCGAAAAATTGATTCCGTCCACCACAAAAACTGACTGCTCCCATTTCAAGCATAGGGCAAAGTGATCACGTTACGTAGTCACGTCACATCGTAGGAACATAAGCGCAAAAGCGCGTGATCGAGTGATGACGCAATGAGACGATTTCATTTGACAGACTACGAACTAGTAATTTCGTCGATGTAATCCGTACGTGCTGACCTACCGCGCAAAGAGATTTAGGTGTGTCGGCGTCTTTTTCGTTCTTTTTTCAGCGGAGCTGTTTATGACACTGCTGTTTGATTTGACACAGGCGTCAACCATTTTCGCCTCCATCAAAAATGAGACTGCCAAGGCCGGTATCGAACCCGCGAATTAATTGATTGATTTGTAGGGTTTAACGTCTCAAAACCAGCTCTGATTATCAGCCACGCCGTAGTGGAGGTCTCCGGAAATTTCGACCACCTGAGGAGTTCTTTAACGTGCACTGACATCGCACAGTATACACGGGCCTCAACATTTCGCCTCCACCGAAATGCAGCCGGCGCGGCCGGGATTCGATCCCGCGAACCTCGGATCAGTGGCCGAGTGCCATAACGACTAGACCACCGTGGCGGGGCCCCGCGAATTAAAGGTAAGCGTGGTGCGCACGCTAAAGAGTGTGCCCGTGCGCGATGCGTCTGTAGAAATAGACGATGAGAATGTGCAAAAATAGCCGAACGCCATTGTCGGACGATAAATGCAAAGAACAAGAACAAGACGCGGGAAGGCAGACTTCGGCGTTTGACACATGTAGTCGGGCATCGTTTTACTAAGAAAATTTTTTCGTCTTGTAACACCCGCTGGCTTCATGGCCAATCCACCGTAATGGACAGGAGCCATGGGTTAAGGAACAATCAAGCAAGCGAACAGTCGGGTGAAAGTGCCCCAGTGTCGATGCTCTTCGACGGGGTTCACGAGTTGACTCTCAGGGCTTCACGTGGGTGCTGCTGTGCCCTTCAACCGCTTCACCTCTCCAAAGCCGCTGTCGCCTCGACAGCGTCTGCAAACCAAGCGCTACCCTTCTAGACCCCCACAAATCAATCAATCAATCAATCATGTGGCGGCCGCGGCTTTGTGACTGCTAACTCAACTTAATTAGAAGCAGGTACATTTGGATTGCTCTTGTGTGTTTGTTTTTTTTTTTTCGTATATATGTGCCTCGGTGTTGCGTGTACATTTCTGTTGTCTGTGCGTTTATAAAGTCATGCTCGAAAAACCCTGCAAGCAGCCTTGTCATTTCGATGGGAGCGTCAGCGTTCCCAGGGTAATTAATGCTGAGTCAGAACCTCTGATGACAGTCAGAAGCCGAGCCCCACAACCACTGTACCACCGAGGTGAACAAAATAGAAATCTCTAAGCTGCGTATATCTGAGAAACCGCTACTTTTCTATGCCGAATGTGTTAAGGAATGGACATCAATACTGCACTCACCGTCCAGGTAAGTTCTCCTCTCGGGAACGCGTGTTACGTTTTGCACCCACGAAGGCACTTACTCCTCTAGCTCGAATGTAAACACCAATCGCTGATACAAGGCCTTATAAATGCTTCTCCATCTGCTCATTAAGATCATGGGTCGCATTTGAAGTGTGGTCTTGCTGTAGTTCATTCCCCCGCACCATTTTCTTCGAAGTGGTATACTCACATTCGTCTACATAAAATGTCAGACGCTAAAATGTCAAATCACACTTCTGAACAATACGGGCGCTACTTGGAATCCTTATAACGTGTTACCTCAGAATGTATGTAACGCTGCTCAAACGTACATTATCCCCCAAGGAACATTTTATTTTAGCTTCAATGCAATTTCATTCTCACGACAGTTGTAGGTTGTACTCAACTTCGCCGGGTAAGCATCTCAGCTTTGTTGGACAGCTACTACGGCAGGGTCTTAGGAAACCTTTAACGAAAGGGTTTGTTGGGCTAGTTGGCTATCCATTTTCTAAAAGAGTACAGCGCGATAGGAACACACACAGAGAGAAGAATTAAGGACCAGTCCGTGGACCAGAGAAGAAGGACCAGTCCCGAGAGAGAAGCGCCAGTCCGTGCGTCCTTCTTCTCTCTGCGAGTGTGCCTGTCACGCTGCACTCTTTTAGAAAACCTCTTTGCCTAAATATTCGGTTGCGCCATTGATCCAGCCTTCGAGCTGGCGACATACCAAACAACCATTCCTTTGCCGCCGTTTTGAGCCTCATGCGTCGTCGCTTCTACATACAATACTTTGCAGGCTTATGAGTCCTTATCAATCGGGCATGTTCTAAACCTGGCATGCGCAGAAGCTTGAGGAGTTGTTCTAATATAGCCGTGGAATGCGAATGACACTTTATTTTGGCGTTTGTTCGAATCCCTTTCTTCGGTCACCACAACATATTTTGCTGCAGTTGGTGAATACGAAGCACCTTTTGGAGAACTTCAGCAACTCTGACCGTATCTATCTATCTATCTATCTATCTATCTATCTATCTATCTATCTATCTATCTATCTATCTATCTATCTATCTATCTTCTTGCGTCTCGGTGCTCTCCTGGTCGCGTGTTTCACTTGGTGCACACCAAAATTGGTGTGTACCATTTTTTTTTCGCAGGCACCGTTATGATCCACTATGCGGTTTGCACTTCACCAGACGGCTTCGAATGATGTCAAACGGCCCTTTCGATAGAAGCTGCAGCCTATAATCTTAAGTGCGAACGCGTGGGAGGGTGTTCTCATTGTCCACAGGCGCCTTATCATCCATCACGAGGTTTTGGTGCTCGTTTTGTGGTTCTCTTTAGTGAAACGAATACTGAGCTCTATGCTGTATGCCCGATTGCGAAGCAAGATACGCCGCTTTGACATTAATTGCTATTCAGGCGTTTTATTGCGATAGAAATTATGTAGGCAGTCTCGACGGGCTTTTGCCGTCATGTCCCGTATAATGTCCAAATTGATAACAACCCCCCGCGCATCGTACATTCTACCCGTGGGTAAAAGCACGCGAGCGGGGGACGAACGCGGCTGAAGCAGAGATCAAACGAGCCTCGGCCCATCTGCGTCGCTCGGAGCGCGCATGCGATGGCATCACACAGCTCGGGAGGCCTGCGTCAGAGCGGAAGGAAAACGCCCCGCCCTTCTTTAACGAGCATCACAAGACGCGATAGGGGGGAGGGGGGGCAGTAAACTTTGTACTTCGCGCGGGAACACGCAAGCGCCTGGCTTCCGTTCTGCGGCGGCTGCGTGCGGCGCCAGCAAGCGTAAGCTAGAGATCTCTTCCGTATTTGTCTTCACATATTAGCGGCCTGAAGAACAAAAAATCTTTACAGCTTTGCTGACGTGAAACCTGGTGAGGCTCTAAGCATGCGGTGAAGCGCCGGTGCTTCTCACAGGAACACCTATTGCTGCTAATGGGTTTGCTTTACCGTGACCATGACGGCGACGGCTACGTTAGACGCCGACAGCCCGGGTTAATTAACAGAAATTGGTTAAAATTGCTTCTCACGCCACAATCCTAGAAATACACTGTATGACTGCACTGCCTAAAGGATCAGCCCACACGTGTACGCACACTGTCTCACTGAAGTGCTTCCTGGATCGGCCCGCCGTGGCGGGCGACAGGAGACGCCGGCAGCACGAACGCATAACTGCACTGCCTCAAGGATCAGACCACCGTGACGCGCTCATTAGCACGACAATCACGACAAGCAATATCCTTCATAGATGGCGGTGCCACCGCTGCGAACGCTAAATGTACCCGCCTGTTAGAAAGGGTAAAGCCTCATCATCATTATTGTCAGCAAGAGTGCACTGGAAGACAGGCCATGCGCAAACTGCCATGCGCATTAGCACGACAATCTGTTTCGCTCTATTGTTCATCGATGGCGGTACCGCCACTGCGAAGCAAGAGTGCAGTTAAAGGAAGGTGATGTTAATTTAAGAGTTAATTTTTCTTTCTAAACACCTGTGTTTTAACCGGACAATGCTTAGACGCAAATTGTAAAACGGTGCAGTGAAGATATAAGGCCCGTTTTCTCCGCAACCATTCATCGTGGCGGTGGTACGATCGTAGAGGCACCACCACCGCCAGCACCTATTGCCACATCCTGGGTAGTTGTGGGTTCGAATCCTATACCAGGAGGTACTAGAATTTGTGAGTTGTGTATTGTTTTTTTCAAGTTTGCTTTACCGTGACGACGACAGGAGACACCGACAGGCCGATCGCATAAGGTGCTGCCAGTCGCCGTACCTGGCTGTTCTGCGCGCTAGCAGATGATGCCAAAAGGCAAACGCATTTCCCCAGGATTGCACTCTCTGACGCTTTAAGCAACCGCCGCAAAGGACGGGCTCTCGTGTTCCTTTGCATAAAGCACCACACTGTGCAATTACTGTAGCAGTGATCGCAGCAGCCATCTTTTTTTTAAAATAAAGTATAAAAATTCGAAGTTTCTGGCCGCCACTCAACAAAACGCCATACAGTCTTATTTTAGCGAATTATTCGTGCGATATTCTCAACGGGCTGCCGGTACCTCAACTACGTTATGCGATGAAGACCATCCTGATGTTAGCACCTGCTTCACCACCGGAACACAGCGGTACAGTGACCGCGCAGGAATTGTTTACAAGTCACATGGAAAATGCAGACAAAAAAGAGCCCTTCACACTGTCGTGCGCACGACACCACGTATATGTCACGTTAGCACCGTAAGTACATAAATACTTCAGAAATGGTCCTAGAGCGGCACTCCCCACGTGAGCATATCTGAGTTACGTTTTCTTTTTTTACAATAGAAAAGCATAACAACTATTGTTGATGTGCGAACTTTGCGACTTTTGTTTAATGTCGCTGCTCAGGCAGGGGTACAAGGAAAAGACCATTCTCAGAATTTCAATGCATATTTGGCATACACTCTGCGGTAAATGTTATCTGAAAAACACGCCGGTCCATCAACAACAAACATGAAAACTCTGGGATGAACTTATCACCCAGCCTCTACAACAGACTGGAACCACGCAGCATTCGCATACTTTACAAATTATTCAGTAGTGTTTGCATCAAGAGGGTTGCAACTTGGGCTTGTTGGTGTAACATGATGAATTGAAGCGTTGCGCACAAGAACGAGGACACAAGAAGGAACACACAAAATGACAAACGAAGCGCAAAATCCGCTTCGTTTGTCATTTTGTGTGTTCCTTCTTGTGTCCTCGTTCTTGTGCGCAACGCTTCAATTCATCATTTTGCATCAAGAAACAATGTTTAGTTTATTATTCTTTCTTATGTATTTATTTATTTATTCTTTATTCAAAAATGACCCCGCATTGCCCCTGGGTGTTACAGCAGAAGGGGTGGGGGTTACAACATAGATAAAAATAATTCTTCATTTTGACAACATACTTTCTTCAGACAGTCTGTTCCATTCCGCTATAAACTTCGGAAAAACGAATTAGCAAACACGCACGTCCTATAGAACGTGCATGGCCGGTATCAGGCCAGTTTTAGGCCGGTATTACGCCGGTATTACGCCGGTATTAGCCGGTATAATACCGGCGTAATAACCACCATAAACTCAAAATATGGCAATACCAGCTATAGGCCGGTGTTGCCATATTTTGAGTTTATGGCGGTTACGTTTGGAAATATAAAATGTCGTTAGGTAAGTTTCCTTGCTAACCCCAACGTTGCTGTGGCATATCTGAAAAAATAGTTTCAGCCATAATTTTCGTCGGCGTGAAGACAACAATTCCCAGTTTAATTCTTGCTTACACATTGCACAGTACAGTACACAGTACAAAGAGTGTAGGTACTGTATCAGTACCTGCCCAGACCGCTTTGTTTTGATTTCATTCTACTTGAAAAATGAGAGCGTTTTCCGATATATCCCATAGTGGGCAGGCATATCTCGAACCAGCTAGACGACCATTCCAGCAAATAGGTATGGACTTACTGGGGCCGTTTCCGACGTCGACTTCCAGCAACAAATGGATAGTCGTAGCGACAGGCTACGTCACCCGCTACACCGAAACGAGGACCCTGCCCAAAGGCAGTGCCCCCGAGGTGGCCAAGTTCTTCATTGAGAACATCGCCCTGTGTCACGGAGCCCCAGAGGTCCTCATCACCGACAGATGTATGGCCTTTACGGCTGACTTAACTCAGGCGATCTTGAGGTACAGCCAGATAAGCCGCCGCCGAACCACCGCCTACCACTCACAGACGAATGGCCTCGCCGAGCGTCTAAATAAAACAATCGCCGACATGCCGTCCATTTACGTCGACGTCGAACACAAGACGTGGGATGCCACACTTCTGTATGTGACGTTCGCGTTCAACACCGCCGTGCAAGAAACCATGCACCTTACGCCATACAAGCTTGCCTGCCGACGGAACCCAACTACGACGCTTGACGCTATATCGGTCGTCACCGACGAAGAAGACCTCGACGTTGCCAGCTACTTGCAACGCGCCCAAGAAGCTCGACAGCTCGCCGGCTGCGTATCAAGAACCAGCGGATGGTCGACTGCCGCCACTACAACCTTCGACGACGCCGCACCGAATACCAACCCGGCGACCTTGTCTGGGTCTGGGCGCCGATACGACGACGCGGACAACGTGAAAAGCTCCTGCGGCGCTACTTTGTACCCTGCAAGGTACTCCGACGTTGTTGTGCACTGGACTATGAGGCCGTGCCAGATGGCTTAACGTCTTCCCAACGGCGTCGCGCACGACCTGAGATTGTACACGTGGTACGACTTAAAGGTTATTACGCGCGCTGAGTACTGTGACGTATTGTTAGCTTACCTAATTTATTCCATGTACTCTCACTTTCATGTTCTCTTTTCAGCATCGGGACGATGAATACAATTAAAATCAGACACTGACCACGACAAAAGCAAATAAAAGCAAGGGTGATTTATCCGTGTGAACTCTGTCCATCAAACTACCGGCGGCGATAGACTGAGTTACGTTCTATTGTAGAAAGTCCTGCTTTTTTTGCTTTTATGGTGGTCAGTGTCTGATTTTAATTGTATTCATGTATGCTCCTGACCAGACGGGTTTTCGTCCAACTCTCGAATTCATCGGGACGATGCTTTTTTAGAGGGGGTAATGACATGTACGGTTGTTTTGGTTTGTTTAAGTGGAAAGCCGTTATCACCTTCTTGTGACGCGCAGCGCAGGCCGCGCATATCTTGCTTGCCGCTTCGAGAATGGTATCGACCATTCTGCAGACTTTGCATGCCCGATGCGCACATTCGAGTGCTTTCTACAATCTCAGTGATAATACCAGATCACGCTGTGACAGGCACATAAAAGCCGACGCATTTTGCTGTTAGTCCAGTTTTCACCGTCGACCGACGACTATCCACGCCGCCATCGTCTTGTACTGTGATTTGCTTTGCTTTGCTTTGCAGGGCGCACGTTCGACTGACAACACCTCGAGTCGTGCTGCGTCCTTAATTGTCACGACCACTTGACAATATCCAGTGCGCCGACTAGCCTCACGTGATTCCTTTTCTTTTAATTATTACCTGTATAACTTATAGAAGCATATTCCTGGCTTGTACTCGCATACCCAATGCGCTGCGCTCCTACCTCCATTTCATTAATTTTCATTAAATACTCTGGCGCTTCAGGGACCCTTTTCCGAACTAAAATTGTGTTTCCGAACTAAAATTGTGTTCTGGTATCACATCTACCCCATACAATTCTAAACTTGATTTCCTTTTCGTAACAAACTAACGCCGAGTTTAATTGGATGTGCCGAGTAAGAAACAATGCCGCTAGGCGCTAACGAAGCAGTTATTCGGTGTTGTGGCGAAGCTGATCGCCGCCGGTAGTTTGATGGAGAGAGTTCACACGGATAAATCACCTTGATAGCGATGTCGCACCATACTAAATGTCAAAACCATTTATGCAGCAACTGATCCAATTCGTAGTGGTCACTAAGACGTAAGCTGAATTACAGAATATATTTTTGCCACACTTCACCCAAGTGCCTTCCGAGAGAAAAAAAAGTAACACGTATAAGTGAATAGATCCTACGACAACTTAATCGCAAAAACCTATCCAAAACTGCTCATTAACGGGGACGTTTGCTAAGTATTCTTAAGAGGCTTGATACACGTCTCTAGCACGACAAAACCTCGAGACTTCACACATCATCGCCTGATATGCGAATTGTTCGCTATAACGTGCGTGTATCTGCGATCGCAATTCGTTCACCATAAGAACGTTTTCGCACTTTGGGTGATGATGTGAGCCCTTACCTGAATATACATACTACACCCAAGCCGGTGACTTGGAAAGGAAAAAAACAAATACATTCGACATATTTAGTCTGCGAAGGTAAAGTTGCTGAATGAAATGCAATTTTATTTTCGTACGTGTTCGTGCAAGAAAGTTATTACCCAGAAAATTATCGATTATACTTTGATAAGTTTGTTGTTCCAGAGCAGCACGCATGAAGAAGTCATATGCTCAGCTTTCGTTTTTCTTCGACGTGGTATAATAACAGTTAGCCCGTCTACATGCATGAAACCACGCCACAGCAATAGGGGTAATCAGCGTTCTCATCAGCAAAAGACGAGTGGCATCTGGGATCGCCGGCCCCTAGACACCTGAAGAGACGTGAAATAAAGAATTGAGCGTAACGCCTAAGTATTTCTCCCATAACGAAAGCTCCCTATCGGGCTCACTATGTTGCTATGTGAACAATGCTAACGTAGAAATATCAACATAAACACATGGTTCTTGCAAAAAAAAACAAAACAAATTCAAGCGAATACGCTTGTTCGTGATGTTGCTATGCCTGGCAAAGCGTCGAGGTTGCCGATTTAAAGTCCCTCTAACCACGTAACTTTTTGATCGCGATGTAATCTTTTTGAGTCGAGTACAAAAAAGAGGGAACGTAATTCAGAAATTTTTCATTCAAAAGTTTGCCAAGATATGATTACTGTGGGCTGTATTGCATCCTCAGCATCTAAAAAATATTACACAAAATACAAGCGCCCTATTTTCTTAGCCGAACACTAATGTTCACGGTTAGCTAGCGTTTCTTAGAGTTCGGCTCATATCTATTTGCATTATCCCTATTCGCTCAGCGTTCAGTCATTCAACAATAGTAGAAATAAAAAATCCACGCATCTCCACGACGTAAACCATGGCGAGTGGGCGAAGCACTGGGGATTGTTCGGTGTTACCATAAATCAGCCACGACATTGCCCACTCATACATGTAAATGTATGTGTGTAAACGTGTGTGTATATTTACACACGCGTTGTAATTTATGCTCCTGGTCTTTATGAGGTTCCTCCGCTCCCACGTCGTAGATCGTTCCGAGTTCCGGATTACTTATAGTTAACGCGCACGCTGCGAATCCTTATGGTTCAACTACGCAAAATAGAAATCTCCCACCGGCACTACATTGCAGGTGAAGATCCTGTGCCTATACATAAGGGGTGGCCGGGAAACGGTTGTGCAGCGCGAGCAGTCGATTTTCAGAGACGATAGTCTTTCTTGGGATACTTGAACGCAGAAATTTCTGTCTGTCTATCTGTCTGATGTCACACGATTCAGCCACCCGGCCAAAGTTTAAGCAGTTGCCTAACGCCCAGCCATCTTGAACTGGTAGCTGCGTCGATCAAAAAGCAAATATTACGCATATTTGAGGCGCAACACCAATACGTAAGTATTAGGTGGTGTGCTCCTTTAATAGAAAATACATAGATACGTAATTCTAAAGACCCTAGCGTTTGTTAGGCTGCGCTAAAAATGCGACGCTACGCACGAAAAATGTCTCTGCCGACGATTTGGTGCTGCCACCTGGCAGTTGCCCATGGATGCTGCACAAGCTCATGTTTCCCGACGGCGCTGCCAGATGGCGTCCATATCTCACGACGGCCGCCAGAAGACTATCTTCTTTCGACGAGATTTGCAGCGAAGCACGCAGATACGCGGCCAATTTTTTTCAATCAAGAAACTAGCTAGCAGACGCTGCCTGCGTCAGCGTCGTCTCTCGCGGGCGAGGGCACGTTGTCGTTCCTTGCGAGCTGGTAAAGCGTGGTGGTGGTGGTAGTGATTATGGTAGGAAAAGACGCTTATTTCTGCAGCCCAAACTGGGAGCACGGCGCAGCGTCTTGGGGAAGGGATAATGGGAAATAAAGAGGACAGAAAGGTAGTGAGAAATGTCAGGGTTCGCTCAGCACTGCAGAAGTAAGCCGGCGGAAAGGGGAGGCGCGGGAGGGCAACCCGGGCTCAGCGGTAGGCTGCGATGCCAGTCTCGTCAATGAAGTCCACCAGTGTCTGCAGCGCTGGTAGATGGGGGCGAGTCGGGAACAGCAAGTGGTGAAGTGTGGTGGCTGGAAGTCCCTGCCTCCGGTAGGCTGTGATGACCCTCGAACGTTCCTGTGCAAGTCCGGGACAGGCACAGAGGAGGTGTTCGAGAGTCTCAGGATCCCCGCAGCGGCTGCAGGCTGGAGAGGCGCAGAGGCCCTTGGCGTGTCGGCGGGCTGCTGTCCAGATGCAGCCAGTCCGCAGTCGCAGGAGTGTGGCCCTGGCCCTCCTCGTAAGGCCCTTCTCGGGAAGTGGCTTAGGGCCGTGCCCGCTTGCCACCCTTGGGTCAGGGTGAATCGAGACGAGGAGGCGCTGGAGGCGGGCCTGGGAGTAGTCCCTCGCCGCCACTGCCTGGGTCAGCGGAACACTAGGGAGGTGGGCAGCTTTCGCAAGTGTATCCGCCTCCTCGTTGCCAGCTATGCCCACGTGCGAGGGCAACCAGTGGAAGGAGACGGACACGCCGGTAGCGGCAAGGGCCTCAAATTTCGTCGCCAGGAGGCTTCCGGTCAGCCCAGCACGTCGGTGGTTAGCCAAGGTCTGCAGCGCCGCCTTGCTGTCGCAGAGGATGGCAACCGGTTCTTCAGGGATGTCCTCCGCCAGTAGATCTGCAGCGAGATGGAGTCCCGCCAGCTCCGCGGCCGTGGAGCTTGCAGGGAAAGGCAGCCGGCACTGCCTGCTGCTGGCCCTGGCAGGGATGACGCATGCTGCTGCTGCGGTCCCGTCTGGCAGCACGGATCCATCGGTGAACACCTGGAGTCGCCCCTTCAGTTGTTCCTGTAGTTTGCAGGAAGCTTCCTGCTGCAGAGCGACCGCAGGTGTGCGTCGCTTCGTTGCCCCGTCCAGTGAGAGATGGACCTCAGGTGGCCGGTGGTGTGGCGGTGGAGGAGCAACAGGCACGGGTGGATCCGGGACCATCTGGTGGTACAGCAGGCAAAGGCCACCCATCCGAGAGTGCGGCTGACGTCGAAGGCGTTCCAGCAGGGCCCTTCCACCGGCGGCACGGTGGAGGCGGTCGATGTGCCCGAGTGCCCGCTGGAGCATGCGTAGCGACAGCGGCCACTCGCCAGCCTCTGCAAGGGTCGCTGCTACTGGGGAGTTCTTGGGGAGCCCCAGGATGGAGCGCAACGCACCCCTGTGTAGCCCTTCCAGCAGACACCTCCTAGCTGGCGTCAGGTTGACCAGCGGGAAGGCGTAGAGCAGGATGGATGATGCAGCGGCCTGGTTCAGCCGCAGCGCCCATTTGGTAGAGCAGCCGCGGCCACGTTGCTGCAGTTTTCCGATGGCCCCCTGGACTCGTCGCACCTTCGCTGCAGCGGCCTTAGCAGCCGGGATCCAGGTGAGCCGGTGGTCAATGGTGAAACCCAGGTACTTCACCACCGGCTTCCATGGCAGGCTGTTGTTGCCAACCCTCAGTCGTTTGACGTAGAGCCGGGCCGAAGCAACCGGGTGGATCAGCAGGGCCTCAGTCTTGGTGGCAGAGACCTTGAGGCCGATGTTTCCGAGGTAGGAGATCGCCGCGTCCAAGGCAGCTTGCAGAGATCTCCTGATGCCTGGAATGGACCGCCTGGGTCCCCGTACCCAAAGTGCCACGTCATCGGCGTAGAGGGAGCAGTGGGCGGGGAACCTGGTATCTGCCGGGAGGGAAGCTGGAAGTCCCGCGAGTACCATGTTGAAAAGGAAGGGGCTGAGCACAGAGCCCTGGGGGACACCAGCGGTGATGGCCCTTGGTTGACTCGTCTCCTTTCCAACACGGACGCAGAAGGTTCTCCCTGACAGGAAGGCGGTCACAAAGCCTCGGAGGCAACCGCTGATGCCGAGACGATCCAAGGCCGCCAGGATGGTCGCGTGAGGCAGTCCATCGAAGGCGCTCTCCACGTCTAGCAGCAGCAGCATGGCCACGTCTCCACAGCTCCTGGCGTCCTCCAGGGTGGCAATGACGTCGGCAATGGAGTCCGCCGTGCAACGATGCCGTCGGAAGCCCGTTTGCTGTTCCGGGAAGTAGTGAAGCTCGTCGGCCACCCATTCAAGCCTTGCCAGGACCACCTTCTCCAGCACTTTGCAGACAGCAGATGTGAGGGAGACCGGCCTGTACGAAGAGAGGGCCGTGGAGGGCTTCCGAGGTTTCAGCAGCGGAGCAACCACTGCTGTACGCCAGGTCTCGGGCAGCTCGCTAGTGCTCCATACATCGTTGTAGAGCTCTAGGAGCTGCTGACGGCCTCCTTCGTCCAAGTTGCGGAGCATTTGGAAGGTGATACCATCAGCTCCTGGTGCACTGCGTCGCTTCGAACCCTTGAGGGCAGCTTCCAGTTCATGCATCCTGATGGGCTCGTTGCACAATTCCTGGATTTTCGCAACCACCCACCCTGGATGGGGGCAGAAGGCTGGGAACGGAAGGGCAGCAGACGATGGTGTGGTTGCCAGTTGAGTGGTGTTCCTGGCAGCGAAACGGTCAGCCAGGAGCTCACTTAGGGCCGCTTCCTGGATACCGAGGTAGATGGCCACGGACAGCACCTGGTTGGATGCGCGGGGAACTTGTAGCAGGCATGACAGGAGTCGCCAGGCACGTGTGCCATCGTGTGAGCGGTTGATGGAGGCGCATATGCTCACCCAGCCCTGGCTTCTGCGTCTGCGTGCGTGGCGTCTGCAGACGGCGTCAACCCTCCGGAAGGCTGTCCAGAGTTCGGGCTGGTTTTTGCGCAGAGCTTGGCGTTCTGCACGGCGTCTTGCAGCTCTCAGGGCCAGGTGCTTGATATCTGGAACCGGCTCGCCGGCCTGGACTCTTGTGGTAACAGTGGCTGCCTTCGCACTGTCTGCCATATGTTCCAAGAGATCCCTGCCGTCCTTGTCCTCCCTGAGCAGCTTCCGGTAGACCCGCCAGTTCACCACGTGGTATTCTCGGTCTCTGGGGGCTCTTCCATGGAACGGGGACAGCAGGAGGGGCAGGTGGTCTGATCCCCACGAGTCGGGAAATGGTGACCATGCATACTGGCAACCCTCAGTGGCCAGGCTGACGTCGATAGCTGAACGGACAGGCCGCCCGGTCCGACGCAGGAAAGTGGGTAATCCGGTGTTGAGAATGACCAGCCCCAGCTGTTGGATGATGTCCCTGAGCTCCTTTCCACGTGGACAGGACCGGCAACTGCCCCAAGACGTGTGGTGGGCGTTGACGTCGCCGCACAGCAGGAAGTCCTTGCCCAGTCTTTGCACCAGCTGCCGGAGGCACGCAGGGTTCCAGGGTTGGCCGGGGCGGACGTACATGCTGGCTACGGTCGTGTCGACCCCTTCAAGGCGTATACGCACGGCACAGCACTCGAAGGGGCCCCCGACCAGGTCGGCTACCGGCACCTCTGCTTGAAGTAGTTCTCGTCTGACGTATAGAGCGCAACGGGCGGGCCCTTGCTGATGGCCATCGTCCAGGCAAGGGGTAGCATGGCAGGCCTCCTGGATGCAACCGGTTCTGCTGCTGTAGCCCACGTACCCCGGTAGGCGTAGCTCTTCGGCTCGAGCATACACCTCCTGCAGAGCGAGCACGTCGTACTCACTCTGCAAAAGGTGGAGGGCTAAGTCTGCGTGCCGTCCGCCGCAGCGAGTTTACGTTCCACTGGAGAACACTCGGGCGGCGGCGGCGGCGGTGCACAGGCGCTGTTGAAGGTCTGTCAGCCATGATGGTTGGGGGGAGGGCACGGTCCACCAGCCTGGAGGCAGATGGATCGCAGCTGGTTGTCGGGAGGGAGAAGCTCTCCTACAGCCCTCAGAAGGAGGCGCATGTCGGCCAGCTCCTGGCCATGGTGGTGTTTGGGGCAGGCTCGCTGATTGCCCGGGTGGCCAGGAGGCTTGCGTGCTCCCCTTGGTTTCTTGGCTGCTTGTGCATAGCTTGTTCCTGTTTGCTGGCTCGTAGGGGCCGGAGGAGATGAGGCTGCTGGCTGTTGAAGGGCTGCCACCGCCTCCCTATGCGTTAGGAAGGACGGGGCAGTGGCCTTGATGGTAGCGAGCCTTCGTTCCCTCTGCCACAGTTGGCAATCAGGGGAGTCTGCCGTGTGTGCTCTACCACAGTGGAGGCACTTGGCCTTACTGGTGCACGTGCTGTCCCCGTGAGGCCCGCCACCACAGCGCAGGCATCGCTGTGTTCTGTTGCATGTGGCTGTGGTATGGCCATAGCTCCCGCACCTCAGGCACTGCAGGGGGCGCGGCCGACAAGCTCGAACAGCATGGACCATCCGAAAGAGGCGGACCTGGGCAGGCGGAGTCGATGCTGCAAAGCGCAGAATGAGCGCCGTCCCCTGGCGCTTAGCGGCGAGTACCGGCACATCACTTTGAACACCGGCAAGAAGCTCCTCCTCCGTGTAGTTGCCGATGATGCCCTGCACGATGCCCGAGCTCTGGGTGCGGTCAGCAGGCATGCGGGCGTTTACGGGGATTCCCGCCAGTTCGGTTGTGGCCAGCAGGCGGTCCCTCCAGTTCGGTGTGATCGCGTCGGCCGCCACGACGTTCTTTTTGGTGTTCACCCGGACCTCCTGCACGCCAGGTAACGCCGACAGGGCCTGTGCTAGGGAGAGCCGAGAGGTTCGGGGAAATGTGGCTCCAGGAATAGCGGGGCGGAAGAGCACTGTGATGCCGCACTGATGGGGAGATGCCCTTGTCGACACAGAGGTGGGAGTGGTTGTTACAACAGCAGGAGGTGCCGCTGCTGGTGTAGAAGAGCCGGAGTGTGTGCTGCCAGACGGAGGTACGCAACGGGCGGTGGTACCAGCTGCCGCTGCGGCGCGCTGACGGCGCTTCTGCGACTTTGACTGCACCGTCTGGAAGCCGTCGTCGGCATCGTGGAGCACGGCGGAGGCCTCGACTGGTGGGGGCGTGCCAGACTCCGGTGCTGGGGTAACGGCTGGCACTTTGCGTGATGATCCCTCGTCGTCGCTGGTACTCTCGGTAGGCCGGGGGCGCTTACGGGAGGAGGAGGTGTCCATAATCTCCACCTCAGTGTCGGACTTCTGCGGGAGCGGCACGCTGGCAGGGCCGAATGGTTGCGAGCAGCCATCGGTGAGATCAGGGTTCTCTTGCGGCGCGGGAAATGTTGCAGCAGAGGTGATGGCGTCCGGAGCAGCCTGGGGGGTACTGGGGGACGCCTCCCTGTTGTTGACTGCAGCTGGGGGCAGTGGCAAATCGGCAGAGAACGGGCGGCGCTCGGCTAGCCTAATAAGCCTTTCGGCGTGTTCTTGGCGTGTCCGTAGTGCCTCGACCGTGTTGATAAGTTGTCGAAACATGCTGGTGCATGGCACGCTTTCCGCCCGCTGTCGTGCTGTCTCACGGTAAGCGGAGCGTCGCGGTGAGGCGGACGGTGCTGTAGCCTCGGGCATGTCCATAGCGGATTCTTGATCTCCAAAGTAGAGGTTTCCAGTTGCAGGTAGCGCGTCCCTCTACGCTTCCCTCGTCGAGACAGGGGCGCGTCTCCCGCGTCTAGGAGCCGTGCACATGCGACGCTGGCACACCGGTGGAGACGCTGGTGCCTGCGCCCACAGGCGCGAGACGCGGGTGTCCTTCGCGTTCTGTCACAGCGTTAGGGTTAGTTCATAGAGTGCGGCCTCGAAAGGTTGAGAGTCCGAAAGTGGCGATAAGCGTTCACTCACTGTTTGGTGGAGGGTCTCACTCTGTTCCCTGTAGCTTCGCGAATTGGCTAGCACAGAAAGACAAGAACTTGGCCTGCTTTGACCATGAAAAGCAGCTTGAAAAAGTGGAGCCCATAAGAGGTGCGCTTGCACTCCTTGGCCCCCTGGCGGCTTTTTCCCAAAAAGCGTTCATCGAAGAAAGAGAGTTTCCATAGTCAACGCGCGTCGTTCGCTCTCTCTCTCTCACGAGACGCTGCGCCCCACAATGGCGCAAGTGTACTTAGACGGCTACGCGGGTTCGATCCCGGCCGCGGCGGTCGCATTTTCGATGGAGGCGAAAATGCCAGAAGCCCGTGTACTGTGCGTTGTCAGTGCACGTTAAAGAACCCCAGGTGGTCTAAATTTCCGGAGCCCTCCACTACGGCTTTTCTCTCTATCTCTTTCACTCCCTTTCTCCCACCCCCACGGACGCTTAGCCGTGCTCCCTACATGGGCTGCAGAAATTAGCGTCCTTTCCGAACCACAATAAATAAATAAATAAATAAATAAATAAATAAATAAATAAATAAATAAATAAATAGACGGCTACGCCGGGTGTACGCCGCAAGCTCGGCCCTAAGGTGCTTCGCCCCTAAAACGTTTCTACGCTGCCCGACTGCAATTGAACCGTACTTACGAAATCTAAATGCTATAGGTGAAACATCAGTGGCGTCACAGCAGCTACGGGCCATCTTTTTTTAAATGCGTTATCCGTTTCGTTTCTTCACCAGCATGAATCACAACCAGCAGCCTTATTGGCAGACCTACTGAGATACACGCTGTACGGCGTAACGATGCAAGAAAACTCGTGCTTGACTTACTTTTCTGTCTCGAGCTCCCCATTTGTGCAGGAGTAGGCTACGCACGGGTGGCTGCAGTTCTTACTCTGTGTATCTTTTGTACAGTCCGGTGGTGTGCACTCTTCTCTCGCTTCGGAACCTGCGCAAGAAGGCACGCCCACAATTAGTGTAAAAGGCATCGTGACCGGGGTAAAAGCAGAATGGGCGCCGATGGCGTATTGGTATAGCACCGGCCAGCTTTCATCGTGGAGCTGGGGGCTGTGAGCTCAATTCCTAGCGCATCAACGGAAGTTTTCCTGAGTGTTGTTCTTAGATGTTTCTTTTACTGCGTCATATCCGTTACGGAAGTGACGTGTATGGTCGTGGTGGACCCCGGCATAAAACAATTTCGTCTGAAAAAAATTCGGCAGATACCGCATATTGTCGCAATCGATGCCGTTCGAAGCGGTCAGCGAGAATATTTTCTATGCCGAACTGTATGGCATAGAACCAAGTGTTAACGAGTAGTATAAAAATGCTTGTGCAAATTGAGCAGGTGCATGCGTAACGTGTGTTTCCGTACCACATCGACAGCACTACGGTGACTAAATGGTAGCCCATGGTACCACGTGACGTCGGCACCCACATTAGCGCACAATCGACTGCCGAAGAGAAATTCACGCAACGGCATGCTGATGTGTATATCATAAGCGCCCTTTGTAAGGGTATACGTACGGCGCCAAGCAAAACTGGACAAAACCGTGTTGGGCGACAGTAGGTCTTACTATCGTTTCTTACATTGCTGTAAGTGATGTGAACATACACTACAATAGCAAATGACGTTAGACAGCCGCCATCAGCACAACTGCTGATGCAGTATGTTAATTTCCGATAGGCACTAGTTGAAGCGCACCCTTGGACCAGTGCTACCGTGCCTGCTTGTCACCTTGTGGGCCCGGGTTCTATTTCTACCTCGCGCAAGTTCCATTCGGTCATTACAGCCCGTTTGTCTGTGGCTCTCTGTTAGCTATGTCTTAATTTCAATTGCAAGTTGCGTTGTATTGTATGTCGTTCTCAAGGGAGACCTGAGCGCGGATCGCTAAACTTTGCTGTATTAGCGAAACGCTCGCACGTGTGCTGTCGGAGCAGGGAATAAGAGTAGCACACAAGCCAATTTCCACGATTGGCCATTTATTTCCGCTCCCGAAGGACAGGCTGCCCAGGGAGAGAGCGCAAGGTGTTGTTTACTCCATTCCTTGTTCAGATTGTGGCGCGTCTTACGTGGGTGAGACAAAGAACTTTCCAGAGAGGCTACGACAGCACAGGAACGATGTTCGCAAGCTCGATAGACAAAGGAGTGCGTTAGATGAGCACAGCGAGGTGAACGACCACCGCATCGCCTTTGACAACTCCCGCGTCCTCGACTTGAAAACCAGTTTCCACAGGCGGCTTTTTGTGGAATCATGGCACATTCAGGCGACACCTGGTAACGTGAACCGGTCTGCAGGTACAATGCCGAGTGTCTATTTAGCGGACTCCGACACCTGGTTCATCACTAGCGTGACCCCCTGCGCTTGAAGAACCGGATAAAGAAGAGAAAGGGAGGAAGAGAGAGAAAAGAAACGAAAAGAAGGCCTTATAAGCACTGCTGCTGTGTGGTGCCCTCCAGTCACCCCTGAAGAAGGGTC
The DNA here is from genome assembly GCA_013339685.2 of Hyalomma asiaticum. Classification (NCBI taxonomy): domain Eukaryota; kingdom Metazoa; phylum Arthropoda; class Arachnida; order Ixodida; family Ixodidae; genus Hyalomma; species Hyalomma asiaticum. Next base: position 19,039,917 of record CM023491.1, on the reverse strand, counting down.
CAAGTGGGACCCGAAACGTGGGACCCGAAACGTGATTAGGATTTGGTTGGTGTCCCCCTTTTTTCACCTATAATTTCGGCCCAACCAGACAGATCTCTGTCAAATGTTCACCTTTATACGAATAAAGTTGTTTGCATCCATCCACCAATGTCATTCTCTTGTTTAATCCACGCCAAATGTCTTCTGATCAAATATTCAATAAAATAATTTTGGTTGGTCCTTGACTGACGTAGGCTGTGATCCCAACACTAAATCACCTGCGACGTATACCCGCTTTTCCTATATATATCGTTAATCGATATCGTTAATCGTAACAGTCACGACAAGAAAATGAAGTTGTTGGTTTCAAGACCTATTAATAGTATTCGTCATACATTGATACCGCACCATTCCAATTTTGGTGTATGCCTGGCGAACAAGGCGACCAGGAAAGTAGATAGATAGATAGATAGATAGATAGATAGATAGATAGATAGATAGATAGATAGATAGATAGATAGATAGATAGATAGATAGATAGATAGATAGATAGATAGATAGATAGATAGATATGGTCAAAGTCGCTGAAGTTCACCAGGAAATCATTCGCACTGAAAAGCGAGCTGTGCCGAAATCTACAATCGAATACTTTCACGAGAGGCATCTGCCAACTTGCTCGTGAGAAAATGGAGGCAGAAGAGATTGATGGGTTACGGAAAAACTGCGAGGCGAGCACATAGATTTGTCAACGCCAAAAAGAATGATACCACTTGCGCCTAACTGATGATCTTTTGCAGGCTGCGCTTGCCTCGCCTCTTGCACAGTCATGATTCGCCTTATATTTCCGGCTTTGCGGTTTTCAATGAAGTGTCGCAAGTTAGCGCTCGTGTGTGTGCTACATATCCACAGTGCTCGTCTGTCCACGCACTATAATCAGTTCCAGAAGTGACGATTATGTCGACGCCCATACTAACTGGAAGTCCCCGTCGCGCGGCATGTTGTCACATGACGTCCTCATTTGGTCTTGTAACACATAGTTCTCATGAAGATACCCGTCACGTGACATCATCAGTTCACCATGTGCATGAGTTGAGCTCAGTCAGTTTAAAGATAAGGAGTTGGGGGGGTTCTAGTGGTGGGCAGGTCGAGTTCTGAAGGTAAAGGTAGGTGAACAACTGAATTTTCGAACAGGGCGCCAAAAATGACGTCACCACTCGCTCACATCAATTTTGTCATGGTATGGCGACACCAAGGCTTATTACTGCTTCATGAGGTATTCATTTCTGGGGTTTTACGTCCCAAAACTACCACTGATTATGGAAGACGCCGTAGTGGAGGGCTCTGGAAATTTTGACCACCTGGGATTCTTCAACGTGCACTGACAACGCACAGTACACCGGCCTCGACATTTCGCCTCCATCGAAATGCAGCCGCCGCGGCCGGGATTCGATCCCACGACCCTCGGATCAGCAGCCAAGTACCATAGCCAGTAGACCACCGTGGCAGGTCGCTTCATGAAGTATAAAACGCTATCGCGCGCGCGCGCGCACACACACACACACACACACACACACACACACACACACACACACACACACACACACACACACACACACACACACACACCAAATTTACACAACTTCAACTACAACATTAAAGGGACACTAAAGAGCAAATAATTAAGTCACAATTTCTCAGTACCAACAACTGAACGCTTGCAGCGAGAAACACAAAAATTCAGGCGCCGACGCCGCCGTGAAGTTTCCGCACAACTCCCTGTGACGTCATAGATGTTGAAGGCGTCTGCTAGGTCCCACACGACTACTAACCGGTAAAAATAAATTGTGTTGTATTCTTAGGCGGCAAGAGAATTAATGTAGCGAGTTTCATGAAATTCCCTTGATATATGGTCAAAATTAGCAAAAGAAAAATAGTTTATAATCCATGACGTCATGCTGTGCTGAGACACTGAAGTCACCGGCACGAAATTTTAAGAAATCAAACTTTGGTCTTACTTTTTTTCTTCTAATATTGAACACATGATCGTGAAATCGACGACAACAGAATTCTTAAAGAACGATCTATCACTGTCAATGCATTTGCTGATTAGCTTTAACATCCCTTTAAATACAGTTCTGCTTACCTGTACAGCAAAGCATCAACGTAAGAATCATGACACTCGATACGGTAGACCAGTACATTTTTTCAGAACAACTTACGAACCCCTTCTGTTCTTACTGATTACCACACGTAATACTTCTCCTTATATACACAGTGAACAAGTGGCGTCAAAGCAGAACCATCAGTCATTTGGAAGATAAATATGGTTATGTGCGAGATATTTGAAAGTGCAACTCATCTCGTTATTAGTGCAAGCCGCAAACGTTTAGTCTGCCCCTATTCGCTTGGCTTGCATTGCATAGCTGTAAATGATCACCAACCTATTCGCTTGGCTTGCATTGCATAGCTGTAAATGATCACCAGTTCGCCCTAAGCTTGCTGACGTCAAACTGATCTGCTCGATCCATCAGTACAACTGTCGCACTCCTCGCTATATTCCAAAAAAAGAAATGCCAAGCCGCTTCGGCACGATTTCATGCACGCAGTGACGCACTCGTCATAACTGAAAAGTGTTGCAATTTTCCAGGCGGTGCGTTTCCATTTTGAGACGCCTCACAATCTTGAACACGTGCCGTTGGTGTTGATCTTCCTCTTTCGCCCCGCCACGGTGGTCTAGTGGCTATGGTATACTCGGCTGCTGATCCGAGGGTCGCGGGATCGAATGTCGGCTGTGGCGGCTGCATTTCGATGGAGGCGTAATGTTGAGGCCCGTGTACTGTGCGATGTCAGTGCACGTTAAAGAGCCCCAGGTGGTCGAAATTTCCGGAGCCCTCCACTATGGCGTCTCTCAAAATCACAGCGGGTTTTGGGACGTTAAACCCCACGAACCAATCAATGATCTTCCTCTTTCACCCTATTTCGTTGACAACGCTATGTTTCACGTTCGTTTCGCCTCTGATACCCGAGCGCACTAGATCAATGGAGGACGAAGCGATTTGTACCGATAATCTGACCGACAACAAAGAACGGTCGCATGTTTACCTGTCAGCTTACTTGAATTATTCAGGCCGGAGAGTGATAGCGGCTTATTGTATTTTGCGCACTTACTTGTGTAGCGCATGTTGATATCGTCAGTAAGCAAATAAGTTGATCAATTGATTTCTGGGGTCCCGAGACCACGATATGATTATTAGAGGCACCGTAGTGGAGAGCTCCGAGATTTGGACAACCTGAGGGCACGTATAATAAAACATTACCTCTGCGGCCCCTTACCCCCCCTCTCGCCCTACTGGATCCCTATATATAACCGCCTAAAAAAAATTTCTCCACATAACCCATAACTCTGTTTTCGCACGCCCCTGTGTCGTGAAGCACTTGTTTTTGGGCTAGTTGGTCACTTAACTCATTAAACATGTTCCGGCGCAAAAAGATCTGTATCTTTCCTTTGTTCTCTTCTCTTCCTCGTTTCTTTTTGCGCCGGAACATGTTTAATGAACCCTGTGTCGTGGTAATACCATGGATAACAGGGACGGCAGAAGACTCCTCTTTCGACGTCATTTGCACCGAAGTTAGCAGATATGCGGCCTTTTTTTTATCACCACCCGTTCGTTTATTTATTTTTCTGGGTTTTCTCTCTTTATCTTATCTGTCATTTTCCTCCTCCCGTCCCCAAGGGTCGGGTGGCCAACCGAGCGCGGACGATGTTGACCCCTATACCCTTTCCTCTCGTTTCTTTCTCTCTCTCTCTCTCTCCCTTCATCCGCCAGCACAACGTGATTTGTGGCCATATCCATCTACGTATCGTTACCTCAATCCTAGTTGGCCGAAATTTCCGCAGCCCTCCACTACGGCGTCTCTCATAATTAGATCGCAGTCTTGGGACGTAAAACCCCAGAAATCAATCAAGCGTTATCTTTGCTGTGCCACTGCCCCTTGAGATAAGAACCGCACATCTATCACAAAGAGTGGCGGGCCTGTCCTGTGAACTTTTGGGAACTAAATCAAAAGTAAAAGAAAGGAAAAATTCTCGTATCTGCAGATTAACATTTCACAATAACAGAAGCACCATCCTCGAGAGGATAAGATGCTCGATAAGCTCAAAAACTGGCAAAAAAAAAAAAAACGGACAGGTGGTGACACCGCCCTGACGTTCCCGCCTTGATTCGCGTGATGTCATGGATTTTTTTTTTATGGCATCCGCTAAAGGCCTACACAATCATTTATCGGTAAGAATAATGGCACGCACTGTGTTATAAGAAAGCTCAGGACTTAATACAGCGTGTTTCAGAACATTTTATTGTGGTAATCTAGCCAAAGTAGTAAGAATAGTGTTTCATTGACGAAACACTATTCTCGGTCTTATCTTCTAATGTCGAGCACAAAATGGCGAAACGAACGACCGTAGGGTTCTCGAAAAATAACTTGTTAGTCTAAACCTGCTGATTCACTTCAACGCCTCTTTCAGCTAACAACTTGTTAGTCTAAACCGTTTCTCTGATTCTCTTTAACGTCTCTTTAAGCAAGGTGTTAGTCTAAACCGTTTCGCTGATTCACTTTGACGTCTATTTAAGCGCAAGGTTACGCAACGCCATCGAAAAACACTCGTATATATAGTTGCATCAGTTTAAGCCATACAGACGTCGCTCTGAACGTGTATGCACTCTTCCCGAGTCGGCTGTGGCAGTAATGAAACGATTTGTTTAGTTGCAATTTCACTGCAATCCATTTATGACATGGAATTATTTGAGTAATGATCTGCCAACCTTTCAACACTGTATCCTTTGTAATGATATCCGCATGCTCATTTCGAGAGCTTTCTTGTATATAGCGCAAGGCAGGACTATTCTCCGACTTAATGACTGCAGACCTGATGTTTTATATGGCTATGAATGGGCACGTGGATAAGGGCATCTATTTTATTCACTGCACATCGTTTGCGCATGTATCGGACTATAACGCTTCGAACGTCGTCAATAGACATGTGATGACGCAAGCGTCCACGTCGCCCCAAATCATGTGGCAGCAAACAAAGATCCTTGTATTTTCGTTTATCTCCCAAAAGACAATAATGGATGTTTCCTCATTAACACTGCTGTGCTATAACAATTATTTGAATATCTCCCACAGCACCGAGGAAGATGTAGAATTAAGAGTTGGCAGTTCAGCGACAATTTCTGGGAGACGCGATAGGAAAAAGAAAAATCCTGCATAATTGTGCGTAAACAGCCTATTTTACCAAATAATGTTTATTAAATCTCTGCCTCCACCATTCCTTCAGAATTTCTTTAAAATATATTACAAGTATGTTGAACCTTAAATTCTAGTCCTCTTCCTTCCTTCCTCTTATTTCTTTTTTTTTTAAACACTTGCGATGAATGCCGCTCTGTACATAAGTATTCTAATATGGTTCACCTGCGAAAACTATGAGCATTACCAGAAACGCAAGACTATGCAGGAAGATATGGGTTGCTGTTCATGGGGCAAACAACCATGAACTCTATACTTTTGTGCCACATTATCTGCGAAAATGTTATGTGCTAAAACGAAAAGAAATATTCGGTACACTTGTTTCCTGCAGTGCGCCTTTGTGCGTCTTCAGAATTGCTAGAAAATGCTTCCATGGCCTCCGGTATCGGGTATCACGCACAATACAACGCATGACACGCGGCAAAAACAATAGTGTAATAGTGTAATATCTTGTGCCATTTTGTATCGTTCGAAAGGTTGCCCTGCCGCTCGCAACAGCTTTGCAGGGTGAGAATGAATGTGTTATGAAATCATGCACTTAAGCGAACTGTGACATCACGTGATTATGAATACGGTAATAGTTCAGCAACATGCTTGAAAGAAGGCGCTCATGCTCAATTTTATTCCAAATGGCTCCTCGCATTTATCTGCCATGACAAAGTATAGCACCGCAGCAATGTGGGTAAGGTCTTCGAGGATCAGCATAATATCTTCGACATCCTGCGTCGTAAATTTTAGGGCACCTGAGAAAATAAATAATCGTGTTTGAGTGGCATCGGTTCAGTGTCGTCATCCTGAAAAGTGACAACCTGCAGTGCTGTGAGCAATTACACATGATAAGACGGAGTAAAATGAGACATGCGAAACAAAGGCGACAATTTAACTTTGCTGGTATCCTTACTGGAAGCAAAAATAAAAAAAAAATAAATAGCGCTCTCTGTTATTCACTGCATCAGTCGGCACAGGCAATTATTTGTCTCTTTCCATTTGAAAAGCTTCGCGATTCCTTGAGTTCGAAGGCCTCAGGCGGGAAGAAAATGCACGGCTGTTCTCAGTGATCTCAAGACCCGCCGAGAATCGCTGAAATTCCGCTCGCTAGAATTTTTATAGCCGTGAGTGAAGGTACTCAAGCGTCATTACAGCACCGCTGTAGCAGTTATATTGTTACTCTCCACTGCCAAGCACAAGCCGCCGAAAGTTTCGTTAAGTACGGCGGGCTAAAGAAAAAAATTACTTAAAATCGGGCGCTTCGAAAGGTCAAAACGCGACAAAAAGGCGCTTAGTACGCTAAAGGAACTTTTTAGTATCGAACTGTTTTATTTATGCACATCAGATACTATATGTTGTTTAGGGAGGTGTGGACGTTGTTTCAAGAGCTTTGTGCATGTTGCCATGTGTTACCATTGACCCAAAATACAAAAAAAAAAACAATAACGGCACAAAGAACGATTGTCAGTGCTTGATATGCAAGATGCTATGGGGGAGCTACATCATGACGGGGGCTACCCTATTAAGATTCAGCGTGTGAAATGTGTTGCATGAGGGCGGTGTGGCTAGAAGAACTGAAGTAATTATTTTTTTAGACAGCCTTGTTTTGCCCTACGCGGGGTCTTATTTTGATTGGCAGGTTGCAACAAGATCAGACATTTCCGACATTTCCTATTTATTGTTTCCTAAATTTATTAACAGCAGGCACATGGCCAAGTATACGTACTACATACCCGCTACCTTAAGAAAAATTTCTGTTCTCTTGTTTTATGAAATCGAATGAGATTGGAAGTTATCGATGACCACTTGGGAACTTCTATAGCGTTTTGCCCAGCCTTACTCGAATAAAAGTGTTTCCTAAGTACCTGCTTTTGATGGCATGCATGACACTAACTTCTCCAACGAGCTTTAATCAAGTAGAGTGAGTTATTACAATGACGTTAAGCCATTGTTGTTACCATATCTTCACATTCTCATCATTCAAATGCATCCGCCAAGTGTAGAGGCAGAGAAGATGGCAGTTTCGGCGAAAATTAGCGCACTGTGCGTCCCGCACTCTTGCGTGAAGTCGCAAGGCCGCAACGTAGAACGCGTGTTCTATGCAGCGGCCGTGGAAGTAGTATACTTTGCGCAATACTATTAATTTAGACGCAGATACCGTACGATTCCTCACATTACACAAGTGCGGAGCTGCAGAATTTGTGCCTTACACTTCAGCGCCGGACAGACAGGCACTAAAGCGCTGCTTCATTCTCACTATAGATGCAATAGTACTATAAAAAATTTTCTTAAAAATAACCGGCAACAGTGCCCTACTAGATGATATTGACATATACACGGCTACTAGAAAAATGTCAGCCCATTTTAAGCGTCAACAATGTCACTGGAAGAGAGATAGGGCGAGGGTACAAAGATTAAAACGAAGCGAAGCAAATATATCCAGCGTTACACGAAAAAATAACAAAATCACAAAAAGTCTCCTCGCAGATGGATAAAGCGGCAGTCTTTTAGCCACGCTTTTAAAATATATATGCCACTGTGGCAGAACAATCTCGGCAAGATGAACAATTTCCTATTGTCTCCTGTACTCGTGTATGCTCCTTGTTTTAGCAAGAAAATACGCTAAACACTGGCATTCGGACTGGGCCCTTTATGGTGCTGTGATGTCGTGTCAGTGACAGCGCATCGCAGCAGCGAATATTTATTACAAGTCGTAGCCTTGTGATATAGCAAAGGCTGGCAATCAATTCCAAGGACCTGCGAATCTCCGTAATACGGTACGCACGCACTCTTTTCACCAGTATGTACCATTCCTGGGGAGTTCACAAGTGGCAGTTCCCGATTAAAAACTAGTAAACCTAAACTGGACATGCTTGAATTTATTAGGATAGTGCAATTTATCTTTCTGCTGTAAGACTCCTTGACGTCCGGCACCAGGTGTGCAGATATATACGGAACACCCAAAAAAGAGCGTTGACGGGACCAACCGCAAACTGGCAAGGCACATTGTTCCGACTTGTTGCAAAACTCAGCAATACTGTTTGGCAAGTGCTGGGGAAGACAAATGAGCCAAGTGAAAAATAAAATGTGAAGTAGCATGACATCGCTTACTCCACTTATGCTCAATGTCTTCGATCGCTACAACCAGAAAACAATAGCGCTATCATAAAGTCAACCCTGTTACGCAGACAATGTCCGAAATACATTCAAATGCCTCATCATTTTGTTGTTTATACTTGTTTCTTAGGGCACGTTTAGTTACTTTCTTCCGGTGATCCTCTCTATCAAATACACGGCGTGCACCTCCGTTCAAATGAAATGTATACAGAACGACACTGGTGACACTGATATATATATATATATATATATATATATATATATATATATATATATATATATATATATATATATATATATATATATATATATATATATATATATATATATATATATATATATATACTCGAATGGTACACAAGACATTCCCGCGATTTATGTTTTTCTAATTTAAAAAATGTGTTGCAGCTAAAAAAAAAAACACCCTGTATATATCTGCTAGATGTCCTACGACAGCGTACTATTATTGGGAACTCGTACTGTGCCTTGTTTCTAGCAAATGATACTTATTACTACTTACCACTCTGCATACAGCGTTTTATTTACGCAGAAGTATCCGACGCATGGCCATCTACAAGTCTTATTACGTTCATGCTTCAAACAGTTCGGTGGTCGGCATCCGCGTCTCCATCCTAAAGCTGTACAGGAAATAAGGATCATTCGCTTGAATATCTTTCCCTACATTGTCATGTCATGCTTATTCCTGCATGCGAATAGTGCAAATACCTATTTCACTGTCATCATCATCAACATCATCAGCCAGTCTACGACCAATGCAGGGCAAAGGCCTCTCCTACAGATCTCCAATTATCCCTGTCCCATGCTAACTGCACCCAATTTATCCCCGCAAACTTGCTGATCTCATCTGCCCATCTGAGTTTCTGCCGCCCCCTACCACGCTTGCCTTCTCTAGGAATCCACTCTGTTACCCTTGGTGACCAACGGTTGTCTTGTCTTCGCATTACATGGCCCGCCCACGCCCATTTCTTCTTAATTTCTAGTAATATTTCCTTAACACGCGTTTGTTCCCTAACCCACTCCGCTCTGTCCTTGACCCTTAATGGTACACCTACCATTTTCCGTTCCATCCTACCATTTTCCGTTCCGTCCTTTATTTGACTGTACGAAGCGCCAAGCAAAAAAAAAAAAGAATGAAACGTAGGTTCCGACTGTGATCGCTGCCCATATTGCAACCTCACTTTACAAGGGTACAAAAACTAAATTGCTGCTCCCCAACACAGCTGCAAGATCAATTCGACTCATTTCTTTGCAAAGCTTACAAATAGGTTTACCTACCATGTTGCTATTTTTGCTATTTTTTGCTAAAATGCTATTTTTTTTTATCCAGTAGGGGTCTGCGCATCTCAGCCAATAATGCGCGTGACCTTTTTCACAGTCCATAAGGTAACTATCAAAACTTTATAGTGACGAAACTTTAGCACAGGATTGGACGCCTCAACTCTATAGACGTGTGTTCTGCTCTGTTCTCGCTTCATTGTTGTAGCCAGGTAAATGTATATAGCACCTCAGCTACTCCATTTCTATACGCGGTTTACGTGAAAATACTGTCGCCTCATTTTTATCATTGCTGATTTCCTTTGTGCATGTGGCTGTCCGCTTATCTACAGATTAAGCTTGAACAATCTTTTGAAGCTCAGTGATTCAAAGTTGAAGCCCAGTGGTTCAAAAAGCAAAGAAAATTGGCTTTTTACTTACTTGAGGGATAAACAATGGTCAAGGCAAACACCACTAAAAATGGAATAGTAGCCCAGTGCATCTCGTTACACAACTTGATGAGCACAGCGACCTAAAATTGAGAGTATTGCTCCTTTGAACGTTGAACATACGGAAGGCCTGCTTCACATAAAAGCATCAGCGAGCTCTTAAGTTTTTTTCAGCTAGAAACTACGAACACGCAGACCCTCACCTTTTTTTCCTTTTCCCAAGCACCACAATTCGACCTCTTCCATTGCATTCCTACGCATCTGAACCAGACTCATGGCGGTTTTAATACTCTAACAGCAAACGACACTTAACCGAACTCGCAGGTTCTGCAAGTCAGACTATGCTGCTGCTTCCAGTAGTGCAAGCGTCGGACGCTAGCATTGTCGTTGCGTAACTCGATGGTTGATTGATTGATTGATTTCTGGGGTTTTACGTCCCAAAATCACCCTATGTTTATGAGAGACGCCGTAGTGGGGGGCTCCGGAAATTTCGGCCACCTATACGGCACCTTCGACGTGCACTGACTATACTCACGATACACGGACCTCAACATTTCACCTCCATCGAAATGCGGCAACCGCGGCCGGGATTCGATCCCTCGACCTTCGGATCAGCAGCCGAGCGCCGTAGCCACTAGACCACCGTGGCGGGTCGCGTAACTCTAAGATATGCCTTTATTTCATGCCGGTAAGACACGTCGTACTTACAATGGCGCGTAATTACTGCCATAAAAAAATGGCCCCAACAATACATGTGATTTGCGTATGCATAGGCCTTGCACTACCAAGCGTAGCAGCTGCATCTCATCGTAATAGGCGGCTGCATTGTTCAGCAGCGGCGCAATAACTTTGCTCCGTCGCTAAACATGCGCGTACGCGTGAGCTGGCGTGTGTAGTATTAGATGCGAAGCAGCTTATGGTCGGGGCTATGTCCCTCCCTCCATCCATCCATCCGCCGCGCGGCGTCCACACCCGCACTGCGCATGCGCATCCTCCTCTCCTTATCTAATCTCCTCTCCTCTTCGGCATTCCTCCTCTCCTCTCCGAACGGCGCGCGTTGACTATGGAAACGCTCTTTCTTCGATGAACGCTTTGTCAGCTCGCAAGGAACGAGAGCGCGCCCTCGCCCGAGAGAGACAACGCTGACGGAAGCAGCGTCTGCTAGCCTCAAACTGATGCAAACGCGGTGTGCACCCCCCGTGCTGCTTTGCATCGCCTCATGGTCCCTTTTAGCGGGAGATGGAGTAACTTTTTTTCTACCATATGCGTCTACAGTATTGTCACGACATTGCTATGTCTCTTTACGCTTAGAGTTAACAACCTTTGGTCACCTCAATGTATTGCCTCATACACTAATGCAAAATCCTGTTATTGGTAAACGCCGTGTCAAAATTGCATGAGTACACCTACAAGGTAGGACCTGGAGTCCACCGCGGTGGTCTAGAGTTTATGGTGTTCGACTGCTGACCCGAATGACACAGGTTGGATCCTGGCCGCGAAGATGGCATTTTCGATGGAGGCCATAAGGTCAGAGGCCCGTGCACTGTGTACTGTCATTGCACGTTTAAAAAAAGGAGAGAGAGAGAAACCTAGGTGGTCAAAGTTTTCGGAGGACCCCACTACGCGTCACGCCTCGTACTCATATCGCATTACGAGGCATGAAACCGCATTAATTGTTATCATAATACGATGCCAAAACTGCAGCCTGAGCGACAGCCACAACCAACGTCAAAGCACCGGCGACTACAAGAGACTCAGCAGACTGCTGGAGTCGAACAGAGCGCTTCTTTCAGACGGATTGCCCGAGACAGAAGAGGAAATCGCTGCGATGATTCGGCATCTTTTGGATACAGTACGCACCCTCCTAAGTAGGCTGCAGAGTCCGGTAGCCGAAGCCTACCTGAAAGTACTGGATAACCTTCATCCACTGTTTTCAATTGGAGTGTGATTGTCACCGGTCGCCGATGATCTTTCCGCACTAAAGCAAGGAAGACTGTTAATTCCTAGTGAAGTGCCAGAACACTGAAGCTCCCAGACTCCTTAGCACGTGTATAGTACTCGCCCTGTCCCTCTCCTCCTCTTTCTATATTCCTCATTCCCTTACCACTGCAGTGCAGGGTAGCAAACCGGACGCTCCTCTGTTTAACCTCCCTGCCTTTCCTTTTCTTTGTCTTCTCTCTCTCTCTAATACGATTCCGTGTATGGCTCATGCTCATAGGGTACGGCCAGGGAAATGCGGCTATGCGCCATAGGCGATTCGTCGCTAACATTGCAGCCTACGTCAATAGAGAACGAACCATAAGATAACGCGCTTTACACTCACAAGATACAAATAGTGACGCGGCTTTATGGAAGATCAAAATAAGAATGCAGATTACACATTAACATGAACGGGGCGCGACGTTTAGCGACGCTGGCACCTTCTTTGTCGCGTATGACACCATGTCGCGCTCGTAAATTCGGTGTAATACCAGGGTCCCTCAAGAAGTATTGAGGGACCCTGGTAATACCTATAAATTCGCTGCTTGCGATTGCTATAAATTCTCTACCAAAGTTCGAACTTTGTTATCGAGGCCATAATTGGAATATTAAGTGCATACGGAGGCGCACTGTCAATCTGTATATGAAGGACGGGCGAGCGCCCTGTCTGATTGAAACATCACCGTGGCAATTAACACTCACCAGACAGAAGCCACGGCGTGTTACAGCAAATTAGCGCTCGTTTTGATGTAAGCCGTGCTGCACCGAACAGCGCAGTTAAGCGAGGCGCCTTCTACGGTGCCAGACATTCACCCGAGTATAGTATGACCAATCCGAAATTGCGTTGTCACGAGCAGCATTGTTCCATTGTTCCACCAACTCGGCTCCTGTTCTTGTGCGTCGTATGTTCACGCTGGTCTGGTTTCGCATTTCAATAATCAATGGAGTGTGTGTCCGAATACAGCAGCTATTATCCCCAGTGGACTTTCCTTATAACTCTCTGTCATGTAAAGCGTATGCGCCAAAAACCTAAGTCTATAAATGCGGTTTTGCCCAAAGCAGGATAAATTTTCCTTCTACGTCATTCTATAGTGTCGTAGCCACACAATGCTCTATTCCAAGTTAACGCTCACGCTCACGGCTAAAGCCACCTCAACGCAGTCGCAATCACAGCTGCATACCTAGGGGGTCTGAAATAACAATGCGTGCATTGTTACTCAACGAGTAAAAAACATATCACACATTAAAGTATATTCCCAGAATGTGCAGAACATTGTACCACGATGACTCTAACGCCATTAATCTGTTGCTTGGCTTTCTTTTTCAGCACGCCGCAGCAGAGGATGACTGGATTGGATTGGGTAAACTTTATTTGTCCAACGGCTAAGGTTTGTGCCCGGGGCTAGGCTGCCAGAAGTCCACCGCTCGATGAACATCTTTCCAAGTCCTCGACGATGGCTCTGGCCCGATGGACGGCCCACTCTTGGTCTTCAGGAGCCCCGCTGAGGAGGGCGGCTTGCCATCTCTCAGGAAGGCACTCCGCTTCAGAAGGTCCTGCTCTTCTCATCCTCCTGCTTTCTTCCTCGTGGCGTTGGCACTCCCAAAGCACGTGGGCCGTATCATATAGTGTCCATTTGGTGATGAACATTTATGTGCAAGCTACTATTGTATTGTCCTCTTCCAACTACAGAGGGACTTCACCGAACATAAGATGAGCGCCAGAATGAGTCCTGCTGTGCCATTGACATCACGCGATCACTTCTGTGCCATCGTAATGCATACACGAGGGCCAATGCCATATCGCGGATGTTGTAACGTTAGCCATTCATCTTTAAACGTCACCGAAGTGAAACAGTGCCTAAATTAGACGTACAGTGGTCAACTCTCATATCTATAACGCCGGAGCGTCGTGCTCGGAACTGCACGAGCGACATCTACAGTTGGAAACGGGCCACATCTGAGCATGCGCAGCGCCACTGACGCACCTGCCTTGCAGTTTCTGCCCTTGCTTCCCAGAATGTGCAGAACATTGTACCACGATGACTCTAACGCCATTAATCTGTTGCTTGGCTTTCTTTTTCAGCACGCCGCAGCGTGCTGAAAACTTTGGCCGGCAGAAGCGCTGTCAGTCATATAGCGCTGGAAAAAAAAAAGTGCGATCACCCGCATCGGCGCGTTTTCTACTGCGTACCTATATTCTCGGTTTTCGGTATCATATCGTACCGGCAATGCGCCGCATAATGTATATTGCGCATCGCTCTGTGAATTTTTCATAGCGCATTGCGTTTATTGCCGCGTGCTGTCATTTTATTTCGTAAGCGTACTATTAATTGTAATTCACCAACGATGCGTTGCCTGCCACTAAATGTAGTTTGGATTGCCCATTCATGCGACGATCAGTCGGTCCTTCGTCGGTTGTAGCCCTCAATGACCGATGACGGGGAGCATCAGCAAGCCGACCTTCCTTATAGAATGCTTCGACACTCTATTCACATTTGGAAGTGCAAAATTCTATACCGGCCCAAAGACTGCTTCCGAGCAGCCTGACCCCCCCCCCCCCCCATCCCCCCCAAAAAAACACAGAAAACATATACAGTTCATAAGTAGGCGAAAATCTGTTGTTGGGACAATGTGACCGCGAAGGGAGAATTAGAACGCAGCACAGCTTGCGTCGGGCGGTGCCAACAATACGCTTCGTTTCTTTTCCTTTTTGTTTCTTTTGTTATTGCGCTAAACCGTTGACAGCGCTACTGACGGCCAAAGCGGTTGTTGCATTCGCGGTGATAACCAAGGGTCGAGAATGCAAGGCATGTGCGTCAGTGGCGCTGCGCATGCTCAGAGGTGTCCCGTTTCCAACTGTAGATGTCGCTCGTGCAGTTCCGAGCACGACGCTCCGGCGTTATAGATATGAGAGTTGACCACTGTACGTTGCGTCGATAAACGCCGAGGCGTTGCATCAAACGTGTGTAGCGTTGCAGGGACGTTGCGGTCTTTCGTCTAGCATGCGCACGTGAAAGACTGCGCCGCAATTGTGATTGGTGGACTGGCGAGTCTGTTCTTGCGTGTACAATACCGTGGTTTGATAAGGGCACTGACGCGATGCGGCGTGACGTGGTTCGCCGAGTTGGCAAAAGGGTGGCAAACTCGGCAAACCACGTCTTTATAACATACGGAGCCGATGGCATAAAGACGCCCGGCAAAAACCAGCGCGAACTGCGCAAAACCAACGAATCGAATACTTCACAGTGACCGACGGATGCGCCCTTTCTACATCTTTCACTGCGTGCAAATGGTTTTTAATGAGCATCTGTTCATGGGCTCGGCCATGTTTGTCCCCTTCGTCCGCTGTCACTCAAGAGGGAACAGGCGGCCCACTCCTGCTTCCCACCCAGCACCCACACACTTGCGTCTCAGACCGCTACTACATTGTAGTGATTAAGCTAAGGGCAATGAAAGAAAGAAAGCCTCGTCGTCAGTGTCCTATGACGGGCAACAGAGAAGGGGAAAGTGGACACGTGCTTGTCCACAACGCACTGCTACATGTTAGCGTTGGCAGCGATAGTGATAGCCATAAGTGAATGGAAACTGCAGTGTCGAGGAAGTGACTTTCACTCGAAGGATAGTGGACAGCTAAACCCGTGTGAATGTATAGTTGAAATGGTCAGTATGTGTGTTTACTGTCCCAACGCCGTGTTCCCGCATTGCGTACCCCGTATACAAGGTAGTACGCGACAGAGCCCTGGTCAACAGAGGAAAGGTATAGGCGAATAAGAGACAAACGTAGAAACACAGTTAGCGATAATGCAAATGTTTTTTTTTTAATTTGAATTGTTATACGGGAATGTTGGCAGCGGATTCATGCCAAAGGTGCGTGTCACGTGGTCGGTTTATATCCACAGCTCTAAAGAAAGAGAGGTGAAAGGAAGAAAACAACAGAGTAAGATTCAAGAAGAGACTAGACATGTAGCAAAAAACAAACATGCAAAGGGGACATGCAAGACAGACATGCAAGACAAGGGACGTCATCCATCCATAATTAGCATTCGCGGTGAAACACTGAATCAGCATGGCCTTAAAAGCAGCACAGTTTTGACGTGTGCTGGGGCTTCACGACAGCTTTGCTTATCATGCAACCCTACGCGTCCTTTGAACTTTACAGACAAAGTCAATCGGCAATTGCCCACATGCCAAACCCATGGAATACCTTCTTAAAACTATTTCATTGCTGGAGTCTCACATGGACATTATAACTCTGCGCATCGTAAAGCGTGAGCGCCGGAAAGCTAACAGGTACATTTTCTTTCTTCTACGTCATTCTAGTGCCTCACCGTGGTGGAGGGCGCAGGAAATTTTAACCACCTGCTCTTCTTTAAGGGGACACTAAAGTGGAAAAAGTGAGGTGGTTAAGAATGATAACCTATAATTCAAGAACTTCATTATCATTAACTTTAGCATCTTATGTTCAATATCAAAAGAGAAAATGACTGTCAAAGATTTTAGATGTGAAATTCGCGCCGCAACTTCGCCGCCTAATGACGTCATAAGGCCGTTTTTTTTTTCTTGGCATTCTCGCCGAATTCGCTCGATCAAATGTTCTGAAACTCCCTGTGTTAAGTTCCTTCTTTCCTTAGAACACGATGTAGTTCTTTCTTACCCGTAAAAATAGTGATTAAGGCCTTAGCATATGCCGTCAAATATATGTGACGTCACAAGTATTAGTGCTGCAACTTCAAAGCGCCGTCGCCGCACACATTTTCTTATTGCGCGCTTTCTATCTCGCCGAGGGTCCTCTCCTTGCAAGATTATTATTTTTGGTATTGTGGGAAGCTAACCTACCAATACGAGCAAAATTATTTTCCACTTTAGTGTCCGTTTAACGTGCAACGACGCCGGACAGTGCACTGGCGTGCGTCCAGCATTGTCTTATACATCAGAATACGACCCCTAAGGCCGGTATAGAACCCGCGCCCTTCGGGTCTGCGGTCAAGCACTGTGACCACTAACGTGCACCAAAATCTAAGAAATCATCGTACTCCGGCAGCCGTGAACGGGAACGGAACGCTCACGTGCTTTTAGCAACGCAACTCCAAATGCACTGTAGTAGAGCACCAAGTTGATTTGATTGATTTGTGGGGTTTAACGTCCCAAAATCAGCTCTGATTATGAGAGACGCCGCAGTGGAGGTCCCCGGAAATTTCGACCACCTGGGGTTCTTTAACGTGCACTGACATCGCACAGCACACGGGCCTCAACATTTCGCCTCCACCGAAGTGCAGCCGCCGCGGCCGGGATTCGATCCCGCGACCCTCGGATCAGCAGCCGAGTACCATAAGCACTAGACCACCGCGGCGGGGCGAGCACCAAGTTCGGCAACTTGGTTGGGCAGTTAAAAAGACTACTTCAAGATGGTCTTTTTAACTGCCGTGGAAACAGTGACAGAGGGGGACCAAAGACACCACGTCCGCAGTAATGTCTTTTGACGCTCAAAATTTTGTGCCTGCTTTTAATGCAGTTAAAAACTATTTCCAAGATCCAAAACCACTAATCCACGCTAACAGAGCCTCTAAAGCCGCATTCTTTTCATCCATAACGTCGCGCTTTCGACGTATACTGTGAATGCCTCAATGGACATTATTAGGATGACGATTAGGATCGAAATGCTGACGGACACGTACCGACGTTGGCCACGTCTTCGACGACGCAGGCGGCGGCGGCGCTGCACGCCACGTCGATCTCGGAGACGGGGTACCACTTCCGCGCTTCGATGTCGTAGCGCTCTACCGTCTGGACGGTCGTCCCCGCTGTTAAAATTTAAAAAAAAATAATAAAAGGCGCGCAAGGTTATTTAAACGAAGACGAAGAGTTAACTGTGCAAAGCATCTTTGACGGGCCGGTGGCACCGCTGTAAAGAGGAGGAACCCTGGTATAACAAACTCGTATATGATGAATTGTTGTTTATAACGAATTATTGGACATAGCGAAGTTATTTTTATGTCCCGTTCAATTCGTTACACTAAAGATGCGAAACATATTTGACGGGCTGGTGATTAAAGAGTAACCCTGATATAACAAACTCGGATATGATGAATTATTGGGCATAACGAAGTTATTTCCGTGTCGTATCGAATTTGTTACAGCAACAATGCAAAGCATCGTTGACAAGCCGGTGATACAGCTGTAAAGATGAGCAACCCTGATATAACAAACTCGGATATGACGAATTATTGTTTATAAAGAATTGTTGGACATAACGAGGTTATTTCCGTGTCATATTGAATTCTTTACAGCGAATACCAGAACCTATCTCTCTGCACAGTTATGCCTGAACAGAATGCTTACACTACGTAGACAACAGTCACTGTTCGCTCCTATGCAGAAACAGCGTTGCAGGGAAAAACAGTTTATCTCGTGTTACAGTTGAACCACTTTATAAATGACGCTGATGACAGACAGCAATGTGTAAGGACACCATTTACCAACATGGTTAGCTACCGTATCCCGTCCATTAATTGAACCCTATACAAAGAACAGAAACTGCTCCCCAGTGCAAGCCCCTTAAAACGGGGTTAAACTGTACTAAATTATATCTTTCGACAATATGAAAAGCACCAAACTTGTTCCTACAAGGCTCTGGTTTGGTAAGCCAGAGAACTGAACCGGATAACTTCCACGTTTCCCGCACAGATGACGTCACAGAACTTTAAGGGGGCATATGCTATGGCAAAGCTTCTGGACGCGCTGAGTCAACGTGGTTGAAACATGGAACATATCCGTTATAAAGGACAAGCGATTCTATAGCAAAGCCAAACCTAACTTTCCTTAAACTATGCAAGACCTCCCTTCTTCTTTATCCTTCAGTTCCTCTTGCTCTCGCCCATAGCAAGTTGTGCTACAATCGTCGGCACAACGGAATTATATATGGTTCCTATAATTTGCATTCTGCAAGCGCGGTTGTACAGCCTGGTACAGTAAAGGAAAAAAAAAAGTGGCTAATGGCCTAGTGGTTACGATGGCCTCCTTTGCACCTTGGGAACCTGACTTCGGATCCCACCTCACCAAGCTTTGTTTTAGTTGTTAGTGTTTAGTTTTCTGTCTCTTCCTCTATTTCTCCCTCAGTTCCTTTTTCTCTCACCCATAGCGAATTGTGCTACAATCGTCGGTACAATGCATTCATATGGTTCCCACGAACGCACGTCCTGCAAGCCTTGGTACCGTGGTAACCCGGGTTCGGATTTACGCCTCGCCAAGAAATTTTGTTGAATTGACTCCTTCGTTTCTCTCGCTGTCTCTCTCTTTCTCTCTCTTGATGCACCTCCTCTCCCCATTTCACATTCTCTCCACTTCGTTCGATGCTGAGGACGTCTAGATGACCACAGCCTAGCGAGGCTTGTACACCTACACCGTAAAATAATTTAGGAACTAAATTTTCCGGTGCTGAGATTTGAACCCGCGCGCCTACCCTTTGAAGGCAATATCCTTAACAGCTACGTTAGACACCCACGCTGGTGAGAGGGACATGAATGCTTTGAATTTTTTCTCAAGAAAGAAAATAAAGAAAAACAAGGTAAACACTGCACGCACACGTCAAGCTTCGCTTGACCACATTTTCGCTATACGAAAAGAGCTCCTGAATTTTTATAAAAATCGGCACATCATTATATTTTCATACGAGGATGAATAAGAATACGAGAATTAAAAAAAATTGCCGTGCTGCGCTCAGATGGCCACGCTGTCTGTGGCAGAACTTCTGAAGGCTTGAGCAAGGACAGGCGGGAATTTCTTGGTGAAATTATTCACACTCTCGCAAAAAAAAAAACGAACAACGAATAAACGGCAAACCCACACGCAGCGTCCATCGACAAAGAGGCGCAGCAGGTTACACGTACCACTGAATCCGCCAATGACGTAGATGTGGCCATCCAGCACGGTCGCCGCGAAGTTGCTCTTCGGGGTGGGCATACTGGGGAGCAGCGTGTATGTGCCTGTCCTCATCTCCGCTACCGCCACTGGAGGACAGCAAAGATTCCACGACGATTTAGGGTTTCATCTGACAGAAATGCGCTACCATATTACACCCGACACCACCTGCACTTTAATTACAATGTTCAACCAGTCGACATTATTAAGCATTCAGCAATTACACAGCACTCGCAAATACTGTCAAAAGCGTGGAGGAAAGAAAACGTGACACGATTCCGCTAGCCTCACCAATGCAACTCCCTCTAACTCCCTATCGGGTGTTAGCAAAACATTGTTGCCGGACACCTTGACCTTGGCAGGCATGCAGTAAGGTTCAGTAGAGCCAGATCACACAAGTATCAGCCGCTTGCCTACCACGTGATCAGTAACTACTTCTACGATTCGACCCCTTAAATGTTTATGACTAGGATAGCGTGGCTAGCCCCAACTAGGCTACAAGATTGTCCCATGACGCCCTCTTCTAGCTTTTCCCTCCCTCCGTGATAAGGTTTGCCAATCTGAGCAAGCAGCCTGCCAACATTCTTGAAGGTTAGTTGTTTTATATCGAATTGGTATTGTACTGAGCAAGCACGAAATAAAGGAAAGAAGAAACACATTCAGGCTGTATTTGTATTTCTTCGGCGTACTAGTCCACGTGTCTTCTTCCCCAGTTCGGGATTGCACAGTGCAATACATTACAGTGCCAACACCAGCCAACAACGCTGGTCTTACTATATGTAGTAACAAAGTGGTGTGCACCAACACTATTTTAGCTTTTTGAGGCGAAATCAAAAACGTCGAAGGGCAAAATCAGGCATCCGTCCCGTGAGCGGCGTTGCCGCCCAACGGCAGGAAAACTGAAGTGACCCCACGATGACGCCGTGCGAAGTGTTGCGTGACACGGACGTCGAAATAGTAATCGTCGGGGTTCTACGCGCCAACACCACGATATGATGATTACGAGACACAACCGCAGTGCAGGGCTTCATCGATTTCTACCACTCGGGGCTCTTATAGCGAGCGGTGATTTAGCAGTGGTTCTCCAGCATCTTCCATGTCTAGTCATACTTCGTTTCTGGTGGACCAGTATAGCCTTCATCGGAATGTGAGCGACCGCGTGGCTTGTACGAGAATGAAACCTGCCAGTACTGTAACTGCCCATGATCGCACATTATCCACCCCCCCCCCCCCCCCGAGATCTGCACCGACAATGCAGCATTCTTCTTTGCCCGGCCAGTACTGGCTTTAATTAACGCGCTAATATGAACCATACGTAGCACCTGTTCCCGCCGACCAAGCGATATTTTATTTGCCCCGAGCGAGCACCTAGCTAAAATGCAAATAGCTTGGTTTTCATCATTCCTTTTGTTTCTGTATTTCTTATGGGTGGGGGTCCAATGATTTGCTTGCACATTCTATATTTTTGTCGCTACTGGTATTGCTAGTGCGCCCACTCCTGCTGTAGCCATAAATAAGGCCTCGGCTGCATTATGAACGGATAGATAGATAGATAGATAGATAGATAGATAGATAGATAGATAGATAGATAGATAGATAGATAGATAGATAGATAGATAGATAGATATCATGATGCGCGGGCGTCAGTAAGCATTGCCGTGCGCGAAACCTTATCATTTCCGCTGGCTCCAGAGTGAAACGCTTATATGCAACGCACAACGGATGCAACAGAGACGCACCCGAGGAAACCCGCCCGACGCCGTTGAATCCGCCGATGACGAAGATGGCGTCCTCGTGGGCGAGCAGCTTGTGGCCGCTGCGTCGCCAGGGCATGGACAGCAGCCGGGTCCAGACGTTGGTCGATGGATCGTAGCTCTCCACGGTGTCTATGATGGAGATGCCGGTGAAACCGCCCGCGCTGCGAGAGAGTATCGTTATCAATAGCCGCCGTAATTACACTGCTACCTCTACTACCGCTGCTGCTCGTACTACTGCTACTACCACTACCCCTCCTACTCCTCCTCCTACTACTGCTGCCACTTCTACCATTACTACTACATCCAACAATAATAATAATAATAATAATAATAATAATAATAATAATAATAATAATAATAATAATAATAATAATAATAATAGTGAAACGTCTGCTGCTGCTGTTACTACTACTACTACTGCCACTTCTACCGTTATTACAATGTCTTATAATCATAATAACAAAAAGTCGGAGGACGCTTAAGCTTCACCTTTAAGAGTGCAACGCGATAACCTTACCGTGGTGTGCTGCTGCTGCTGATGCTACTACTACTACTACTACTACTACTGCTACTACTAGCAGTACTACACCTAATATTATTATTAAAGTCGGAGGACGCTTAAGCTTCACCCTTAGGAGGGGAACGCGATAACGTTACCGTGGTACTTTCGCAGCGGTAATGATGTAAAGTGGCGCCGCGTCACCGTAACACACGCAAAGGTTCGTGCCTGCAAAGTGGCAGCCATATCAGAAAGCGCAGAGCGCCCAAGGCTACATACTGTTACATGCGCAAGGAGAGAAGCTGGCCACCTGTAGGTGCGGGTAAAGAAATATTACGGCCGTCTAATGTGTCGGTAGACTTTGCAACGCAAATTTCTTCCATACTTTCGTTTTCTAGCCGCTCATTTTTCTTTGCACGGTCGCGCCCATTTCAGTTAGCTTTCTGACAGCCCTAAAGAATACCGTTAAGATCGTATCGAGATCCCACTTTACTAACTTGTGCGATGAACAACAGATGTTAGGTATACCAACGGCTCTGTACCTTTTATGCGTTGCTGTAACTATGTTCAAACTTGACGATTTTACGCAGGTTTTTTAGCGTAGACCGACAATTGCTACATCAAGGTGCGCATAACACACTTCTAAAGACGCGCAACCTATGCAGAATAGCCGGCAGCCGTTTTATGTACACACCACTTTGCGAATGAGGTGTTTATTGCACGGCATGGTAATTGCAATCAATTTCATTTTGTGATACTTCAAATTGTTTGATGAGAAGTTTAGCACCGGTTTTGAATATTTATATATGGGGGTACCGCCACGACACCTTACAAAAATGTCTAGGAACTCTACACTGAACCTCATCCGTCCTCTGTTTACGGTAAGTTCTTTGCTAACTGAGGTAATAACACAGGTAAATTCTTTCACACTACGAATACATACACATCATCCGCGTCCCTATATATTGTTTCACGCATAACTGTACCAATGCAAACTCTTGCGCGTTTTCTCCGCTCAGCCAAGACCAACCTAAAGTAATACAGATACTCAATATCCTTCGCCCCGCCACGCATGGCGAGCAAGGTCGGAGAAACGACGGGACACTACAGATATCTAATATGGATATATCGAATTATTTGCTATATCAAACAACCCATATATCACCCCGAAAATCACATGAATTTTTAATCTCGAATAGGGACCGACATAAAATGGTTATATCGAACGCCGCAGGCACAGAACACACGCGCCATGTCGCCATGTTGACATGTAGGCGCCAAGGTTTCCCGCAATATCACCTCACTCAGGCTTATTTTTCTGCAGGGGTAACCATCTTCAATCATTCGTGCTTCTGCAATGGTACCTACTTTTTCCTCTTCTTCTTTGACGCTGTCAGCGAAGACTCCGTAGTGAAAAGAACAGGCGTGCAGAACACGGACATAAGGTGAAGAAGTGGACAACACGTGTTGTACACTTCTTCCCCTTGTGTCCGTGTTTTGCATGCCTGTTTTCACTATGGGTCCTTTTCAGCGAAGACTATTGTCGTCGCAAGTGCATATAGCTAGCTGCTTAGAACCGTCCAATGTCTGTGTGAGTGGACGCGGTTTTGAGCGCGGTTACCAATAGGAGCAGGCCACACTATTGACTTCGAACGTGAGGATACATGAGGATTTACTGCGCCGCTATGGTGGTTGATCGATCGATCTTGCGCGAGTTCGACGCATTTTTTTCTATGTGATCTTATACATCGAACTCTGGCTATATCGAACTAATTTGCGATCCACGCGCTTTTCGATATATCGAGGTTTGACTGTATTGATAAGCCATCATCGACCACTCACATGTATAATCAAAAGAAGAGGCGTGCAGGACACGGACACTTCTCTTCTTGTGTCCGTGTCCTGCACGCCTCTTCTTTTGATTATGGAATGTTACCAACTCGCTCAACTTTCTGTCCTTTTGAACTCACATGTATATCAGCCCGCGAGACGCTGCGGCGCTGGCGTCGCTACGGTGGTCGTTCATGTCGGCGAGCTGTGTCCAGTTATTTCTCTTGATATCGTATCGCTCCACCGATCTCAGGCGCATGCGTGCATCGAAGCCGCCCATGGCATAAATGGCGCCCTGCAACAGACACGACGCCGTCAGTGAAGAGGTAACCGCTGCGGGCTTTATCGAGATAGCGGGACTGCCGGTACGCGCAGCGCGGTCACACGGTGGGCGCCCTGCGCGTCGCCTATGTTATGCGGCAACTAGAGTTTACTATATGCTACCGCAGGGAGCAGAGTTGCACGCAGGTCCGCTATCTTGGCCAACAAGCAACCAAAGCTATGTGGCAAAGCCATGCTCAGTTTTTGCAGGCGGCATCCCCGACCGAGCGTGGGCAGTTTTCCAACTCTCGTAGACCGCTTTGAAGTCTAATAGCGAATAAAACACAGCGAGAGCTTAGTGACGAGACAGATTAAAGGCGCTGCTCTTTTCAACAGTGCAGCGAGAGATGCAGAACTATAGAATGTTGTCAGGCGTGTGTGTGTGCTTCACTCCTCGCAACTTTTGACTTGACTACGCAATTGAAAAACAACACTTCCTGAGCATTTTGAGTTGTCCCGCAACATGTGCGTTCGTGAAAAAAGTCACAGTTTCGCCGAAAGGGCGAAGCAATGAATGCGATAGCAACAAAGGGGACCGCAACGCGAAGAGCATGGAGGCAGCTTGAAATTTCCAGCGCGTCCCTCGAGCTCAAAGGAGGCCGCTCAGTGAACAAACAGAAGATGAGCGCGAACTATCAAGTGAAGAACGCACGAAACGAACGCACAGAGATATACACCGAACGAGCGCGAATAAGCTGTCACAATGTATTCTCTCAGTTTGAACCGCGCCCCTGCTGCAAACGCGGCCGTTGCGCTCCTCGCGCCATATATATCTGGCTGGTAATGAAGAAACGCTTACAAGCGCCTGCCGTCTCTGAGTCCTGCCAGCGGTAAAGGGCGTGTATATAAGGCTCGCTTTTAGCTCCCTCAAGGATCTGCTCTTTGTGGCGTAGTGGTTAGCGCCACGCGCTACGGAGTGAGAGGTTCCTGGTTCGATTCCGCGCTTCGGAAGCACTTATCTGAATAACTTTTCTTTGGGATTTTTTATATATATATATACGTACTTATACATATACGGTTCATGACGGCGGCGACGGGGACGGCAAAAACCAGCCGAGACTGACCATATAATTGCTATCGCAATAAAACAATGCTCGGAACGCGCTCCAATACAGGCAAGGTTCCGCCGGATTCGCTTTGCACTTGACTGGCAGTAATTCAGTTCGCTGCAGCGGCGGCGCCGAGAAGCACAAAAGTTGGCCACCGCAATGCATGGTTGCTTTGCAAAAGCTGGCGGCGTTTCGAAAACAGACGCGCAACTCTTTGCGGTAGCATATACAGTAACTCTAGCGGTAACACGCTCAGAGCGCCGGCAAGGCAACGAAATAAATTACGCGTCCCCCCTTTTAGTGCGGTCCTTTTGGCGGGCGCAATAGCCAGCGATAAACAAGAATCAGATAGTACCCCTACTCCAGCTAGATCGTTCTACTGGTCGCCGACAGATAACGCCCCCCCCCCCCCCAAAAAAAAAACAATAACGGAGGTCCTTCATGAAAAGCACGCACAAGAAATGACGGCAGGCCCGTAGCCGGGGGGGGGGGGGGGGTGAGGGTGCGTTAGGGGCCCAGGCCCCTCCCGAAATTTTGGTTGGGAAGTAGTGTTGATAACATAATGTAGTGCTAAGAACACAAAATATATATCAATAACGTTGTATTTAAAAAGTCACTATATTGTACACATATACTGCGGTTTTCACCGAAAACAAATAATGAAAATAGACGTTTTTCTCAAATAGTTAAGGCCTTCAGTAATTGAACCCCTCCCGAAAAAAAAGAAAGATTCCTGCCTTCGGGACTGAATGTCGGTATAACACGGGGGACAAATTCGGCATTGTAAGACATTTTTTTTAATATTTACCCTCAGGGTTTGCACATTACAGAGAGGAGGGACACGTTACATATCAAAATGGGAAAGAACAATTAATACGGAAAGATATAACAAAACTTTAACAATCTACAGAAATATACAAATATATAACGTCTCAAAGATGTTACAAAAAAGGGGAAAAAAAAGAACGTATCGATTGGGATGATGCATGTGATTCATGTTCAAGTAACTAAAACAAGACAAACATCAAAGAAAAAAAAGAACAGAGAATAAGGGACACTGCATACAAATCAAAAAGCAGGATCAAACAAAGTAAAAAAAAACATATTTGGAAGAAACTTTAAAGCTTGATGTATCGATGATGGCCAATTAGGGGCAACGATGTTTAGCGCAAAGCAACACGGGGTGAACGACGCAGGACAATTCGAATGTGTTGTGTACTCCCTACTCGTCCTGTTTTGCTTTGCGCCAAACGTCGTTCAAGCATAACACGTGAGCTGAACTTGCAACAAGCGCCCGTATACGTGTTACTGCCATTCCCGTGTTTCTGTCAGTTCGGCGCCCGTGTTACTGTCATTTCTACTGTCCGTGCCATTTGTGCGCTGTTTCACATGTTGCATCGCTACCGACAATCCTGAATCACAACCATTCTGGGCATTTGCGGCCACTCTGGCGAGTGCGCACAAAATTGGGAACACCACGCTCACGCTTGTTCGCTTTCCTAAAAAAAGTACGATGCGCGGGGTTTTTTTTATCAATTTGGACTTTATACGGGACATGACACCGACGGCAAAAACCCATCGAGACTGTCCATTAATTACTATCACAGTAAAATGACAGTTGTAAATACAAACTGTACAAGCTGAAGGGGACACCGTTGTCATAACTACATTTTTTGCATTATGAGGGACGCCGTGTCATCAGCGGACACGCTCACTCCGCCAGCTATGCCTAGGCGGCCACCGTCACTGTTCATTTTAAACGTACCGTTCCTTTATGAACAAAAAAAAAACCTGAACCAACAAGCGTTAAGCTGACAGCTTCTCTGTGTGGAAAGCACTCTTGTGCATTGGTAAGGATAGATTAAAGCTAGTATGACGTTCACGAAAACTATGCACAGTTATAGCAATCTGCAGTAATAGCCAAATAGCAAATAGCTGCGCTATGTCAGCCGTGGTTTCGGCTAAGCGTACAGTAGTTTAAAATCAACCCACTGTTATCGCCCGGTAGGAAATGCACAATGGAGCTCGTAAAAACCATGGATAGACTGACATTACACGAAATCTAAGGTCAGTCTTTTCCGTAGTAGTTACACAGCTGAATTTCATATCCCCTGGTTTAAAATACGCGTACATAGCAATTTTACTCCCCCTACCTCCATTTTCAATGAGGACAGAGAACCCACATGTAGTAAAACTACATTTCACAAACTTCTTTCTACTGCTTCAATGAAAACCAGTTAATCCGTACCACCTGTAGCATCTCGTAGAGCAATAGCACATCTATAGCATCGTTTTGCAAATTTTGCCACAATCCCTCCCTCAACTGTGATCTCATTTATAACGTTATAAATGACAAATTTAATACGCAAACACGACTTTCAGCGACTCTTGTTTTCCCTTGGACGTATTGGCAATGGAACCACTTTTCCAACGACACCGCCCCCGTAAGTGATAAACTGTTTCGTAGTCCTACTAGCCAATTTTATTTAACTCGGAAACTTTAAACTGTTACACCTATTATGTTTGCTACCTTTTCAGTAGCCGTTAGCCAATATTGCATACTGAGGATTATGAGGTTGCTGCTTCGTTCTCTTGCATTTGTTTTACCTGGTTCTCTTAAATGTTCTTTGTTACCTGAATATTTTACGTTGTCTTTGTTACACTGTATACCCTGCACTTCGTTTTAGTAGATATATATTGGCCCAATGCATAAGCTATCATTGTATAACTAGTGAAAATAGCGTATTGCACTAGTTTTTATACTGCTCAATCGCATTTCCTGTTTATTTTTTTTTTTCAGCTCCCCCTCTGTAACGCCCTTGGGCTCTGAGGGGGTACTGTAAACAAAAAATAAAGTTACAACGAGTGCTTCGCTATAAAGGTATTCTTCAAACCGCGCTTGCCTCGAGGACGGCGACGCTGACATAGCAGCGTGCGAAGTTCATGTTCGCCTTGGCGCTCCACCTTGACACGCGCACGTCGAAGCACACCACGGAGTGGTAGCACTCGCGGCCGTTGAAGCCGCCCACGACGTAAATGCACTGGTTGATAACCGCCATGCCGTGGTACGACCTGCGGCGGAGAACGCCTTCTAAATGCTGATATGCGTTCATTTTCGTCCGCCCCCCCCCCCCCCCTTTATTTTTTCTAACGAATCTGAGAAACTAGAGCGTATTTCGTAGAGCCTATTACTACACTTCCCCTCACATGGTATGAAAACCGCTTAAACGGATATCATGCGCAAAAGCGTTTCCAAGTGCTTGGCACTTTAGGGGCCCGCCGTGTCGTCAGATGTCGGTGGGCGTAACGTGTGTTGAGCGCTATCATAGCTCTTCCCCTTTACGGAGCATCAACACTGGTACATGATAGTGGTTATGCAAATGACAATATGGGAGTGAATAAATAAATAAATAAATAAATAAATAAATAAATAAATAAATAAATAAAAAGAACAAGACGAACAGGAAGGAAGAAAGGAAAGAAATCAAAGAATGCTAAGTTTCGGACTGCGCAGAATGACCCACTACCTGCACTACTACATGATACGTGATCATACGAAGGACAAGAAAGAAAGAAAGAAAGAAAGAAAGAAAGAAAGAAAGAAAGAAAGAAAGAAAGAAAGAAAGAAAGAAAGAAAGAAAGAAAGAAAGAAATTCTTTGGTTGCGCAGAAGGTAAAAGTGGATCCATGCTCTACCTCCACCCACCACGCGGGGATGAGACAACAGGAACTGGAAGTTTACCGAGTCACACAACTGGCACATTGGAGGTACATGACAAAAAGACGGGCCTTATATATTCCCTTTATATACATAGTGCTGCCGACGTACCCGGCCTGCATGCGGGTATGCACGCACAAGTGTTTGATTTTTATACAGCCTATGCCAATCAAGGACCAACTAAAATAGACATCTAACATCGCCCCGCCACGGTGGTCTAGTGGCTATGGTACTCGGCTGCTGATCCGAGGGTCGCGGGATCGAATCCCGGCCGCGGCGGCTGCATTTCGATGGAGGCGAAATGTTGAGGCCCGTGTGCTGTGTGATGTCAGTGCACGTTAAAGAACCCCAGGTGGTCGAAATTTCCGGAGCCCTCCACTACGGTGTCTTCCATAATCAGAACTGGCTTTGGGACGTTAAACCCCACATAACAACATCTAACATCATTAGAACACACTTAAAGATAAGAAGAACACACCATTTGTCGTAGTTTGATAGTGAAGTATAATCATAACGAGTACACAGGCACACGCGCAACCCACCAAGTAGTAGGGGGGGGGCATCGAACCAGGGCTCCCGAGTTGCCAAGCAAGCGCGTTAGCAATAGGCTACGGCGGCTCCTCCCATTCGGTATATATAGTAAGTAAGCCTGTCACACCGGTAGTCACGACCATGGCGCTTGTCTAATGTGAATCACGGTTCAAACGTGTGATAAGCTCTATCATAGCAATGTAACAAGAAAATACATGTTTTACTATCACTCGGCATGCTTTCGTCCAAATCTGCTCGATCACGTATAGGAATACTTTAACAAGCAAGCATAGTACGCACATCAGCGCACCGTAGTGTATATTTTAGCTCGACAAAAGAAAGGTATTTGTTGTGTCCTGACATGAGTGCCAACGTGACGTCGTACCATGAGCCACCATTCAGTCGCCATAGTGCTGCCGCCGTTCCTGGTTTGTCCACGTTAATCATGCACCCACTCACGCTCTTTGCACAAACACCTTATTCCCGCGCCCAAGACATGGCTTAATGTCAAGCATCGTGTCGTAGGCAAATTTATTGTTGACGGCTTCCGTATAGCACCGATTCCCAGAATGTGTGGGGTCTGCAGGTTTTCTTGTCTTTTTTTTTTTGTACGGGAGCTTCCACCGTTCACCACGTGACGGCGCAGCACCATCGCGTACTTTACTAAATGAACATGTGAAAATTTTAAACAATAAATCACCCCCCTGTACCTCCCCAATGATCTCGAAAAGTCCACCACTCAAAACTATTGTTCGAGAAAGCCGTGGACCATAGGTACACATATTGTAATAGACCCTTTTCATAAACTGCAAGCTAGCTTTCCTGCAATGCAGCTTGCCCTACTAATGGCGGCATTGGCAATCCGGCAAACAACGTGTGCAAGTGCAATTTGCTTGCGATACGGCATGTAAAATGTCGACGCAGCCCTTCTGATACAAACATCCCCAAAAAACGGGTCGCAGCATGTGCAACTTGAATTTTAACAGCATTTAAATAAAGGCAGCTGTCGCCATTAGTAGGGCAAGTTGCACTGCAGGGAAGCTAGCTTTACAGTTTATGAAAAGGGTCTATTCAAGTGCTCACCGCATTACCTGGGCGGCGTGTACTGGTTGCCCATGGCGCGCCACCTGGCGGCGCGGCAGTTGTACGTGTGCATGACGTTCGTGGCGCCCACCGTCCACCCGCCGAAGAGGAACAGGATGCTCTTCGGCAGCCGAGGCTTGAGCCACGTCCTGTGGGACAGGTCGACGCCGGCAACCTCTCTAACCTCCAAGGAACTCAGCGTCAGCGACTGCGCGAAGAAGGCGCGTGACACAGCACTAGCTGTAGCGGGCTCATTCTAATGGCCGCGGATCATCATCATCATCACATCATCATCATCCTATCTAAGTCCACTGCAGGGCAATGGCCTCTCCCGTAGACATCCAGTTATTCCGGCCCTGTACTAACTGCGACCACGCTACCCCCGCAAACTTCTGGACCCCATCTGTCCTCTTAACTTCCTGCCGGCCCCTGCAACGCCTTCCTTCTCCAGGGATGCACTCGGTTATCCTTAAAGGGCAACTCCGGCGATTTTTCAGTGTCCACTGATCTCAATAAAATTTTCAGTATATATTCTCCTCGGTAGTGCAATAACATATGCCAAGCCAGGCCGATGTAGGTCATTTAGTTTTCCTATAAATGAATTTTAAAATTTTTTAGCGGATTCTCACACGGGCCACCCTGCGTTTTTGACGTCATCACCTAAGCGCTGCCTACCCGAGCCAGCGGGCCTTCAAAAGCAAAAACGGCGATACTTCAGCGCTCAAATCGTCGCTGTCAAGATCAGAAAAACTGGCATAACTCAATATATCTTTGAATGATCTCGCTTCTTTGGAACCAGTTCCATATTTATTGTGACGGGAAGGTTGTGACGTCACCGCACGTGCTCCATGGAGCATCGACCCGTTTCGGTTTCGGTTTGAAGACGACTTTCAGTTGCGGATTTAAAATTACTGGCGCGTTTCTGAGCAAAATAAACCACCCTGGCGGTTATAGGACCATCAGTACCATTGGAAAACATTGATTATTTATTTATTTATTTATTTATTTATTTATTTATTTATTTATTTATTTATTTATAAATACTGCGGTCTAACTTAGACCATAGCAGGGTGGTACACAAACATAAACACTCACAACATACATTTGGGCAAAAAGAACAACGAACAATGGCAAAGCAATCAGAACAGGTTACAGGACACTTCAAGTGAAATACTCTTCAAACGATACCAAAGATTTTTGGATTACAGCCTCGTTAGACAGGTTATTCCAATCGTTTATCGCACGGGGAAAGAAAGAGTATTTAAAGGAATAGACTCTTTGCATCAAAGGCTTAATTGTTTGGAATGTCGGATTCTGGTTGCGTAACCTGTCGATGGAATCAAGATATGTGATGTGTTAATTTTGTAATGACCATTTACCAACTGATAAAGGAACTTCAATCTACAAATATGGTGAAAAAACCGCCGGAGTTGCCCTTTAAGGACCAACGTTTGTCTTGCCTTCGCATTACATGTCCCGCCCACGTCCATTCCTTCTTCCTAATTTCTACTAAGATGTCATTAACACGCGTTTCTTCCCTTACGCACTCCCCTCTCTTCTCGTCCCTTAACGTTATGCTTATCACTTTCCGTTACACAAGCCGCGGATGTGAGCAAATCTTCCACCGCCACTGGTAACTTCGTATGCGCCAAGGCGAATATGTGGCCCATGCAAAAAAGGGGACGTGTGACATTGGGCGTATTCGAATTCTTGGTCAACTGATGGGAAAGAATGTGGGCGACTATACATTCCTGCTGAAATAGATAAACTCTACATTGGAGCATCGGAGGCTTTGTGGAAGCCGCCAATGATTCGCCCTGTAATTTCTACTTAAGTTTGTTCCGACTCTTCTGTGTCGCTTCAAACCAAACGAATGAAATCTTACGTGATATCCTTACATAAAAGGTCATTAAAGAAGCACCTTCGAATCAAATATACTTCTAATATTACGACTTACGGCGACTCTGTGGGTCGGATGAATTACGTGCAGTATAAACTAGAAACAAGAACGACTGTTAAGAGCGATCACGGGTGTTAGGTGTGCGAACGCGCTTGGACGTTTCTAAACACGCTGTTAAAAGATGCGCGGAAAAACGAAGACAAGGCGACGAAGACAAGGCGCAGCAAGAGATCTTTTAAAATAGAGGCGTCGAGTAGTTTCAAGCGGCACCTTATAGGTCAATTATTGCAGATAAAGATTGAAACTGAGCTAAGCAGTTTAGTGCGCGTTCGTAACCTCGCGCGTCTGAGTGTGCCCATAGCAAACGACGTAGTCGGGCCCAACTATGTAAATGAGTTTAACCACTACGTAAGAAAGCAATTAGCGACCGTTCTGAAGAAGATCAACAACCGACCTGGTGGATTACGCTCAGCACCTTGACGCTGTCTGCATCGCGCTGGACTTCTGGATGGCTGACGAGCTTGTCGAAGTCCCTGTAACGAGTTGCGGACGACGTCGAGCGTCACAGTCACATTCCCCGAAACTTGACCATTGTGATTCGGCTAAAGAGGTCCTGCAATACTTTTTGAACGTATAGTCATAAAACTGTACCAGTAATAAGAGCCTCTGCCAGTGTAGAGGCCATTATGAACATGTGATTGTACTGCACCCCGCAGCACTTCCAATTCAGTTAAGAATACAGTATAAAAATCGCCTGTTCCTTCAACAAGTGACGTCACAAGAAGTACCAGCTACCTAGCTTGACCTTGTTGTGTTCTTAAAGACACACCAAAAAAGGAAACAATTTTTTTTTTCGAGTGAAGAAATCTCACTTTCACAGTGCCAACGGCACTACTTTCGCACAGAGAAGACGCTTCCTGAGCTAAAGAATGTGCAAGAAGAAAATACGCGTGGCGATACGCCTGCTCGAAGGTTCCCGCCTTAACATGCGTGACGTCATAACATTTGCGTCTACTGCGGCCTACATAAGTATTTATGGCGAAAAGATACCCACAAGCGTTATAAGTTTCTTATAACGCTTGTATGTACTAACATAGGGCACTAACATAGCGTGTTTCAAACACCTTGACCACCTTGACTGAGCCAATCTGTTGAGAATGTGAAAAAAATTGACCGCTGTCGCGCCCTGCGAACGTGAATATCCAGCGAAGCTATATCGAACACTACCACATGCTGATCATGCCGCTTGCACGTCACACGAGGGCTTCGAATGTCGCGGGGTCGAATCCCGACCCTGGCTGTTGCATTTCGATGGAGGCGAAATGTTGGGCTCCGTGTATCGTGCGATGTCAGCGCACGATACACGTCCACATGTAAACGATGGTCGAAATTTCGGGAGAGCCCCCAACTACGGCGTTCCTAACAACCATATCGCGCTCTTTGAACGTAAGACCCTATTAGAGCTATTAATTATTTAGAAATTTCCTGTTATGAGCCACATAGCCGCATTTTTGAAATCACTCACTGCATTGTTAAGCAGTCATGTACGCGTTGTGGTTGTTGGATACAGATGTATTGTATTGCTTGTAACTCGAATTGTTTGAAGTTCAACTTTACTAGCTGTGAAACAAATTAATATATTGCTGTGTAACAAGGACTTGTATTCCTGTGTATTACTGTACCCCACCCCTGTAACGGCCTGAGGGCCAACAGTATTATGAAATAAATAAATAAATAAAAAGTCAACCGTCGCTTTATTGTCCCGTTAAAAAAAAAAAGGTGAATACATACATCTTGTTTACTTTTTGAACTCAAATGGAACAAATAGATCATTAATGTGGACATTTCTGCGACCATCGAATCGTGACGTCATTTGTTCAAAGAAAAGCATGTGGTTTCCAGCGGTATTTGATACTGATCTGCATATTAGCCCCGCCACGGTGGTCTAGTGGCTGTGGTACTCGGCTGCTGATGCGAGGGTCGCGGGATCGAATCCCGGCTGCGGCGGTTGCACTTCGGTGGAGGCGAAATGTTGAGGCCCGTGTGCTGTGCGATGTCAGTGCACGTTAAAGAACCCCAGGTGGTCGAAATTTCCGGAGACCTCCACTACGGCGTCTCTCATAACCAGAGCTCATTTTTGTGACGTTAAACACCACAAATCAATGATTTGGAAATTCCCTGGTGCTTGCAATGCAATAAAACTTTGCTCACATGTTCACAGCAGCCTCCACGCGTGATCGCCACCGCTTTCGGACTACATGTTCGAAAAGTATTTAAGGGTCCCTTTAAGGAATGGACGTTATCTTCTGCAACTGAACGTCTGTAGGGATGGCGGAAATGGACTAGAACGGAAAAGAAAAAAGGGAAAAGGCCGTGGTGGGGGGCTCCAGAAATTCCTGACCACCTGGGGTTCTTTAACGTGCACCGACATCGAAGGGCATGCGGGCCTACAGCATCCCTTAAACCTGATGCGTGGCACGTGATGACTGAACAGCGCTTCAGACAGGAGTAACATCAGCGATATGTTCGGCCTTGTTGGTGTGACATCGTGAAGGTTGTACAGCGCTTGAATAGCTGTTGATCACTGATTATGGTTCAGTATGGTCAAGCTGTCCATAAACAGCTTTTAGCCAGGGAACCTCTCGAGACCCTATTTCTTTCTGGGAAATAAAAATGATTTGATGATTTGGTTTGTTAAGGAAAGGACGCTAATTTCTACAGTCCATGTCGCGAGTACGGCTAAGCGTCCATGGGGGTAGGCAAAAGGGACTGAAAGAGACAGAAAGGAGATAAAAAGCCGTAGTGGAGGGCTCCGGGAATTTTGACTACCCGGGGTTCTTTAACGTGCACTGAAAACACACAGTACACGGGCCTGTGGCATTTTCGCGCCACGGACGACCGAAAGGACACTACACGAACGAGATCAGACACGCCATTTACGGAGTAGAGGGAAGAAGGCCCTGCTTTCGGCGTCGCTGTTTTCGAAGCACACACACACACACGCAGACGCGATGACGACGCAGGCTGACGCCGAGGTGTGCACACTCACCTGACGCTGCATCGTCCAAGACGCACTAGACTCAGCAACTTGGCGAGGTGCACTTTCCTGGTGGTGACGTCAACAGAGATCCACTTGACGATGGCGTTGAAAACGACCTCAAACTCATTGGGCGCGTGCAGACGGTCGTCTTCGATGATGGCGTGAAACTCCTCCGGCGTTAGTGTTTCGAAGTCGGCGCTGTGCCTCCATACCTGCGTGACGGGAACGTTGGGACGTAGCAAGGAGTAGGGAAAAAAAAAAAAGGTAGGAGCGGATGTCACGTGACAGAACTGAAGCCTAGTCATAAAAAAGTTAAGGGAGCGAAACGTGGGGGATCGACCCTAGTCGCGCGACGGGAGACTAAGCTAACGTGTGCGGTCAGGCGCCACTGAGAATTGCCGCGTGCAAACCTCCGCCGGAAGGGCAACTACTATGATGGACGCAATCCTGCCCAAAAGACACTTCCCGCAAGGCGTCAGAGGAAGGTGGCTTGCTGTGGCTAACGGAACCACGTGACACAGTCCTCTGCGTCATTTTTATTTTGGTCCTCCATGATGTGTTGGGGTGCAACAATAACACGCACATACCATCGTCAGCAGCACCCACAAGCGCTACCAGGCAGCACGAAGCAGCTAATCCAGACGAAGAAGGCATAGAAGACCCAGTGGGAGGTCCTGCTGCTGACGCAAGACCTTGGAAACCAACTGTGGTTGGTCGAGAGGGATCGAACTGCAGCAGCGAGCCATGGCTACCTGGACTGAGGAGGCCACCCACCATTGGGCTCACAAAGCCTGGTACTTCAATAAAGTTTATTTCTCTCTCTCTCCCTCCATGAGATAATATTAGTCATGTAGTTTTGACAGTCGCAAACGCCGCAGACAAACCGTTAATGATCGAGCTGTTAATGGGCGAACCCGGCAAAACGAAAAAAACATTCACGGTATAGGAGGTATGCAATGACGTCATCGAGGCCGCCATTTCGCTGTACCGCCACTAGAGTGAAAGGCTGCACCTTGTCTCGATCTGCTTATCTCTAGAGGCACGACGGAAGCTGCGAACCATACGATAAGATGGCGCACGCTGACGTCACGTGAATGGTGCCTATAACGATCGATAGCGGCGAGCACGATCTGGCGACGGTATTGCGGCGCTGCTGATGAAAGGCGTCGGGGTTTCTACAGGTATCGTCGTATAGTCCTACATTTGAACGCTATTCACTGACGCTCAAGTAAGTTCCAAAATAGGTCGACCACTCAATGTCGTGTGCATAACCAAATTGGAATACTCGAAAGTGCTAGAGAAGGTTGCAATACATTCACATGTGGCCTGCTTCGAGCGATAACGCATACGACAGCTTTGGCCAGTTAATTTAACTCACAGAAAGAAATTACACCATCTCCCGCTAAAGGGGACCATGAGGCGATGCGAAGCAGCACGGGGGGTGCACACCGCGTTTGCATCGGTTTGACTAGGTGTCGCGTTTGCATCGGTTTGACGCTAGCACACGCTGCCTGCGTCAGCGTTGTCTCTCGCGGGCGATGGCGCGTTCTCGTTCCTTGCGAGCTGGTAAAGCGTTCATCGAAGAAAGAGCGTTTCCATAGTCAACGCGCGCCGTTCGGAGAGGAGAGGAGGAATGCCGAGAGGAGAGGAGATGAGACAAGAAGAGGAGGGGAGGAGGATGCGCAGTGTGGGTGTGGACGCCACACGGCGGATGGATGGAGGGAGGGAGGGAGTGACATAGCCCTGACCATAAGCCGCTTCGCATCTAAAGAACAGGTAGACCTGTAGTGACACAGTACAAACCAATGCCGTCACTAGTGCTTCTAGGGGATGCACTCCAAGACGTTCACTCCCGGCAACACCGTCACTCCCGCGAGATGTCAAGAGAGTGGCGCGGGGTGCGTCGGTGTCCACGAAAAAATGTTTCTGCCTCGTCGCCTTGGCATGGTTGGCACAGTTCCTTGCCACTGTGACCCCGCATAACCGACAGAACAAGTCTGGCGATTTCCTCGCAGTCTCACGGAAGTGACACTGTCGCCGCAATTCATTTATTGTCTCAAGATTATGAGCCTCGGACTATCTTTCCCGCTGCCCCTATACGTACTGATTATGGCAGCATCATTCATCAAAAACTGTCACAAGACTTAAAGGAAACATGGGAGGAAAGCAGACGTTGGAAATGACGGACTCCGGCACTTTTCTGCCTCATCTTTGGCAGGTGCGAATGGGGCTCTCTCACGCTAATAGCTTTCGCTCGTGTGGTGACGCCTGTAGATGAAGCTCAATATTTAAACCATGATGGTAGGACAGTTCAAAGCGAGCAACGCGCTCAAATTTCTCAATTGTAAGCTGCTCAGTGCGGGGGCCGGATTTACGCCGAATATGTCACAAAAGGAAGACAGAAAGAAGAAACGCACCATAGATAGATAGATAGATAGATAGATAGATAGATAGATAGATAGATAGATAGATAGATAGATAGATAGATAGATAGATAGATAGATAGATAGATAGATAGATAGATTCAAAGTCAACGAAGGATATTTGCCAGTGAAAGTCGGGGCTCGCGTCGTGTGTCTACTTTTTCTTCGTCTCCGTTTCCGGTGCACCGCAATTTGAGTCTACCATAACGGTACATATTGTTGA
Organism: Hyalomma asiaticum; assembly: GCA_013339685.2. Classification (NCBI taxonomy): domain Eukaryota; kingdom Metazoa; phylum Arthropoda; class Arachnida; order Ixodida; family Ixodidae; genus Hyalomma; species Hyalomma asiaticum. Next base: position 19,001,532 of record CM023491.1, on the reverse strand, counting down.
AAACAACTCACTTCAACGTGCACGTACCTGATCGAAGTTCCGAACCAGGTATCGAAATGCTTCGCTGGCCAGCTGCTTGCATCCGCAGCTGGAGGACAGGCGATAGACCTGTATGCAGCACTCCGGTGTGAGGTTCTCCCTGAGGACATCCACGCAGTGATTGCGTAGCCAGCTTAACTGCGTCGTAAATATAGCGTTGAATGAGAACCTCGTAGTCTTCTGTGGTTAAAGTAGGGGGGTATCGAAGTTCTTAATTCTGGTACTGTAATTGCGGAGTAAGTAGAAAGAAATTAAAATGGAAGAAAAGACAAACCTGCCTTCAGTGGGAACCGAACCCGCGACCTTCGGATATCGCATCCGATGCTCTACCGCTGAGCTACGAAGGTGGTCGTCCCGCCCGTCCACTTTATTGGGCATTTACGTACACGTAATCCTGGGAGTGTTAGGCGGCGCCACCCGTAGCCATGGCGGCGAGTGGCGCTGCCTTTACATTGTTACTAGCAACTGTTAGACTCACCTTCAGCTGGTCGGCGAGCTTGAGGACCTCTCCGACGTTGTGCAGGCCGACGCGCTCGTGCATCTGGGCGCGGTAGGCGAAGTCGACGAGCAGCTGGACCATGTCGCTGCCCAGGTCCTCCACCACCAACCGCATGGGCGGCAGCCACCGCTGTTCGACAGTCATGCCTTCCTTGGCGAGAGCGAAGAGCGCGTAGCAGCCCGAATACCTGCGCACGAGGTCGCCGATACGGCACACACAATTTACAGCAACAAAGGAAGCGGCAAAAATGTTCGGTGACATATCGCAGCGTTAAAGCATACCGACACCCTGGAAGAACGCCATAAGACGGGACAGAGTACAGCGCATATCCAGTCTTTTGTATGTGTGTTCGTGCTTGCGTATGTATGTATGTATGTATGTATGTATGTATGTATGTATGTATGTATGTATGTATGTATGTATGTATGTATGTATACCTCATGCACACGGCGAGTGTGCAACTCTGGGCGCGCGCGTGAGGACAATACGGCGTTTTGTCATATCAAACATGTTCCTTTTAACAGCGTTAGCTGTTTAAGCTAGCCAAACTTTCTCCGGTCACGAAATGTGACCTTGAAATGACCTTCCCTAGCAACCAGGCGAGGCTACATCTAGCGCATAACCTGTGAGGCCTGGACATCGTGCTACAGTACGCAACATGACGTCACAACGACGCGTGCCCGGAAGATGAAGATGGTGATGAACACGAAGGAGATGAGGATGAAGGTGAGAAAGAAGAATATGAAGAAGATGAGTTCTCGTGACATGTTCCCGCTAAAACCACGTAACGCAATGTCACGTGACGTATTCCCTCCAAAACAAACATCTCATGACAGTCACGTGCGGGCCTCTTTCAGTAAGCTATCGGCAAGCTTCGCTGTGACCTGGCCTTGCTGGACCTAGCGGAAGCTGCGTACTTTTTTTTCCACACTATCATTCACAGGGACAGCGCCGAAAACAACGCGGGAACGTCGCTCTCACTTAGAAGCCATTACGAAGCGGTGCGCCCATATCTCCGAACCGTCAGAGGTCCGAAACGCGACGTCGCAGAACTCCCGGTTCTCCTGCTGCTCCCGCAGTGCGGCCATGGCCCTAGCCGCAGCTCCCGGGGCGAAGTCGCGCCTCTCGCCATCGTCCTTGAAGAGGATCGCCCCCTCGGACCAAATGGTTACCATGTCGTCATCCCTGCCGGCTCCCGCGTTGCCGGCGGGGTCCACGGGCATGGCTGCGACGGCGGCGCACATCTCTGGGGTTGCCACGAAGGACCTGTGGCCAGCTAGGTCAGGACGATTGTCCGGGTGTTCAGAGGGGGTTAGCGTCGCCCTAGCCGGACCACGCCCTCGGCACCCTTCGACCGATTCGACCGATCGAACACCCGACTGAGCCAGGGATTGGCGCTGGTTGCTAACGGCGGTTCGCATGCACCGCGTGGCACGTGATGATGATGATGATGATGATGATGAGCCTTCAAATATGGCGCATACCCACTTCGGGGGATTGGCCAAGACCTGGAGTGCTTAACTTTTAGTTGGTATATTGTGCGAATACCGCCGCGGACGTGTAGTGGTTATGGCGCTCGGCTGCCATCGAAAAAACGCGGGTTCGATCCCGGCCACGGCGGTCGCATTTTCCAGAAAAAAAAATACCAGAGGCCCGTGTAGTGTGCGTTGTCAGTGCACGTTAAAGAACTCCTGATGGTCAAAATTTCCGGAGCCCTCCCACTACGGCCTTTCTCTCTTTTCTATATCTTTCAGTAGCTTTCCCATATACCTACGGGCGCTTATTATAGACGTGCTCCCGACATGGGCTGCAGAAATTAGCGTCCTTTTCTTAACTGACACACAACAACAACCTGCCGCCGTTAAATGATGTCTATAGAGAGTGTCTTCGTTAAATGATGTCTATAGAGAGACACCATGTAATGACGACACTCATTTCGGTCTTATGATATACACGGAATGTATGGTGAACTTTGCGACGTTAGTATTGGATGATATAGGTGTAACTAACACTTTTCATTTATATCACGGCAAACAAAAACAAAAGGTGACGAACTGTCATGCATTTCAGTCCAGTCGCTTAGTGTCAGTCCAGCCAACATGGCATAGAAGCATATCTTCTATTCCTTCTAGAAGTTTGGCTTTGCATCGGCTGGCCGCCTAAACTTATCCCACAGTCGAGTTTAGAGGCGTCCTACAGTCTGCAATGTGGTCATCGGGACTTCATACTTCAATCTCAAGTCAGCTCAACCTGCTTGAGATCGCCTTCAAGAACTGACTCCCGGAAACATCACCGTTGAAACTCAGCCGACATCGCAGTCGTGCCAGAAGTCTCTGCGGCTTCCCGCTTCCGATCGTCGGGGCCTCAACGCTTCCGGTCATCTCATGTATGCCTTAATCTATTTCTACCTTCGAACTTTCACGTCGTTAACCACTGTAAATTAGATTTTTGTCAAGTGTTAGCTTTGATTTGCGTTAATCTCTTAACTCGTTTGTTAATTTCGAAATACTTGCCTTTAGTAAGCCGATTCATTCACATTATGTGCATGTTTGTTAGTTCTTTGTAAGTTCTGTATTGCCTTGCAGGTGCCACTGACACTGACGATGTGCTATATGTGCACCCTCTCTCTCTTTCTCTCTCTCCCTCTTTCCTTTCACCTTTAAATCTCCCCCGTCCCCCCTTTCCCTCGTGCAGGATAGCATACCGGTTGTCCTACACTGGTTAACCTCCCTGTATTTCCCTCTCTACTATTTTCTTCCTTCCTGTATTGCCTGAGTGGATTCTTCCGCGTTATCACTAGATTAAAGTTTGTTGTTTTCCTAACACGTCTCTGATCCCTTCACTCAGCCTGCTTGCGTACGGGACAACCTAGCCTGATGTCATTCCCTTCGCCAACTTCGCGCTGGCGACGCTAGAGCTCCTAACAAGGGCACTTTACACTTCATGAAAATAAAAGGCATGAAAAATTGTCTCTTCAGAAAGGCTCCGCACTAACACACACTCGAAGTGTTTTAAAATATTTCAGGTGCAATGTATCAATGTGTCAATTTGTGTCAATGCGCAAAAAGGGGTCGCACCCATGCCCTTGCGCGTGCCCCACGTTCACCGAGTGAAACGTGAGTGTCATTTTCTTTAAGATAATACTCCTTCAGCCAGCCTCGGACCTTCCTAAGCGTCGTTCGTTGAAATGTTCGTTGAAATTGGAGGGTTCCGGAAACTTCAACCACCTAAGGGTTCTTTAACGTGCACTGACATCGCACAGACCCCGCCACGGTCGTCTAGTGGCTACGGAACTCGGCTGCTGATCCGAGGGTCGCGGGATCAAATCCCGGCTGCCGCGGCTGCATTTCGATGGAGGCTAAATGCTGAGGCCCGTGTGCTGTGCGATGTCAGTGCACGTTAAAGAACCCCAGGTGGTCGAAATTTCCGGAGACCTCCACTACGGCGTCTCTCATAATCAGAACTGGTTTTGGGACGTTAAACCCCACAAAAACAAACAACAAAAGCATGCCGAGTTATGTTCTTTTTCATGACGGCTTTCTTTTATTCGCACTTTTTTTCAACCGTCCGCGCACTCGCGTCCTTCTTCCGTTCTCTCGTTGCACGTCGGCCAGACACGGTTCGTGTTCCTCTAAAGACGACGGACGGGCTCTCGGGTCGACACTGTACATCACCGTGTTGCGCGCAGTACTAGCGGTACGGGACGGGTTGCCTATATCCACAAATCTATAAAGAGACAAAGACAAGAAAATATACATTCCTGGTATTTGCGTGTCAAAATTACGATATCAATAAAGATACTCCGGATAAACGTTGACCACCTGGCGTTCTCCAATATTATATGACAACCAGAGTAGAAAACAACAATTTTTTTTTTTTGGTTTTACGAATATAAAGACTCATCATGCCTCCCTGTGCGTTCGTATGCCTTGGTACAAAGTCAGCGACTCCGCTGTCTGTCCTTGCCCGCTACTGAACTACTGCTGTTATCGGCCTTTTATTTATGCCGACGTTGTCTATGCCTAGGATGTGGAAATACAATGTGCCCAATATGTGAGTGAGTGAGTGAGTGAGTGAGTGAGTGAGTGAGTGAGTGAGTGAGTGAGTGAGTGAGTGAGTGAGTGAGTGAGTGAGTGAGTGAGTGAGTGAGTGAGTGAGTGAGTGAGTGAGTGAGTGAGTGAGTGAGTGAGTCTTCATGGACCGCCGGTGCACTTAACAGCGCGTGCAGTATATAGCCAGATAGGCCCAATTCCCGATATCGCCATATACAGGATTATTTTAAGGTGTCTACCTCAAACAGATCGAAGTTTACCGTAGCGACCAAAACCAATTATCAATATAATTACAGTATTCAGGTAATGAGAAAACGACCACCAAATTTGAAAAAAAAAATATCGCTATCGCCACGACAAATGCCGACCCTGACCTTCTGTGTGATGCTGTCAACCTGAAACTGTGCTGTACAAAGCCAAACAACGGTGACACCACGATGTTTGCGACACCCACCAGGTTCGGCGACGTCCGCGACGACACACGCTGCGGACGCGCTGCAGTTGTTGCTCATCTGTGGCGCCGTGTACCACCTGCCCGCATCGATGTCATACCTCTCAACGTGCTGCACGGTCGACGTTCCTGTTAAGGATGGAGACGAGTGTGTTGATTTCGTATTGGTGTTTAGTTATGCATTGATTTGTTCCTTCTAACAGGCTGTTTAAGATCGAGACTTTGCCGTCAGTGGTCTTTGCCGCTAGTGGCCAGTAGAAGAGAGAACTCAGCCCAACTGCGCCTCTATTCGCGCTGCCTAACAACCACCTGGCACAGCAGCACCTGTTCAAGCTGCGCATGACTTATCCAATCGGCACATCCCATAGGAACGTGACGTGACAGTCCCGTCCATGACGTGGCCATTCAAATACTGGATACGGTGCGACTCGCGCCATAGAAATGCTGCCTCGAGCTATGTGATGCGTCACAGACGTCTGTGACGCATCACACGGCTACGTCACAGACGCCCAGCCACGCCACTCTTCGCGTTGCTTAGCAACAGCCTGGCACAGCTGCGCCTCGCTTGGGTATGCATAAGCACCACGTTCGACCGCGTTGGTATCACGACGCCGGCGCTACACAAGCGGCATCACTTCACTGGCTAAACGGCAGTCAGTCACGTGCCCTGCCTAGTTCAAACCAGTCGCCACGTTCGATAGCAACGCGAGGTATCGAAATACGCGCCATGTAATGGCCACGTCACCAGCTACGTCAGCCCCTGCCAATTTCAAATACGGGCCCCGTAATTGCCACGTGACCGCCTCGCCAAATTTAAAATTCACTTGGCCAGCGCCTCCTCTAAATATAAATAGAGGAGGCGCCGACTTGGCCATACCGCGTGATCAAGCGTGACGTCATGGCTAGACACGTGACCGTCAGCTTCCCTCCTTGCACAGCGTTCGCACCTCAAAGCGAAGCTGCACCCTAATTTTTAGATGCGAAGCAGCTTATGGTCGGGGCTATGTCCCTCCATCCAACCGCCGTGTGGCGTCCACACCCGAACTGCGCATGCGCATTCTCCTCCCCCTCCTCTCCTTGTCTCCTTTCGGCATTCCTCCTCTCCTCTCCGAACGGCGCGCGTTGACTATGGAAACGCTTTCTCTTCTGTGAACGCTTTACCAGCTCGCAAGTAACGAGAACGCGCCCTCGCCCGCGAGAGGCAACGCTGACGCAGGCAGCGTCTGCTAGCGTCAAACCGATGCAAACGCGGTGTGCACCCCCCGTGCTGCTTCGCATCGTCTTATGGTCACCTTTGTCGGGAGATGGTTAACTTATTTTTCTTCATTAGGTTTTGTATAATTTGTCCGATACAGCGGAATTCTTTTGCACTCACAAGCGAAGATGAACCGTTCCTCAATTCGGCGGGGGAATATGCTAAGCCAACGCCTTGGCTAAGCTAGCGGCGGGAGCGATCACCGCCCAAGGAGCCAGAGAGGAGGCAATGAAAAACATCGCGGAGGCGGCGGCTGCGAGTAGAACAAGTATGAAGAACGCTCTCGCGGGAGGACAGGAAGACATGTCTCGGCAAGGCGACCTCTCCTTTCCGCTCCCTCCTTTCCGGTCCTTCCCGTGTGTCCTGTGTGTCTCAAAAAGACACACAGGACTCCAATTTGTCCGCCTCAAGTATGAACCAACTAGCACAAAAACACGTCCTCTTAAGTCGCAGCGTTGTTTCGGCACTGTTCATTTTACTACTACGTGAGCGCTCGTTTTCCTCTCCTAGTGGTTCACGTAGACGTTACCATCGAAACCGCCAATGGTGTAGATGTTGCCCTCGAGGATGACGGCGGAGAAGTTGCTCTTGGCTTGAAGCATGCTGGGTAACCGGGTGAACTGACCTCTTCTCACGTCGAGCAGCTCCACTGGAAAGTATGCGTGAAAGACATCCTGAACGAAATGTGTGGATGAATTACTTCGCTGACAGTAGGGACATTTAGCGTGTCCGGTAAACCGCTATACGCAAGCGCTTTGCGTAGAGCGGAATACCGGGCGTAAACAGCGCATTGGCAAACATGGCCGACTGACCGCCTTCCGCTTCGAATCTTTCAAGTGGTCGTCGCGCGCTCTGTAGCCCTTAAGTAACTAACTGACGGTTGTATTTGCCTTAGCTTTGTATCATGCAGCTTCGACAGTAAAGTATCCGTGATGATTCAACGCCGTTTCTGAGAGCCAGACTGAAATTATCGAAGCTGTAGGCTTAGCGAGTGGCTTCCAGAATCTCTGAGGACATATAACGCGGGTTTGCTTGTTCTGTTTATCCCCCATAGCTGGCGCCACTTCACTGCGAAAAACAACGCTACACGCTATCCGGTATCCGCTACACCTTTGCGTATACCGGTTTACCGGACACGTTAAATGTCCCTATTACTAATAAGGTTATGACATGCTATTTGACGCACGTCAAGTTATCGATGTCATGACCTTAACAGCCACGTTTGTTGCACTCAAGATCGTGTGCTTCTATGCCAATTACGGTACTTATCAAGAGAGAGAGACGCGACTTCATTTCCTTAACGTTTTTCGATGTCTTCTTCCGATAACACACAAGGCCTTCGCTATAATAATCGTTAGATGGTTTATTGATTGATTGATTGATTGATTGATTGATTGATTGATTGATTGATTGATTGATTGATTGATTTCTGGGGTTTTACGTCCCAAACCACGATAAGCTTTTGTGAGACGCCGTATTGGAAGGCTATGGAAATTTCGGCCACCTGGTGTTCTTTAACGTGCACTGAAATCGCACAGTACACGGTCCTCAACATTTCGCCTCCATCGAAATGCAGCCGCCGCGCCCGGGATCCGATCCCGCGACCTCCGGATCACCAGCCGAGTGCCACAGCCACTAGATCACCGCGGTAGCGCTATGCAGTGTACAACGAACAGAGGCTTACTGCTGGAGAGTCGGTCGTTGCCGTTGTACCCGCCGATGATGTAGAGGGCGTCATTGTGGACGACCACCCTGAGGCCGCTACGCGGTGTCGACATGGTGAGGACCCGAGTCCAGGCGTTCGTCGACGGGTCGTAGCACTCCACGTTGTCCACCACCCAGATTCCCGTGAAGCCACCCGCGCTGTGAGAAAACCATCACCATTACAGTTAAGCGCACTGTAATGACACTGCACTACGGCTTTAGATTTGAGTGGCGTGTAGTACAAATTGCAACGCCACATTGCCACAGGCAAGAATTTAGTTGGCAAATCAGAATTGCCTGCACACGTGGATACGTTTCCCTACCAGCACACGGGGTTACAGAGCTGTTAGTTGGCGGCGCATCTAGTTGGAAACATTTTTTTTTTTTGGGGGGGGGGGGGGAGGTTACAAGTTCGTCCATAACGGCTTACGCTGCAAATAAATTTCTAAAATATCCAGAAAAGGCCTCACATGTAGATGCGCCCACAAGCAACTGCGGCGCTGGCGTCGCTGCGGACCTCGTTCATGCTGGCCACCAAGGTCCACTGGTTCGCCTTGACGTCGTACCGTTCGACCGTGTTGGTGCGCGCGCGCCCGTCGAATCCACCCATGGCGTAGATGTGGCCCTGCGAAGACGACGTCGAGCGAATGTAAACACAAAAGGCCTTGGTACGCGATGGCAACACACTCCGCGAGTGAAACAAAAAATTAATAATAATTTCCGAGGTGCTACGTCCCAAACCTACGATACGATTAGGAAAGACGTCATAGTGGAATTGTTTAACCTGCAGCAACATCGCACAGTACAGGGCCTCGAGCACTTAGCCTCCATCGAAATGCGGCCGAGTATTTATTTATTTATTTATTTATTATTTATTTATTTATTTATTTATTTATTATACTGCTGCTCTCAGCTGAGAGCTTAGCAGGAGGGCAATACAAAAAGTCAGTACAATAAGTGATAGGTTTAGATAATCATAGATAACGTAGCATAGCCACTAGACCACCGCGGCACCTGAAATAGAGGTAGAGGCGAAGAAAAGTGGACAAAAATACAGGGAAGTCAACCAGATGCGCATCCAGTTTTGCTACCTTCTTTTTTGGAAGGATATAATGAAATGAAAAGAAAGAAAAGAAGGGACGTGTGGCCATCTACATTGCACGCCTACAGTAGATCGGTAGCAATGCCGACATCGCTTTGCAAGCCTGAGATGCCCAAGCATCTTATGTCACTTATTCGCATGCTGCGACCTTCGGATCAGCAGCCGAGTACCATAGCCACTAGACCACCGTGGAGGGGCACCGAAACTCATTTCAAGCGCATGAAAAGGCACTGCACCCTTGGGTTCCTAGAGGTATTGTCCGAAAAACGCATTAGTCGGGATGGTACCGACGAAGTTTCACTGCGATTACTGCCTACTGCAGTACTGCCTACTCCTGTAGCTGTCACGTGACTCACGTCCAAAACCACGACGCTGACGTAGCAGCGTGCGTAGGCCATGTTCGCCTTGGCGCTCCACCTGTTCATGGGCACGTCGAAGCACACGACGGAGTGGTAGCACTCGCGCCCGTTGAAACCACCCACGTAGTATATGCACGAGTTGATCACAGCCGCGCCGTGGTACGCCCTGCGGTAGACAACGGCGCACACTTCTTGTCGACCATTTTCCGAGCGCATCTGAGCACCGCCATACTGGACTGATAGCGTTGCCGTTTTCCATCAGCAGCATCTATGTTATCATTCTACAACAGACTATCAGGCATGAAAACGATTGTACACATGCATTCGACGTGTTATGGAATTGTTTACTTGACCCCAGAGCGCACAAAACTGGGGAATCGTTCGTGTGTCGGTCCAAGATGGCGGCGCCAACGAAGCTAAAGTAACATCGCCTATAATACGTCCTCGAGCATCCACGTAAGTATATAAGGCTCTCTGGCACGGTGGAAAATAAACAAGCAAATCCAGCTCCGCGCCTGTGAAGTCGGACTGAACAGCTGAGTAGGGGCAAGGTGCCAAGCTCACTATCACTATCATCTAGCACTATCATTATTAATGTCACTGCCATGTAGCAGTGGGCCTATGACAAGGGTGTGGTAGTTGGTGGAGGACAAGCACCGGCCCGTTTTTCCTTTCTGCGCAACCGGACATACAGACAGACAATGACATTTACTGAATCCTGAGGAGCTACTGTAAGGACTCCCCTAGCGGGAGGCTCCCTTCCCTTTCTTCCTTGATTATTTCTTTCTCTCTATATTGTCCTTCGCATAACCACTTTTGTGTGGCAGAGTGGGTATTGGGGCCAACGGAAAGACCGGATCCGCTTTCCCACTCTGCATGACACATCCGCTGTTGGCTGCTAGCGCTCCCTGTGGATCAACTTCGACAAGCTCAGCTCAGCTGTGAAGAAAACCAGGAGGCGGCTACGAGGTTCCGCTAGCCACGGCAAACCAAGCTCCTCTGGCGCACCGCTCCAGCTCTCGAGGCCTGTTGGGCACGGAGGATGGCAAAAGCCAGGAGGGAGCGTCACGTGGCAATATTGAAACCTATGGTTTTAAAGCACTTAAAGGAGAGAATCACGGGGTATAGTATTCACATGCCTACTTCCCGTGATAGGCAAGCAGTAGACGCAAGTATGGTCACTCGCCACTAAATGTTACCTCGACCGCCTCGAGTGGTCAGGCAACCATGTTGGCCTAATCCTACCCATGAGGCACCGCAACAAGGCGGTGGACAAGGTTGAATTGCCGAGGCTAGCGGAATCACGTGACGCCGTCTCTTACCCCCTTATGAGCGGCAGATTTACAATAAACACCCTTATTGTAGTGTGTTTTAGGCAAAATGGGTGTCGACACCCTTTTAAATGACACCACATATTTTAAATTTACACCGTATATGCATAAGTACCTTATTGTAGAGTGTTCTATGTCAAAAGGGTGCTAAAAATGGCTACTCAAGAGTACAAACAACACCCTTTTTACACGCTTAAAACATACTACCCTAAAACATACTACCGATACTATGTAGTATGTTTTTTTTTTCCTTGCTGTAGGGTATGATTTGGGAGTTTCCGAGTGAACCACCCTGTCTTCTAAATACGGTGAAAACAAAGAGCTGCCCTTTAAAGACGCGAGCAAACGAGAGGGCGGCTTACCTCGGCGTGGTATACTGATGGCCCATGACTCGCCACGTGCGGGCGCGGCAGTTGTACGTGTGCATGACGTTGGAGGCGCCCGTCGTCCATCCGCCGAACAGGAACAGGATGTCCTTGGGCAGGCGTGGCGTGAGCCACAGCTTCGAGGACAGGTCGACGCCGGCGACATGGCCGACCAGCAACGAGTTCCCGGTTAGTGACTGCGCGGACAATGTACGCTTTTGCCCCTTGTCCGCAACAGAACGTGCTATATCCACAGACTACAGTAAACCTGTGGGAGTAAACGCTTCTTAACACAAGACGGCCACGTGGCTGGCAACGCCATTGTGCAACGATTCGCATATGCTTATATTAAGATGATGTGTGAACAGCTACAGAAGACGTCGCGGGTGTGCCAGAACAAGTACACCATCTCCCGCTAAAGGGGACCATGAAGCGATGCGAAGCAGCACGGGGGGTGCACACCGCGTTTGTATCGGTTTGACGCTAGCAGACGCTGCCTGCGTCAGCGTTGTCTCTCGCGGGCGAGGGCGCGTTCTCGTTCCTTGCGAGCTGGTAAAGCGTTCATCGAAGAAAGAGCGTTTGCATAGTCAGCGCGCACCGTTCGGAGAGGAGGAATGCCGAAAGGAGACAAGGAGAGGAGGGGGAGGAGGATGCGCATGCGCAGTGCGGGTGTGGACGCCACACGGCGGTTGGAGGGAGGGACATAGCCCCGACCATAAGCTGCTTCGCATCTAAAATTACTGCATATCCACGAAGTGAATGCTAATGATGGGGCGAAGCACAATGCATCGTGATCGTGAATTATCAGTGAAATGACTATTAAACGATTATGACGTTTATTGTTGTTGTTGATAAAGTCTTGGATTCCTGTTGCCCTTTAGTATAAAGACCCTTCGAGGCGCAATAAAGCATAAGCTATACGACGGCAGCGCTGAAGAACACGTGACATAACCAGCCGTCTATTCGCTACATCGCGGTCAGTGTGGGCAACTCCTGCTGCGTTGCCCACTTAAGTCATACGTGGTTGTTTCAAGTAGCGCTCGCTGTGGGATCGAACCCGCGACTACGTGCCTTGGTGCATTGGTGTCTTAGATTTTGTGCCGCTAAGGCACGTGCCCAAAGAGGAGAAGGAACAACATTTACTGATTCAGTGCCACATCCACGGACTCCTTCAATCACGCAAGCTCTCGCAATGCAAGCGCTCGCGGAGTTAAGACTGGACGAGTTGACTGACCTGGTGAATGGCACCCAGCACTTCCAGGCTGTCTCCGTCACCATGGACTTCCGGGAATGTGAAAACCATCTCGAACTCTCTGCAACAACGCATGATCGAACGCCGTTCCGTAAGCCGAGGGAATCTGCAGGCGCTTAGACGTGGAGACGAGCCACTAATCGTCTTAACTGGTGCTACACAACTGCTATGACGTCCTATCCAGATGCCACTGTGTCATTGTGCTATTGTAGGCGCTATTGTTCCAGTCACTTTTGAGCTCGAGTGCCCAAATAGGCTTCCTTCAATGTAAGTAGGTGCGTTAATACACCATTAACTAACCAGTTCAATGGGTCTCAAAGGTGGCCGAGTGGCGCAGTCATTGGTTGAGTGACTGTGAAGCTCTGTGAAGAATGCAAAAATACGTTTGTGTAAGAGTCCATGGCATCGGCTCCTACATATCAAATATACAGTGAACCGTCATCATAACGAACACAGATAGTGGAATTATCGGTTACAGCGAACTAAGTGCGAACGTGGGACGCTTCAATTCAGCGACATTTATTCTCTTTATAACGAAACATAAAACACGACAGTAGCCGCAATATCGGCTATAGCGAAGAAATATTCGGTTTCCGCGGGGTTCAAAACTTGAAAGATGGCATAAAAAGATTATATCGAAATACAATACCGAAAGCGCATTTCCCTGCGCCATAACGAGACATGTAAGGACTATGTCGTCGCAAGACGGACATGCACTGCCTCCTTTATAATGAGTCCGAGGAGTGCACGAGCACATTCTTAGGGAGGTCTACTGTTATAGCGAATATCGGATATGACGAAACAACAATGGACCTCAAAAGGACAGAGAGCAGAGCCAGTTGGTAAGGGTCCATAGTGAAAAGAACACGCATTCAAAACACGGACACAAGGGGAAGAAGTGGACAACACGAACGCCGTGTCCGTGTTTTGAACACCTGTTCTTTCCACTATGAACAATGGACCCGATGCTACTTAGATGTGCCACTTAAGACGTCGAGGCTGCAACTCACGCGGCACTGCAGTGCGCAAAGCGTACGAGAGGCAGGAACTTGGCGAGATATCCTTTCCTCTGGTCCACGTCGGCGGAGACCCACTTGAGGATCGCTTTGAGCACGTCCTCCAGCTCGCTCGGTGCGTACAGCCGGTTGTCCTCGAGGATAGTACGCATTTCCTCCGGCGTCAGCGCCTCGAATTGGGCGCTGTTCCTCCACACCTGCGCGTGTACATGCACACGCCTCATCAGGAACAGGTCGACTACCTCTTGAAATATGTAGGTCAGCTTGGCTTGTATCTGCGGTTCTCTATATAGACCCTCGAATCGCGTTTTTTATGATGCGACAGCTTTAGGGCTTTTCTGTGTCGTGTGCTCAACCTGGCAGATTTCAAACTTAGATGTACATATTCATTGCACTTCTAAGGTTTCATTGTTTACATGGTTAACTAAGGTGCGTTAAATAGTTGGCGTGAACGCTGCTGTGACTCTTCTATGCTATGGTAAACATTTATGTAACTGTTACAGTAATAATTCCATATTCTATAACCATCATCTGCCCTGCGAATTTGCACTGTGAACGTCTTACGCTGCAAATGTAAAGATCTTCAGGAACAGAGTCAAACTACACAGATGACTCGGTCCCTGAATACCTTTAGTTCACCGGCACGGTACGGATAGTCCCCAAAAACCATTTATACATTTTCTGTTAATGAAGTTGATTGATTGATTGATTGATTGATTGATTGATTGATTGATTGATTGATTGATTGATTGATTGATTGATTGATTGATTGATTGTGGGCGAGTGTTCTGCAAACCAGAACCAGTGGATGGTACGTCCGCCCGGAACATTCCCCGACCTCCGAATGCCGGACCTTTTCGGACAGTCATCGTACAAACGCAAGCGTCGCGTTCTGTCCTCGTGCAACGCCTCCACGTTCGTACCTTGTCGAAGTTTCGGAGAAAGTAGCGAAAGGCTTCCTCGGAGAGGTACTGGTATCCACGGCTGGTGCCCAGGTGGTAAGTGCCTATGCAGTTCTCCGGTGCGAGGTCTTGCTTCAGGGTCTTCAAACAGTGGTCTCGCATTCGGGGTATCTGCGTCGCAAAATAATATGAGGCGCGAACACCGCCGCCGCTTTCTTCTTCTTCTTCGTCTACTTGAAAAAGCCCGAAAACGCTTCGAAGTGACAAAAGCTAAGAACGCCTTCTCAACGCCTTCTCCCCCACCCTTCTCCGTCTTAGGGCGCCGTTACCATTAAAAGGGAGACTAAAAAGAAACAATGTATCAGTCGAGGCCAGATTATTACTTGAGAACTCTGTTGCTTGTTTCGCCACCATAGATTTAGTGTTAGAAGAGAGCAAAGGTTAGAGTTTCATTTTAAATTTCGCACCGAAACTATAGGCATCCGAACTCTGACCGCTGACACGTGCAAACAGGATACAGCTCGTGCTTGTTAACGGCAACGCTCCTCTTGACTCAACTTCAACGCAAACTTGAACTCAATGAGACTCGAGTACATGTAAGCTCCAGACTGACCTTCAGCATCTCGGAGAGGTCCAGCACTTTGACGACGTTGCGCTGGTTGACGCGCTCGTACAGAGGTGTGTAGTAAGCAAAGGCCACCAAGAGCTCGATCATGTCGCCTTCCAGGTCTTTCAAGACCGCCCGGATGGGCGGGGTCCAGTCGTCCTTCTGCTCGGGAGTCATGCGATCTCTGGCGACAGTGAAGAGCGCGTAGCAACCCGAATATCTGCAAGCAGAAGGAGCAACCGACAAGGCTATACGAGAAGTCCAGAGGCGACGAAGGCTCGGAGTATGAACAGATCGATGAAACGGATCAAAAACAGGAAATGCCAGCAAGGCCGACGTCTCAATAAGTGAATCGTCAGTTCTTGCTCTGGTGCAGGCGAGCCTACTTGCAGAAACGTATACCTACGTTTCTGTGAGTGGTACCTACGTTGAACTACGTACGTAGTAACCGCACGTTGTTTAACTGGCTAAGTTGTAACGTTACTACCATGGCGACTGAACTTGGCATACACGAACAATTATCTATACCGCATAGGCTGTACCACTAGCCCCCTAATGTCATAACTGTGGCAGCGTAGAAACAGTGGAGCATGTATTACTGGAATGCCCCGCGTACCGCGACGAGAGACGCTTACAATGGTTAGGGTGCACGACTGCTGACCTGAAAAACGCGAGCCCGATCCCGGCCGCAGCGGTCGCATTTTCGATGGAGGCGAAAATGAAAGAGGACCATGCATAATGTGATTTCACTGAACGTTGAATTCCCCCAGATGGTCCTAAATTTCTGGGGTCCTCTACAACAGTGCGCATCAAAACCACATAGCGGTTTTGGCACTGTAAAAACGCAGCAGTTCGCAGATACTTCCAGATGACTGTGCCCATAGCCGGGTCCGAGTGTGAACTAAAGCGAAAATCGTAGTATAGAAAAGTGTACTACAGTGAACAGAACTCACTTTGCAGACATGACGAACCGATGTGCCCAAATCTCCACGCCGTCGGAGGCGCGGAACACGACGTCGCAGTACTGCCGCGTCGTCCTCTGCTCCCGCAATCCGGGCATGGCCCTGACCGCAGCGGCCGGCGCGAACTCCCGCTGCCGGCCATCGTCGCTGAAGAGATGTGCCGCTTCGAAGCACGCTGTGATCATGTCATCACCCTTGTCCGAACCGTTGACGCCTGGATGCGTGCCGTTTGTCCTCATGGCTTCGACTGCGGCACACATCTCGGTGTGCGTCCAAGAAGGATCGACGGACTGGTAGCTGGAGCAGGCCTACGGAGAGGGACCTCGGACAAGCGTCGTGACGCCGGCAATGGTCCAACACCGCAGCAGCTAGAGACAGCAGCACGCCGATCCAACGGACGACAGCCGACTGAGCAACGTGCTCGGGCTTGGCGGTTTAAATAGCCCGCAGAATTGCTTTACCGGTTTTTTGCACGTGCTGCGTGGCGCGTAGTTAGCTGCATGCTGCCTTCACTGCCTTCTTCGTCGTTGCTGATGCCGTCGTTGTATCTTCATGGCCTGATCATCAAGGAAGCTGGCCCAATATCAAGGTTGCGGTTAACCACACCTGGTCTGGAGACGCCTGTCGCTGTTGTGCCCGCCGATCCAAGATCCAAGGTGACTAACGAAATGTCGCGGTGAAACCCGAGGCACACAGCAATGCCTGGTTGCCTGAAATCCTGAAGGACGACGCGGAAGGTGCGGCATATACGATGCCACCATGGATGCCACAAATGCTCACGCTTCCTTCATTTTTGTTTTATTCGATTACGCGGCAGTGTCTATTAAAGAAACGTGACAATATATGTGCCCTCTAAGACCACGCAGAACGACTGGCATTTACGGACTTGGCTAATAAAAAATACACTGAAGCAGCACTGAGCTAGGACTGGTCAAATAGCTGAGCTGTTGTCATCGCCTCGCCAGCAGCTTATTCGTCTACTTTTCGTACTCTAGCTGCGCGATCACTATCACTCATGCATGAGATCACTGTCTTGCAGCGCTATCACTACCACGTAGTAGTGGGTTGAGGAAAACCATGTGGGTATAGTGGGTCGAGGGATAGCGCGGTTCCGCTTTTCCCTTCGGCGCAACCCGAGACTCTTCTTTCCTTCTTTCTTTCTCTTCCTTCCTTCCTTTCTTTCTAGCAGTGGGTTGAAAGCAAGCACGGGTCTCTTCTGCGGGACTCGAGCTTGTGTTTCTTTCTTTAACGCCCTCTCCCTCATTGTGTCTCTTCCTCTCTCTTTTTTTCTCTCTCTCTGCACCCAGCTTCATTTCCTCTTTGTCTTGCCCACAGCAAGTTCTGTTACAGCCGTCGGTACAACGCAATCAAATGCTTGCCACAAATCCATCTCCTCTAAGCGCGTTTGTACAGCCACGGCCTCTCAATAGCCTAGTGGTTGTGACGCTCGCGTTCGGACCATGGGTGCACGGCTTCGAATCCTACTTCGCCAAAAAAAATTGTTTTGTTAGCGGGGGTGCCTGGCATTGGACATGCTATTTACGCTGATGACATTACCGTGTGGTGTAAGGGTGGCTCTCTGGCCACGCTTGAAGAGTCCCTGCAGGAGGCGCTGGACGTCACGGAGCGTTTTCTCGAGGGTACAGGCCTCGTGCTCTGTCCAAAGAAGTCGGAACTATTACTCTTTCGGAAGGCGCGACAGGGCATGCGAAACCTTGAGCCTTTGGCTTCTCTTCCGGTAAGGCTGTGGTCTCGGGAGGGGACGGTTGTTCCGAGAGTGGATTCTGTGAGAATCCTGGGTCTGTGGATTGACGCGCGAGGCTGTAACGGAGGAGCCATTAAGCGATTGGGGGGTCAGGCGAGCAACATTTTGCGCCTGATCTCTCGGATTACGAGTAAGCATGGTGGTTTGAGAGAGGATCTACTACTAAGAGTTTTTGATGCTTTCTTTATTAGTCATGTTAATTATACGGTTCCATATTTGCAATGGACTAGAACAGAGAAGAAGATTGATACGCTCATCAGGGTCGGGCTTAAGAGGATTCTGGGAATTCCACAGACGGCTAGCACTGAGCGGCTTTTAGAGCTGGGATTGCACAACACGGTTGATGAACTGATTGAAGCGCACTTTGCGGCACAGGTGGCTCGTCTGTCCAGCACTAAGGCTGGTTTGAAGATCTTGGATGAGGCTTGCATTGCGGCTCCTAGGGTGGAGATATCTGACGGGGTTCAGCTCACACGAGACGAGCAGGAGGATATTCAGGTGGATCCTATTCCGCGCAATATTCATCCTGTGCACCACGCAGGCCGTCGTGAGGCTCGAGCCCGGGCTATACTTCGAAGTGTAGGTAGCGATGCTAAAGCGGCGCTTTTTGTGGACGCTGCGGAGTACAGTACGCGGAGGGCCTTTGGCGTGTCGGTTGTCGATGGTAAAGGGCAGCTGGTGGCCCGGGCATCAGTCTGCACAGATCAGGTCACAGTTGCGGAGGAGATCGCCATTGCGTTAGCTCTTCAGGCGGCAGAGGTGCCTTGTGTGGTTTATTCGGATTCACGATCGGCCGTCCGTGCCTTCTCCGGAGGTTTAATTTCGCAGCAGGCGGCACGGCTCCTTCGGAGTGGTCGCAGGCAGGCGAGATGGGCCGGTGGTCATCATATCTCTTGGTTTCCAGCGCACGTCGAGGGCATTGATGGGGTTAATCCCAATGCCAGCGCTCACACCCTTGCACGTGAATGCACGAACCGTGCGGGGGGTGGTGAGGCGTCTGGGGGGAACATTGACCTCAGAAAGGATCCCTTGACAACGTTCCATGAGATTACGACTAACTACAAGCTGAGTAGGAGGCGCTTTCCCCTTCCTAATGCTAGGCTCAACAGAGCGCAGGGAATCACTTTTAGGCTCCTACAGACGGATACGTATCTCTGCCCGCGTACGTATCGCAGGATAGCACCAGACTTTCCAGAAGAGTGTCCTCGTTGTGGCCTCGAGAGTTGCTCGCTAACACACATGCTCTGGCAGTGCCCCGCGAATGTAGGGACTGATTTTTGTGACGAGGACTCGTGGCGGCGGAGCTTACACAGCCCAGACCTGGGTCTGCAACTGCTGGCTTCCGGAGGGCCCGGGCCATCGCGGAGGATACTCATCTTCCGGTGCCGACCTGGGTGGAGCCACCGACTGGTTGAGGGGGTCCAAGGACCTCCTTAAACTAGTCCCTCTGGTCTCACAATAAAGTTCTTTGTATATATGTATGTTTATTTCCGTATGCTCGAAACTGCGAACGACACTGACGGTCAACCTCTGCCCAAAACAACTCAGCTGTTTTAAAAAAGTCCTCCCGGTTTACGTAGCAAAACCACGATCTTGAAGTGATCACGAGGCATGACGTAGTGGGGCCTCTGGATCAATTTCGACCATATGAGTTTCTGTAAATGTTACATGTGCGTAAATACTGCTTGTTGCCCAGCCGTACTTCGCTGGGTACAAGCGTTGCCGGAGCTGCTAGCGCTCACGGCTGCCGAACCATCTTCCCTGCTGTACACACAACAGCAGCATACACCGAAACCTCGTCACGTGGGCAGTTACGTAACTGGCATTTCGTAGTAAAATAACCAGCATGACAACTGATTCTGTTGTGGGTAGGTAGCACATTCCTAGGACTCATGAGGAGGAGAGCGGGCACGAGTGGCGGCAAACGAAAAGACATTGCACAGCCCATCAGTAAAAAGCGATAGCTTTCAAAGGCTTCAAAGTTCCACATTCGGATAGCCGTAACGGAGAGTGTATCTCAACGCGATAGTATTAAATAGCTCGTGTGGCACGGCAGATGCGGCGTCGACGGCGCTGTATACTCTATTTCGCTAGTTCAGTGCAGCACAGCCAAGGCTACGAGGCCATCGGGCACAGACTTCTTCCGAAGCGAGACGATATTCCATCGTTTGGACACGCACCTGCGAGCCGCTACTCCCAATAGCAGCCCCGCTTCGTCCACCTCCTACTAATGCCAAGGCTGCAGCCGCAGCGCCCGCCATTGACAGGTGACAAGTCGCGGAAGAACACGTTTAACATGTGCTGTCCCTCCGGATTGGCCGAAGAGCCTTGTAGCTTCCACATTGCTGCACTGAACTTCTCAGACAGACTATAGGGGTCGGCGTATGTGACGGAAAGAATCGTCCCGAATCACTTGAACAACGCAGGCTCTAGACGATAACGTAGCAGATGCGTTATTGAACAATAGCATGGAAAGTTGGGCTAGTTGGAACATATGCATTGTAGCAAAGCAAAAGACGGAGAACAAGGTAACATGAAACGTGAGCTCGTCCTGAGTGTTTCATGTTTCCATATTTCCGACAGGTGGTCGAAATTTCTGTATCGGCGTCTCTCACAATCACATCGTCGTTTTGGGACGCAAAACTCCGGATATCAAATCAATTACACAGTGATCAACATTGAAGAGATTGACGCCGCTCTTGACACCATTACTGTTTGGTGTCCCTCTGGCGAAGCAGGGCAGCTGTGCATAACTTGTAGATGCTGGTTGCAGCATTTGCATATTTCTAAAGCCGACGCAGTACGGCAAGTGATGTGCAATATTTTTCTCTTTCAGATCTTCACGCTTGACACACAAAGGGCACGTGTATACAGTATATTCCAAGGTTACGAACGCAGCTTGGATGATCAGCCAACTAATGGATGTCCACGAAGAAATGGGAATCCAGCCAGACTGGTATCCTTACCAACATTCTAGTAGTACAGATACCCTGGTAGTACTTTAAGACAGCCGCTTCTCTAAGGTGCTCGCTTCAGAGATGTGTTTGGACAGCGGTTCCTGCGTGTGAGTGTGTTGCTGCATTAGAGACTTGTTAACTATGTGTCTTTCGGATTAGTACAAGTACGAATCTTCTGTCAATAAGTACTATGAAAGAAAAAAAAAAGAACAAGTGAGTTCGTAGCCTAGTGGTTACGATGCTCACGGTGGAACCGTAGGTACCTAGGTTTGAATCCCACCTCGCCAGTATTTTTCGATTTCTCTCTCTCTCTCTCTCTCTCTCTCTCTCTCTCTGTGTGTGTGTGTGTGTGTGTGTGTGTTTCTTGTCATCTGTCTGCGAACAAAAATGTGATAAAAGAAGGAGTGTAGAGGCTCTCAATCGCTACACCTGAAGACATGAAAGAAATCGTGCCGCACCTTTCAGAGGCCCTCATGGAACTTAACGAAAGCGTTTCATACCGGTATTAAGCCAAGCTTAGTACACGCAACACAGATCTGCTAAAACCTCTAGAACTGTAAGGTATAACGAATGCGCTCTTTCTGCAACTTTTTTATTTATATTTTTGGTCCCGTGAGCCATGCCAGTAAATCAATCCAGACGTGTCGAGTGGCCTCCCTGAGTCTCAATCGACCCGATCAACAGCCTTCTTGCAAGATGCCGACGTGGTGAAACTAGTAAGTACGGTTAGCCACCTATTTCAAATCATCTGTGCTAAACTGAAAACATTAATTACGGATCGTAACGTTCGAAAGCACTACACAATCATGAAGCGCGCCGTAGAAATGCCCTATACGGAATTATTTCAGCCTCATGGTTCGGAACAGAGGCCACAACCTGGCCTAAGTCTACATATTACTTACTACTTCCAATGCCTCGCCAGCTATCTGAAGTCGCTGTGCTCGCCCAAGGCTATTGAACATTACTTTAGTTTTCTGCATATTAACTTTCAGGCCCACTGTTATACTTTGCCTGTTTAGGTCAGTAATGCTTTGTAATTCATCTCCCGAGTTACTTAGCAAGGCAATGTCATCAGCAAACCTGAGGTTACTGCGGTATTCCCCACTAACCCTTACACCCACCTATTCCCAATCCAATGTTCTAAATACCTCTTGTAAACATGCTGCGAATAACATTGGAGAGATTGTGTCCCCTTGTCTTACGCCCTTCCTTATATGTATTTTGCTATTCTCCTTTTGGAGGACTGTGGTGGCTGTGTAACCGTTGTGTATGTCTTCCAGTAGTCTTACGTAGTGCTCGTCTGCGCCCTGATTCCGCAATGCCTGCATGACTGCTGAGGTATATACCGAGTCAAATGCTTTCTCGTAATCTATGAAGGTTATACACAGGGGTTGGTTATACTGCGCGCATTTCCCTATCACCTGATTGATAGTGTGAACATGGTCTACTGTGCATATAGCTTTTACGAAACCCTGCTTGTTCCTTAGGTCGACTAAAATCTAAGGTGGCAGAAATTCTGTTAGCGATTACCTTGGTAAATAGCATACCGAGAAAGCATACCGACAAACGGTATGCTTTCTTAATTCTGAAGTGTGTTCCAATGAAATGTTAAGTGTCCATTCGAGCTGGTCCTTGATTGACGTAGGCTCTATAAAGTTTAAGGACCTGCGGCGCATACCTGCTTACCATGGGCCGAGGACTAAGGGTATGAGCCACGCGGAATTGCAGTATCGTTAATCGTAACGCACATGACTAGTATACTGTGTTAGTGATGTAAAGATTAGTCATTCATATTCGTCATACAATTATAGCCTACCATACAAATATTGGTGTACATAAGGTGGACGAGGAGACATAGATAGATAGATAGATAGATAGATAGATAGATAGATAGATAGATAGATAGATAGATAGATAGATAGATAGATAGATAGATAGATAGATAGATAGATAGATAGATAGATAGATACCCGGCGTGTCACCACACTGTACGTAAAGTACTCATTACTTTGTTTTGCCTTCGTTTAAGGGTGAATGAATGCCGCGCCTTGGAAGTTCCGGAGGAAAACCCGACGGTCCATTATGAACTCTACGTTACTTCTCGTCATTTTCTCGATCGGAGTTTCACAGGCATTCTCGCTGGAACGCAATAAGGAGAAAATCAGAGGTGAGGAAAAAGTGTCCTTTATGTAACAAGTAACTGTTGCTGGCCCACTTCTGTTTCATTGGTGATTGCAGCTATCGCGACCCAAGAACACGGAGAAAAAAACTGTCGCGCTTTTTTACATTCGAGCTGTTCGAACATTGCTGTAACCAAGAAAGTTCGACAGACAAACAAATAACTTTATTTAAAAGTCCTACGATGGTAAATCGGGGCAGGCTTGAACCCCGGCCGAGGCATCGCCCGGAAGCCCTTGGGCTCGGGCGGCTGCCTCGGCTAGCTGGCCTACCCAGGGAAAAAAATTTTAAACCTCCTTGGCTATAATGGTCATCCTGTCGCGCGCAGAAAGGAAAAAGATCCTCGCGTTCCTTCGACCCACTACCCACGCCATTGCCCACAGCCCACTATTACGTGATAGTTATAGTGATAACGATAATGCTACATTTGGTGACGTCATTATAGTCGTATCATGAGTGATAGGGATTGTACAGCCATGGAGTACGAAGGAGGAGACGTAAATAATTTGACGACCGCTCAGGGACACGATACACTTCAACGCAACCCTGTGCCATGTACCGACAACACGCTCGAGAGAAAGACAAACTGAGACAGATAGAGAGAGAAAGAGATACACACAGAGATAGAGAAAAAAGATAAAGAGAGAGTTGGCTTATATAGTGCAAGAAAGAAAGGTTAGGTGTCATTAGGCTACCAATAGCTCCGTTTGTCATTGGTGTTTCGGCCGAATGAAGAATTATCGAGGAAAAGTATACGCCCCGTATAAGGTATAAGGCTGCCGTTTGCTTTGCGCAACATCTATTGGTGTGCGAATATTCGATACTTTCGAAAATCGGGTCGGATAATGTCTTATTTTAATCGATAATATCTTATTCGATTCAATGGTCAAATCGGGGAAAAGGTGTTCGCAGTTCCCGAATGCGTTCCGGAGAGTCTACGAATGTTTCACAATGTTAACTTCACTGAGAAGAACGCAACCCTGATGTCACTGAACGATACATTTCATATCCGCTAGCATATAATTATAGACTTAACGCATAAGAACATATTCGCTGCAGCAGAATATACGCACGTATCGCTCGGGGAACGTTACTTTGCTGGCTACACGACGGAAATTTGAGCTTTCTTAAGAGTTCTTTGTACTGCGAAGGTCCTGCTTATTTCTTACAAAAGCTGCATCTCCGCATTCTGGTATGTTGTCATGACGACACTCACACTAGGCCTAACTTCCTGTCCCATGTTGCCGCTCTCGCCCAGTCACTTCCTGCCACCAGGGGTGCCCCTGTCACCTTTTTCACTGTCCCGGCAGGTGGCGCTCGTTGACAAGGGGCAGAGCGGCAGAGAACTGGGCTATGAATTTACGATTTTGCTATAGTATGACCGATTTAATTGAAGTATTTTTAAAAGGCATGAGGCCAACTTAAAGAGAGAGGGGGAAAAAAAGAAAAGTTCTTAAATTTTTTATGAGCCTGGTGGCGCACATGTCACCGCCCCGTTACAAAGGGGACGCTCATAGCATCCATCCATCCATCCTTCTGTGCGTTAAAACAAGGACCCGAAGCTATTCTAGTTGTAAACAGCGTGCATGTAAATTTCCCTTCATTTTAATGAGTACGTTATAAAGGTTAATAATAGATATCAGGTTAGGGACCATTCATCGCCTGAGCCGTTCGCACTTAAAAGTACAAGGTTTTCTTGGCTATTTCGCAGCGTCGGCGAGAATTATCGATGAGGGCGACATATACTAAGAGGAAGTGTCTGAAAAAAAAATGAAATTATTTTTAATGCAAATGTGGTAACTGCAATCCTGTTTCGTACTTTTGAAAAATGATGCGGTTACAATTTCACGTTATATATTCCCTTTTTTTTTTTTTCAGGGATCCCGAAGAGAAACGTCTGCATGACAGCTGTGTGCCGAAAGAAAGGTAAAAATTTGGCAAATTGATTGATCGATTACAGTTTAGAACACTAGGGACAATACAGCATCCATTTGTTTCCAACTCATCCATTCGATATAGATCCCATAACACCTGCACTCTGAAAGCTCCCTTTCGCGCGTGTTCAGAAAATTATCTTGCGTCGCGATAGTTTCTTTTTCTGTTTTTTTTTTCAAGTGCGCCAGTTCTAAGAGCACGTGATATTAAGCGAGGGTTTACACGCGAACGGGATGTCATGCTACGTCACGGAATATCAAGATACACTCGGCGTGCCGGCGTGCTGTTGCAACCCAGACACGCACGCACCAAGACAGACAGACAGACAGACAGACAGACAGACAGACAGACAGACGAAGTGTACAAGTTAATCTTTATCTTAACAAGAGCGAGAACATGAGTGCAGATGAACGTGAGTGCAGATTACAGACCACCACTTCAGTGAGTCGCTTTCGAGTAGGGGCATATTGGTCATGGGGCTTTCTTTCGAATAATGATGAGCCCCGCCACGGTGGTCTGCTGGCTACGGCACTCGGCTGCTGATCCGAGGGTCGCGGGATCGAATACCTGAATTTCGCTTCAGGCGAGGCCCGTGTACTGTGCATTGTCAGTGGACGTTAAAGAATCCCAGGTGGTCGAAATTTTCGGAGCCCTTCACTAAGGCACCTCTCATAACCATATAGTTGTTTTTGGGACGTAAAACCACGGCAACTAACTAACTGGACAATAATGAATCGACCAGCGTTTAACTTACTAGAGTGTGCTAAAACATTTCTGCAGCGGATGAAATCAAGAGGAGCTTGAATGAGAAAGTGAACCCTTGCCACGACTTCTACGAGTTCGTCTGCGGCGGGTGGAAGAAGGAACATCCCCTCACGAAGGAATCTTCTAACTACGGAGTGTTCAGAATGCTCGATGATCAGTTGAATGCGGAGCTCAAAAGTAAGTTTCATTCAAATTTGCATGTACACTACATGTTCATTTCTTGTGCCATTGGATCTTCGGTGAGTGCCTCAAAACGCGGCAACCTTCTGGCTTTTTCAATGAAGCGCGTGAAAAACAAAAATAACCATTTTTCCGTTGCGATAATTGAACTTCGAATAAAGTTCAAGTTACAATCTGGCGTCTATCTTGAAGTTGACGTCAGAACTGTGCAGTCGAACGTTTTGGGAACGCTGTTGGAGACTGGTATATTGTTAAAAATTGAATCCGCGGAAGATAAGGCAAATTGATCATGGAACAGGTAACATTATTACGAGGAAGCCGACAGAAGAGGCTATATGCTGATGCATCTACAAATAAACGCTGAGTTGCCACTGATAATACTCCAGAGTCACCGATAACATGAAACTCTTAAGAGCCTTATTCTGGTTCAGAGTTGCAATACTTCCTTCTATTGTGTTTTGAACTTTTCAAGTCTTAAACTTTCTGCTTCAGTCTCAGTAAGAACGGGAGCTGAGGGGAAGGTGGAGGATTGGAATGATGAACAGATCTAATGAAAAACTGCTAGTGTCGCTAGAGCCAATGTGTGGACGTGTGATTGTCAATGTCGGAAGCAACCACTTCCTTCCTTGTAGCGTCGTGTCTATGTGATATACGTACAGATTCATACATATACTGTGAACCACGGCTGGTTCATGAGTTATGGGCGCATAACAAATACCACTCGTCTTTAGACATGGTGACGCTCATTTAGACGTTAAGCAAGTGAAACGACTTACGCGTAAGGTTAGTCGAAGTATACGCTGTCACTGCTTGCTAAATACCGTCGGCAACAGAACTCACTTTTCTATGTTTTATTCACCCGTTTCAGCAATACTCAGCAAGGGTGTGCACAGCGGGAGTAAACGACAGACTGTGGAAGACAAAGCAAGGATCGCGTACCAGTCCTGCGCTTCGAACGGTACACAGCGTACTTTTTTTTTAAACATTTGCGAGCGCGGTTATAAGGTGGGCAATAAACGAAGTCGCACAGCTCGTGATTACAAGCGCTGGTACTAGCTGTATTACATAGGCGCGTTATAAAACTATGAGGTCCGTGAGTCAAAGGAAAACTCGATTACACAGGGATCCCATGCGCATACTGCGTGATCTCTCGCGCCCAGGAAACAAAAGACACAGTATACACCGCAGTGCAAACCAACCAAAGGGGCGTTTGTCCGCACCTTTGACGTAGTAAGCGTTCCAGCTTTGTTATGCACAATCAATAGAACGCCAGTGCAACATGACGCGTAATTGATGGAGTTGGACAAGCTGTAACCGGATACCGAGTGAGTAAGGTTCATCCCTGTCAGAAACCTGCGTCTATATGCCGTTTGTCGGTCACGTCCGCCATAATGGCAAGCCAAACTTAATAATTCCCTTTAGTATCACTTTAAGTAGTGTCTCAACGTATACGTAATGCGTCATCATGCCTGCTCGTGTAGGCAGCAATATAGGCGATGACGTCAAGAACACAGGGTGACGCGCATTCAAATGCATGGGAAGCCGCTAAAAGTCTTTAAAACTCATTTTCAAGAAAGCTATAGATGATTTCCAATCGCCAAGCTCGGCATACACTATTACAATACCGCGGAGAACGTGCATCTAAAATTTCATTGACGTCAGTGTGCATCGAAAGATCGCCGGAGTTGTCCTTTAATCTCTTCGCCTTAATATTATGTCATAACCTCCCCTTCTGAGTGCAACAGGTAACCCTGGAGAAAAGGACATCCACTTCTTAAAAAGGCTCATGGCGGAAAAAGGGTTGGAAGAGTGGCCCTTGGTTAAAGGTGGCAGTCTGACGCAGTCACCCAGGACGGCGTCAAAGGAAAACTACAGGACACGGTCCTCAGCGAAGTCAATGGCGACACATCTGACTGAACCTCAGACGATGTTAACAACAGTTCGGGCCACCGAGTCGGTCCGATTAATGACGGAGTCGGTATACCCAGGTACCGTATGGACAAACAGCCCAACACTTGGGTACTACGTACGCTGCAGATACCCACTTTAGTTTATCTCCACTTGTGGAGAAGCTGTAGGAACATTTCTGTAGGCACGCTTCTGTGTGCACACTTCTGTGTGCACATTTCTGTGTGCGCACATTTCTGTAGGCACATTTTAGTGGGCACATTTCTGTGTACAAGTACCCATCTGGCTCAGTTTTTAATCAGCTATCGACGAGGTTAACTATCAACTAAACTTTTTCTTCACGAAGCATAACCCTCACAATTGTACCTATCGCATACAACCGTTAACTGGAACCACTGCTGTCCTTTGCATAAGGGCTTTGTTCATTTTCCGACATTTCATTTTCCCGACTTTAGTTTCAAAACTTATTTAGGCGCCGAGAGGTCAACCTATCCGCTATACCCTTATGTGGTTAGTAGCCAGCGCCATAATATACAACGAGTTACTCTCCAAAATCTGGAGGGATCGACTGAAGAAATAATTTATTTTACTCCCCATGCGACAGAGTGGAACGAATTGACAGTTCGTCCAAGAAACTCGCCGAACGAAAGGATCACCATGTATCCGGACTTCCGATACATGCTGCTGAAAACTGGAATGTCGGCCCTGTTCGAACTTGGCATCGCGAGGGATCCCAAAAAGCCCTCCTCGCATATCATCAGAGTAAGTTTCGTTTTCTCGATTTGCGAAGCTTGAGAACAACGCAGCTCGAGATTCGTGATTATAGATGTCCATGAAAGATATAGCTGTCATTTGTTTCTTACACCTAGTCCCTGTAAGCTACGTAAGTTCACTGCCATCTCTAGTTTGTGCTCAAGGTCAAGGATGAGAAGTCAAAATTTACGCAGCAGTCGTTGCCGCATACTGCAGATGTCAACTCGTGAGAGCCGAATCAAAGGAACAATTAAACAATTCGTACGTTTGATTCACAGGTTGCCTTCCTCTTTTCCCAAGCAACGTAATGCACGCTCCATCTGATGAGACTGGCTTTGTATAAAAAACTCGCATGCATCCCACCATGAGCGTTGTTACCTACACTGCAGGAAATCCCTTCAGCCTAATATCAGGCTCGTATGTGCATAAAACTGTGGTACCACAAACTATCGATTCACGATTAAACAATACAAATATGCGAAAATGATACGGGAGCATGCAACCCGCCTATCTAGCTTGGCGGCTAAGGCTATCGTCCCTTCGGCACATAATATGCTACTATTTATTTTAAATCATGCATGTAATACTCACTTGACACGTTAATTTTTTTCCCTCCGCCTTGCCCTCTCTGTTACATACCCGTACACTACTACGATATAGCCAACTAGAGCCGTCTTGCGGTCGTCGTCACTAGGCTGTAAACTAGCTACGTTAAAGGACAGTCAAATAAGACACGCTTGTTAAGTCCGCACACTGTGCAACGACCACCGTCTCTAACACTTCTTATACCGTCCCTGACTCTGGCACGAAGAAACTGATAAGGATCGCAGCGTTACCCGCTCGAAAATAAGCGAGTCATGCCAAGCGAAAAGAAATCTCGTTACCATAGGCGACTCGCCGCGGCCGTGGCTCGTGCGCCAAGGGTCAGAGATTTTAATCTCTTGGATGCCGTTCTTAGCGAACGCGATATACCTTCTGAGCGTCGTTCTTTAGAAATCCGAATTGACCTTTGCGCTAAGGAACAAGCCCAGTGCGGAATGAACAGGAAACCCGCCACTCATACAGGGCTCACTCAAAACCTTGCCGTTGTCGCCGCGCATTTCACGCTGTGCTTGTTTTGTAATTAGCTGCCAGCACGCCAAAGCTTTCACGTTAATTAACTGTGCACGACGACGGAGGCACACAAAAAAAAAAAGAATCCGTATTTTGGTCGAAATCTGGAAGCGCGTTTATGCGTGGTTCGTTCGCCCTGAACTTTTATGTCTACAACAAAGTGCAGCTGGTAACTGGTGCTGATACTACAGGCGATTTGAGGGTGGGGACCGTACGACTGTCTCATATAACTCGCTCATCTGCTTCTGACCCTTGGGGTTTATCCCGTGGCTTCGTAATACTGCATCACGCCCCGCCACGGTGGTCTAGTGGCTATGGTACTCGGCTGCTGATCCGAGGGTCATGGGATCGAATCCCGGCCGCGGCGGCTGCATTTCGACAGAGGCGAAATGTTGAGGCCCGTGTGCTGTGCGATGTCAGTGCACGTTAAAGAACCCCTGGTGGTCAATATTTCCGGAGGCCTCCACTACGGCGTCTCTCATAATCAGAGCTGGTTTTGGGACGTTAAACCCCACAAATCAATCAAATCAACACTGCATCACGAGGACGGTTTGGTAGAAGAACACAGGCAAGCCACTTTTTCACTGCAGAAAAAAAAAAAGACGTTATAGTATGCAACATTCAGGACAGATTGCGTATTCTTACGACTTCAGTAAACCAAGGACGTAGAACATATTTCAACAGATTTCCCACTAAAAAATCGCATATGTGAAGGGATTGATGCTCATCCACCTGTAGCTCTTTCTTGACTTGGTAGAGCGTCGACATGTTTACAGTACTCCGCATATAACGTAGCTGTATCTCAAGCTAAGTGGAACGTATTTCGAAAACTGTTCCCTTATGAAAGGCTATACTTTTACGGAACAATGTTTCCAATGTGCCATGCTGAGCGAAATGATCGCTTCTATTGCTGTTGCAGCTGGACCAGATCAGTTTTCCCTTACTCGGACGAAATGAACTCATGCATCCGGAAAACAAAAGGAACAAAGCATCGGTCAGGGCTTATAAAACACTGATTGCAACAGCACTGGCCATCATGAAACCGAGCCTCCAGAAGAAGAACGTAAAGGTTCTCGCTGATCAAATTTTTGCTTTTGAAAGGGAACTCGCCAAGGTGAGCTACACGAGCGATTCGTACTGAGCGTGCATTCATTAGAAAGCGATTGGTTAGCTTAGGATGACATGTATTCATTAAAAAAGTGATTAGTTAGCTTAGGTTAGTTAACTGGCCGATTTCGTTGTTCAGCCTTACAGGTACGAGAGCTCTTTCTATGCACTTACTGCGTCACTGACAAAACTGTTACGGGTACGAAAGCTCCCCCTTTCTTTTCTTTTTGTTCGTTCGCTCGTCTGTTCATTCGGTTGGTCGGTCGGTTCAGACGGTATGTCAATATATCGACATGTCGGTTTGTCGGTGCACTGTAATAAGACCTGGAAGACAGTGTCATTGGCAGCGGCTATGGCGTCACCTGCTAGCCACCCTTCGTTTACAAAATGAAAGTAATGAAAGCACAAGCGAACAATTTAACGAACACCACGAACTCGCAAGCGCTATTTATTACCGCACCGTACGTAGATAATGTGGTCGCATCGGTACGTTCCGTAATCTAATACTGAATTTGGTTCTCCTTCGTGTAAAAAGGAAGCTGAAGGTGTGACGTCACGTGGTGGACTAGCATCACGGAGCTAAACAGGGAATTGAAGTCATCACACATCACTCAGCAACAGTCCAATGTTCTTGTCTTTTATCCACTGTAACTCACTTTTCTTTCTTTTTTCTTTTCTTTCTTTCTTTCTTTCTTTCTTTCTTTTTTTTTTTTTTTGTTCCTTGAAGCTCAAGAATGGAATGTTTTTATACCGCTTCCATACAGCTCCTAATGCGTACTTGTCATCCAGAGAGGTTCTCAGCATATCGCTTGTCCTAAATTTTACAAGTCATATTGAACGCAATGCGTATTATAACGTGCAAAAGGAACTTCCAAGAATTTCTGTTACATTCTGTGTTAGAGGAACAAAGGCACGAAAAATGTCCATTCTAATTTTTTTTTTCTTTCTTGCAGCGGACCGCTCCCAAAGAAGACAGAAATGATGAATGGAAAATAGAGAACAGAACCACTATAAAAGCACTTGAGTCGGCGTTTCCAGGCGTAAGCAAATTCTCTTCATTTGATGCAGCGTAGTGAATGAGTTCGAAATTCAAACAACCCTCTAAGATGCCGCGCATTCATGCCAACAAGTTCTACGTTTCAGTATAAAGATGACGCCAGAAGTTTCTCAGCGGACATTTGCGGTGCGCAGTTTGTGGAGAAGGTTTACACGCAAGAATCGTGTGAATAAGTTGTTATGTTCCTTTTAAGCCTAACGTTGTTATAATGTAACTATAATTTAAGGGGCAACGTAGCACGGTTGTTACTAATATTTTATTATAAATATTCTTATATTACGAACTGAAATTTTCGACTACAATTTTTATTTGCCTCGTTAGTCAACGATAGATACTTCTGCCTGAATGTCGTGTCCTCAAGAACAAAAATAAGATATCTTTCTAATACTTCGTTGAATGAGATGCCTGTGAAGAGGCTATCTATACCATAAACAATAAAAGCGACCACCGAGTTTACCAAACCACAACTAACCCTATATACACCGCAATGCGAACCAATGATCAAAAAGATGAAAGTGACGTCTACATTTCACGTAGGTCTTCTAAATCATTCATGATGGAAAATAATGCGACATTTACAATGAGGAAGCATGCTTTCTCGCATTTAAAAAAAAAAGAAATATTCGCATAAAACCCTCGGAACCGGAAGGTGGAGATGCTGTACATTATATAATTACAGTGTCCGGTAATCGCCGGCCATCTGGCCATATTTGGGTTCGGCTTTGTTGTATTTAAAAGAGGTTTAAAACTTTTCTAGTGCAAAGATGCACGATATACTTCGTAGTGACAACCCAAGATATGGCCGTATGCTAACGTCTGTTTACTAGATCTAAATGTTTTGGCAATAAAAATTATAACTGTTACGTCTTCTGTTAGGCCAAGAAAGTACGTGAGAACAAAAACTAAAATACGTGGGAAAAAATCATCCCTCGCATGTTCGAATTTTGAGACGCAGGCAAGTAAAAGTGCCCTCCGCTTGAATTTATATATTATGAGCAGCTTCCCCTGCTGGATCTGCTGAACAAGGAATTCCTCACGGTCAACATTACGCTGACGGAGAATGAAGTTGTCAGCATTTTCGCCATGCCTTACTACGCCTCGACAACAAAGCTGCTGCACACCACTGACCCGTTAGTATGGACATTGTTTATTTATTCACTCACTCACTCACTCATTGACCTGCCTGCGTGCCTGCCTGCCCGCCCATTCACCCACCCACTAGTTTATTTGCCCTACTAATTACTTATTCACTCAGTTGTTTTACTTAGTTTACATACTTATTTACTTACTTTACTTTATTTACTTCCTTCACTTTACTTACTTCACTCACTCACTCACTCACTCACTCACTCACTCACTCACTCACTCACTCATCAGAGCGACGCCGTGCATTTCGCGTTGTCCTGGTATGTCATCGAACTAACGAGCTGTCTAGCTGTTGGCGCAAGATGAAACAAACGGTACACGGAACTATGGCTGAGGTGTGGATATGACGCATACTTCTGCAGTCCTAGTTCCGCTGTACATGTAGCCTCTATAATCTTTACCTCTGGAAAACCATCTTCGCAGGGTGGAACGGCTCATGATTTCTTTGAAACCTTTCTTTACGTGCTTCAGCGCGCAGCGCTGTAGCTACCACGCCGTGCCTTCTCGTCCCCAACGCAGGTACACGCTCTACAACTACATCGGCTGGCGCGCGATGCAAAAGTGGGCCTCTTTCGCATCGCGGAGCTTCCGGGAGGCCGAGGAAGCGTTCAAGAACGTTGCGTTCGGATACAAGACGGGGACGTCGCTTTGGAAGACCTGCGTCAGGTTGTTGAGAACGCATATGACGGAAATTATGGGACGCCTCTACGTCACACAGAAAGCCACCCCTAAAGACGAGAAAAACGTGAGTGCATAATGAAGGCGAGGCTCTGCTACCACAAACACCAATGTCCAGCGGAGCTGTGGGGCCTTAGTAGAGTGGCTTCTTCCTCGGGTGTCATGGCCGTAGTATCTATCTATCTATCTATCTATCTATCTATCTATCTATCTATCTATCTATCTATCTATCTATCTATCTATCTATCTATCTCTGCACCTCCTCTCCTGATTGCAATCTCTCGAGAGAGAGTTCTGAGCGCTCGCCGGCCCCGGCTGGAACTCTACGCTGTTAAAAATCGTACGGCGGTCCACCCACTCTTTTTTTTTCTGCGTATTATACTCTCGAAGGCACGAGCAGCCATCGCAGTTTAAACCACGAGGTCAAGGACTGTTTCCCAAAACTAGTATTGTACACCATGGAAAGTTGAACTTAGCGTACGCTAGCCACTAAGCCCAACATACACCTACGAACCCCGCTGTTATTGATAGGACGAACTTGCTGATACCGTAATTAAACTCTCTGTACCGTAGTTTACGGACGTCACAGAGCGTAATCGCAATAAACTCAACATTTTTTTTCTGCTTTGGTCGCAAAGACATCATCAGTAGCCCGAGGCACCTGAGGCATGTCTGAAGCTATCCAAATCAAGTCCGCGTTCAAGTCGTGTCTAGCGACAGGGCGCTTATTTTCGCTTGTTCCAAGACATTCCGGACGTTAGTTAAAATCTCAGCTAAAAAGAGAGCACACAGAAGTTATCCTTTGCGTAATTTATAACAACCAGCTACGTCGAAAGATGCGACTGCCTCGAATCGTACCACGCTCTTTCTAAGCTTCATGGATTACAAACGGAACGTACCGTAAGACAACAGTTCTTTTCAACGCATCTTCCCGTCTACGACAACGGACATCTTTCCTGCGTAGTACTGACAAACAGTCGCGCAAACACGGGCAGCAGAGCAAACTGTACGTTCTATGCTCCCGACCGCATGCATGCGAATCCCTGCCTTTAATTTACCACAGAACTCTCACCAACATGGTCATCTTCAGTTGTGTCCATTTTGGGCGCAAAACGCCTCAGCAAGACGTACAGCTGCTTGGCGTTAACTATCATTATTACAGGTGGAAGCAATAGTCCAGAGCATGCGGCTGACGCTACAGAGGAGGCTGAAGAACGTCGCGTGGATGGATAAGTGTACCCGGAAAAGGGCCTTGCGCAAGGTATGGTCGCACACTCAGTTTTGCGCCTGCGTTATAATACGTGGTTGGCCGGTCCTTTAATCACTTGTTAAGGCGAAATCCTCAGGTTTCTCATGCGTAGGTGGCCTTAGAAGAGTTGGCAATGATGTTGATCACCTCGTCGAGAGCCCGGAGTCATCGCCTACGTGGTACAAAAAGTGTGACGTGATCACAGAAAACTCAAGCGCGCCATAGCATGCCTGGGCATCTATACGACGTAATTAATTACTACAAGAGTGCGTCAATTAATAACTGTTTACGCATTGATTAACTTGTAAGTAACCTTAAATAAATAGCGTCGATCACGTGTTGCGCATGCCCTGATCGAGCTGTGACCTTGAGGATCACGTGTGACGGATACCCAGATACCTCAGATTGATTGATTGATTGATTGATTGATTGATTGATTGATTGATTGATTGATTTATGGTGCTTAAAGGGCCACTAAACAGGCTCCTACTTTTTTTCAAAGCCGCCCAAACAAGCTAACTCAATCATAGAGAAGGTTGCGGCGATCACATTCTGCGAATATGATAGCGCTGCGCGCCACACAGACGCCGTATTTCAAAAAACAATTCGCGCGCTTCTTTCCGGCGACTGACCAGTCGCGCTCGCATCCTAGGTGTCGTCATGTCGTACCGCGAACAACTTTGCGTAGTCGTATCCCGTTGATTGGTCGAAACGTCTATTGTCAGATCCCCTGGCCATCCCACCGGCGTGAGCGCAGGAGCAACCCAACGTTTCTAGAACGGGAGCAACCGGTTCCGCAGCGCAAGCGTCAATGACGTCAAATGATCACGTCAGGTCACGTGTCAAAAGTGGGCGGAGTCTCGACGGCGCGCCGCCCCTACCCTCTCCTCAGCAGAGAAGGGTGGGGAGGCCGACCGAGAAAACGAAACCGGCGCAAGCGGTCACTTAAACCCGTGTAACTTCTCTATTATTGCACCTATTCGCAAAATTCTTGCGGGAGCATGTTCACACTGCACAGGAGCGCAGTTATATCTTTAAAACAAATTTTACATCTCGGGGTTGTTTAGAGGCCCTTTAACGTCCCAAAACGACGATATGATTATCAGAGACGCCGTAGTGGAGGGCTCTGGAAATTTCGACAACCTGGTGTCCTTTAGCGTGCACTGACATAGCACAGTACATGGGCCTCAGCACTTCGCCTCCGTCAAAATGTAGACGCCGCGGCCGGGATTCTATCCCGCGGCTTTCGTATCAGCAGCCGAGTGCCATAGTCATAGCCACTAGATGACCGTGGCGGGGCAGGAGCTCAGGGGATGATGGAAGCTTGAATTAATAAAGAGGTAGATAAAAATCCGGACAGGGACAGGAAAAGAACAGCTCCACTAACGTGAAACCTGCAGGGACATGCGAAGCGGTGATGGGCCTGTGTTTCCCGCAGGAACACACAAGTCGCTGAGCTGAACCGGTTTCGGTCAATTATGCACTTTGTTTGCCCTGTCGACAGAAAGTATGGGCCGATCCTGGTGTGTGGTCAGACGGTGTATGTTTAAAGTAGTCGTTTGGATTTGAACAAATTTATGTTCGTTAATGCAAGTAACTCTTGATTATTCCTGTATTTTAAACCGATGAACGGATCGCTAAGGACGATTCAGAACAGGGAATGTCGCAGGAGCCAATGTTTCGACAAGTGGACTTGTCTTCGTCAGGAAGAAGACAAGTCCACTCGTCGAAACGCTGGCTCCTGTGAAATTCGCTGTTCTCAGTCTTTTTTAGCGATCTGTTCATCGGTTCAAGCCTCCATCTTCCCCTAAGCTTCTCTTCTAGCCCTTGACGTGTGTCTTTTATTATACTAATCTTGTTTGTTTTAACCGTTCTTAATATGGCTCCATTTAACCGGCTCTGGTCACTTATATATTATCATGTTGTGGCCTTGTTTCAAAACTCCTGCCTTTTAGGCGTCACAACGACATGAGACAACGCCGACAGATCGGGCCCTTAAACTACTTCGCACTTAAAAGCATACGAGTCTTATCAAACAGCTAACGAGACCTTTTTCTCTTCCGTATGCATTCGTGTGACAAGCTGAAAGAAATGAAAGCGAACATCGGTTACCCTCGATGGATTCTAGACATCGGGCGACTGGAGGTTCTGTACAAAAACGTAAGCTATAAACCACCACTCCAAGCCACCTATACTCTATAGACTGACTGCATGATGACGCTGTGTTCGTACAACGACTCTTGCTTTATGGATTGACTGATGACGTTGCATTGTTTCAGCTCGGAGAACTCAATCCAAGAGATCCGTTCTTGAAAATCTACTGCGAAATCAGCGAACACGACAGGAGACGCAGCCTGTTGGATCTGCGCCGTCCCTATAACAGGGAACAAAAGTAAGCGTGACGGCTTTTGAAGTAACCGCACGCAGCACGTCGTACGCGCCATGCTTCGCACTTCGACAGCAGGTGTAGTGGGCCTGCCTTACTGAAATGTTCCGTATGGCTATTGCAAAAGTTCCACTTGTGTGCGTAAGATCCTTGTGAAAAGATATGACAAATAGAAGACGAGTATGTGGAATCGTTGTGTACTTCCTAAAGCAATATACGGAATTATTGCAACGACATGTGAGCCGTTTCGTTGGGGGAACATAATATAATGGCGGGACTTAAGAAGAGAAATGAAAGGACAGCATAATAGCAGAATGGCGCGGTGTCCTTTAACTGGGAATTCGCTGACATAACTCAACGTCTAAACATTTCATACCGCGTCATTTGACAGACAGATATATAAAGGACATGGAAAAAGCAAACTTTAAGACTACCAAAAGAAAACATTCTTCCTCTCTCTCTCTCTTTTGTGTGTGTGTGTGTGTGTGCGTCGCAAGAAATAACTTACAAAAGCTATTTACTTTTTAACCAAGATTTTCTTGATTTTTTCTAGTGTATTTTTTTAAATTTCATCACGTGTAGTAATTATGCGTTGTACCTATAAGTACGTTTATTTTTAGTGGTAAATCAGCTGTGTATATTACTTACTACCTAATTACAATTTTCGTTATTGTTTTTAATAACACTACTAACTACTGATTATTATATGTTTTTCTTTGTATTGAACCAGCCACTACCCCCTTTAGTCTATCGTTCCAAATATTTCTGAACATAGCTTTCACATGCAGATGCATTAAGGTTAGTTTGATATACTGAAAAATAATCACGGACTTTTTTTTTATCTCAGACCGTCTTCCTCGCGTCCCTCTCAAACTATAAACCGCCAATTCTGAAATGTCTATGTTCTCTTTCTTTAGGTGGGCGATGGGCCCAGCTGCTGTGAATGCATATTATGATCCCGAAGCGAACAACATGGGTAAGCTTATCCAATCCAGAAACATTAGTAAACCTGGTCACTCGATTCCATTTCCTACAATCTAGAATGTAGAGGACCGATAAATGTTTGGCAAGAATGAGTGATTCAGGGTAATTGCAGTGCAACAGAACAAACTTCGAGACCTGCAGCTCAAATGAGTAGCGTAAAACGTCGCCCGAGAGATCCCCATCGAACGAAAGCACCGCACTAGCTTCATTCAATGATACCGTACGAACACTCTAGGGCCTACAATGAAAGACCATAAGACTGAAAAATACCAATGTTATATGTGATTCTTATGTGACTCTTACGTCCTGTATGTGGAGCATAGGAATATGAGTATTCTGAAACTTCC
The DNA here is from genome assembly GCA_013339685.2 of Hyalomma asiaticum. Taxonomy (NCBI): domain Eukaryota; kingdom Metazoa; phylum Arthropoda; class Arachnida; order Ixodida; family Ixodidae; genus Hyalomma; species Hyalomma asiaticum. The sequence continues at coordinate 18,963,128 of CM023491.1, read as the reverse complement.
TTGCTTTCGTATACAGTGTGGATATGTTTCACATGACGCATGCGCCATGATCACTACGATACCTAAAGGCACACGATAAGAGGCACCCATGTATTCTTACACAATTAATTATTAGGTGAAATTTTTATCATTTACTTTAATAATAGTGCTCATGGAACAGAACAAAATAACAAGTAATGCTTACCTTCTAGGAAGTCGGTGGCGTATCCTTGATGCACCTTTGGTATTCAGGTATTTTGCGTCGTCTTGCTGCATTATTCTGTAGAGGACATAGTCTTCAACCAACACACCTGTAAAGGTAGTTGAGGCATGAGCACACTACCACCGTAGCCACACATAAATAAATTTCAATTATCTGGCATAGATGGCGCTCCCTTCAATCTTCAGTTAGTCCTGTTAATCTAATCCCGACGATGAGCATTGACGTACAAAAACACAAGAAGCTTCTGTCAGAGCCAGCTCTCAAAAGTTCACGCGGAGCTAGGCAAATAATTCTATGAAATCAAACAGTCTAAACAAAGCAACGAAATAATCGAAGTGTTATCAATAAATTAGCAGAGAATTGAAAACCTGCCAGCGTATTTTTATCTTTCCCGTGGTTCACGCTCTGTACAACACACCTGCAGCTAGCGACAAAGGCACACGCCACATACACAACGTCTAGTTAAAAAAATAAATAAAAAACGATCACACTCGCGTCTTGGAATACGCAATAACTTCAATGACAGTTATTGAACAGAGAATTTTTATGCCGTGTAAGCGAACTTTTTTGTGCTTAATACGACGTGACCTCGTCACTTTATATTCATTCATCGCTTCGTGTGCCACCTTATCAACCTATTCTGTGTTCTTGTGACTTGACCTCTTGTTGACTGTATACTGTTATGTGACGGGGCATTGCAGGTCTGTGTTCTTGCTTATGTATTTAAGAATGATTGTCTGACCACATTAAAGAAGATTACTTTAGGTCTAAGTACAATTTCACATGAATAAGTGAGTTCTTCTCCACAGCCTTTATCCTTTCCCGTTTTATCTTTACAGGAGTAGCCCGAAAAAGAAAATCGTGACACTAAAATTAGCTAGACAATGCATATAAAATATAATTAAGCAAATATCGCTGAATTTCCCTCTCCAATGTGCCCTTAAGCAAAATAGGTGGTCTTGAACGTCCTGTCCATTCAAAGACAATGAAACCATGCGCTGAGGAATATAAAGCGACAACGTTCATATCGCAGGTCCAAAATGAAATTAGGCGTCGATGTTTTTTTGGTTTTTTTGTTTTGTTTTTTGGACGCAAATGTCCCTTACAGATATGCGTCACAATTCCTTGCAGTTTTTCCGTCCGGAATCCTTCAGGGAGTATTCTACAGGGATGGCCTACCAGCGTACGTCTCCAATTTCCCTATAAAATTATTTCTCCGCGCTTAAATGTTCTTGTTCCAGAGTCATGGCCAAAATCTATTTGCTCCATTCGTTTTCTGCCCGCGTATGTCTTCAGATCCGTGAACCTTGGCTCCATCGGCTTTGTCATCGGTCACGAGCTCATACATGGATTTGACGACTGCGGTGGGTGGCCATCTTACCGGATACAGGATTTAAATCCTACTCAACTCAACCGCTAAGCTTACATTAGAAAAACACAGAGGTATACGCGCTGAGAGCTTCAGTTTCTATAGTGAAGAATATTGTGGCATTAGCCGCCAGCACTCGAGCACTGAGTAATGCAAAATTGGAATCAAAGCGTGCGCAGCGCATTCGAAATATCGGCACCCTCCTGTTGAAACGTCTAGTCGAGCTGTTACGGGGGGTATGCAACACATTTTTGTACTAACTCGGAAAACTATATGCCGATCGGTCGAGGAAGCTCTTGCGAAGATGTGAGCAAAGTTGACTGACTTCTGGGGTTTAACGCATCAAAAAAATGTAGCCGCCACGGCCGGGATTCTATCCCGCGACCCTCGGATCAGCAGCCAAGTACCTTAGCCACTAGACCACCGTGGCGCGGCTTGCTGAGAACCTGCTGAGAACAAGGGGACACGCGTACAGATTGCTCACCTAAATTATTACCATCTTCGCATGTGTCTATTCGTTATGGACACACAGACAGTGCGCATCAAGAATGAACATGTATTTTCGTATTATGCTGTAGGTGGCCAGTACGACGCTATGGGAAGCCTACGACAGTGGTGGACCAACGCCACTCGGCAACGCTTCAAGAAGATAGTACAATGCTTCGTTGACCAGTACAATGGCATCGTTGATAAGACGGCAAACATGTCGGTTTGTGCTTTCCTAGCTCTTTCCCTGGGTACCATAACCTTTTCTCTGTATAACTATGCTAAGTTTATTTATTATTCTTTTTTGTAATGCATTGAGCTATGGTAGTACTAGTAGCTTACACCGTGAATACTAGTTTCTTTCGTAAATGTGGAAAACGTGTTCCCACACTAACATTCGCTGATGCCGTTTACAAGCCGAATTCATGCTATACGAACTACAGGCGAGTTCAAAGGTGTATTTTGTTACTCAATTATACAGTGCTTTGCGCGAATTTCGATTGTCGCTGTTATCAGTTTGTCAGTCCTGCCATCTATGCTTCTAGATCTAAATCAATGAAAAGATGTTATTGACAATGCTTCTAACAGCTTGACTGTTCCCGCTTCAGTTTGCGTGTACTCCTTTTCTGTCCTGGTAGTAGTGAAGCAGAATGACGGGCCTACATCAGCTAGGTCCTCCTTGTGTTCTGGCAAATTTCTTTAATATCACTGATTATTTGTTTCACTTGGTTGTGTAAAGCATTGTCCGAGCACTTGGTGCCACTAATTTGTCATCTCTATTGGTTGGACAATCATACTTCATAAACTGTACTTGTCTAGAACACTGATCGTTCCAGCAAGACAAAATTATAAATTCACCTAATTGCATTCGTTGCAACCGCACTTCACACCCTTAGGTCGGCAATCGAGTTTAGAACGCAACACAATGCTAACAGTTTTCCTTGAACTATCTACATTTTTATCTGTATAGTTCGGGAAGCGATGTACTAAAGCAGGCATTCATTTATTTCTCTTACATGAACAAGCTCAACGGAAGAAACACGGTTGGAGAAAACATTGCTGACAACGCAGCCATCCGACTGGCCTTCCAGGTAATTCAGTGGACCGGGATTTTCAAAGTCACGACGTGCAAAACCGTTCAAACTGCGTGCACATTCAACTTTAAGTGGTTCTCACTCGTTGCCAAATTAAACACACATTGCAATAATCAGGCCGCAAATAGAGTCCCATTGGCGTCATTTGCGCGCTGGCCGAATCGATATAGATAAAAAAAATTACAGCATATCCACGGAGTGAATGATGATGAGTGGGCGAAGCTCGGGAGGTTCATCGTAGATCGTGCCGAGTTCCGGATTAATTTAGTTAACGCGCACGCTACGAATCCTTATGGTTCGACTATGCACAAGTGAAATCTCCCACCGGCACTTCATTGCACGTCAAGATCCAGTGCCTATATATATATATATATATATATATATATATATATATATATATATATATATATATATATATATATATATATATATATATATATATATATATATATATATGGGTGGCCGGTGAACGGTTCTCCAACGCGAGCAGTCGGTATTTCTCAATCAAGAAACTCGCTAGGAGACGCTGCCTGCGCCAACGTTGTCTCTCGCGGGTGAGGGCGCGTTCTCCTTCTTTGCGAGCTGGTAGAGCGTTCATCTAAGAAAGAGCGTTTCCATAGTCAACGCGCGCCTTTCGCTCTCTCTCTCTCACACAAAACAGCAGATGGAAGAGTGAGAGAGAGGCACGCGCCGGGAGGCACGCGCCGAGGGCGAGCGCGTGCCTCCCGGCACGCCGGTTACGCCTGACGCCTGACGCAGGACAAGGTTAGACTAAGAGGAGCTTCGCCCCTAAAATTAGCGAAGCTTTCACTATAGTGGCGCAACGCTAGCGAATCTGATGGGCGCTTGGCTGGTCCGGGTTGGTCTCCAGCACACCCGCATTTCGTCTTGGTCCGAGGCTTTAGAAGATGCCTTGCGAAGCACTGCGAGGCCTAGTGAACGCTTCTCAAAGCTTCGCACCGAGCTCAGACGTAAAGACGTTCGCGTCGAAACATGGACGGGGGCAGACGCGGCACGCGTGTCCTCGGCTTGGCGCCATCCCACCCCATTTTCGCAGTATTACACTATGCGTGTGTGCATACGTTCGCGTCATGAGATGACGCATGCTCACGTGGTGCGAAGCTATGCACAAAGGCATGGCTTAGCGAGACGCTGTGCACCGACAAATAAGTGCACGCGAACTGATGGTGGTGATAGTTTTGTGATGCATCATACAAATTATGATAGTCAGAAATGCTTCGCATTTAAAAAATATCACAGTTTCACCAAAAGGGCGGAGCAGTGAATGCGATAGCAGGAAATTGTGATGTTATACGAAGTGAGGCTGGCAGCTAACTCTTTTGGATACGATCTCACGTAACTCTACAAAAAGCTGGTGCAAGAGAATACGGCTGCTCCAGGGACACTTCGCAATCTCTTCGCGTTGAGAGCGCAGCATGTAGAAACGCTTACGAGCCGCATCTCTGATGGCTACAGAGATAGCGTGCGCGGCAGCGATCGCGACCGCGCGAAGTCCACAGTTGTTGCTCGACCAACACACCCCCCCCCCCCACCTCGCGTGTTTTCGTGCTCGTTAAACTCGTTAAAAGTGAGCGGGCGTTTCCTCTCCGCTCCGACAGCAGGCGTCCCGATCGGTGTGATGTTATCGCATGCGCCCTCCGAGCGACGGAGACGGGTCGGGCTCATTTGATATTTGCTTCAGTCGTGTTCGTTGCCACCACCCGTGGGTGGAACGTACGATGCACGGGGGGCTACGAATTTGGACTTTATACGGGACATGACGGCAACGGCAAAAACCCATCGCACATATAATTGCTATCGAAATAATAAATCATCCGCCTTCTTTGTTTCAGACATACCAGGCTATGCTTAGACGCTCCCAGGCGCGAGACGTGTTGCTTCCCGGCTTGAAAAAGTATTCTGGGAAACAACTCTTTTTCATCTCCACCGCGATGGTAAGTTCGTCGCGCGTAAAACAAGCCTATCTCTGGTTCAACTTAATGAAAATGCGATTTAATAACATCGTGAAATTCGCATTTATCAATGTTGGTACATGTTATGTTACGTTCATTGTTAGACTAACGATGCAGATGCTGACCTAATAAATACCTGGAAAGTTTCAAGCGCCGGTATCCAAAACTTTCCGCCCCTTACTTCATATGTTCCTCATTGTAAAACATTGATATCAAGTTGATGTCGGCACGTACCAGTATCAACATTCTTGCATCATGTATGCTTCGTCCCATCATAACCTTGATAAAATACAGTTTTCAGAGATAACTTTTTTTTTTCACTTTCGCACCTGTCAACACCCATCACTTCTGCACGACATTTCCCCGCTGATTTAATCTGATGAAAGCATACCTAAAAAATTGCTCGTGAAATTCGGCCAAGCCAGTTGCAATAATTCCCACATTTTGTTTGTTTGTTTGTTTTTTAATTTTAATGTCTAGTGCACGTTTTAAAATCTGCTAACGTTATGCGTTTTCACTTTAGAGAACTTCAAGCTACATGTTTCTAATATCGCCTTCTGCGTTCTTGTGTGTGCACAGCTGTGGTGCGCAAATTCGCGAAAGAAGTATCTGGAGCAGCAAATACAGTACAACCCTCACAGCCCTCCCAAATACAGGTGAGAGGACCAGAATGAGCGACTCGGTGAAAGTTGCCAAAATTATAGAAATGGGGCGCTTCGTCGGCGTCGCTCTGACTTAATTTTATTTCCTTTTTGTTATTGTTGTTGCACAACTCCACAAATAACCTCTTTCTTTCGTAGGGAAGGTCGGTGTGATCATGTTTGTCGGATACCCCAGCACTGTGCTCTTATTAAAAAGAAAGTAAATAAAAAAATCCCGTGCTCCTTCGCGGCGCTTGACGAGCCCTCTTGGTCAAGCGCTTGTCTTCGTCTGTTTCATTCGGTCCGTGTCTTTTGTGGTGCGCTAGACGGTATAGTTATGGAATACTAGCACGCCCAAATTTATGTTATTGCAGTCCTCTTCGCCCGTTAAGTGACGTTGGAGAACTTGTCATTGCATTAAGCTCATAAGTTGACTGAACCAGCACTGAATCGGCGCCTTGGCCCTTTGATGATGGGGTTTTGGCCGCGCAGTTGCCGCTACGGAGAAACAAAAAAAAAAAAAAAACAAATAGGAGGCCGTGTCGCGTGATTGCGCTAACCTTCGCAAGGCAACCTCCTCTGACGCTTTGTGCGCACTCCCTGGCGCTTAGGATTAGGCCTGTAATGTTCCCGGACCGGTCAAGGTTGTTTCGACGCGGTAACCTTTAGTGGAGAATTGACCGTACATGAATCTACCGCTTGCTTACCATTTCCAGTGATTCTTTCTTTCATTTGAACAGCGAAGCTGTTCATGCCGGCCGTAAAAACTTTGGTGTCCGCAGAAAATCACCTCGGAGCACCTCGCGTTGCCTAGCAACGCGAAATGTTGAGTCCCGTGTACTGTGCGATGGCAGTGCACGTTACAGAACCCCGGGCGGTCAAAATTTCTCGAGCCCCCCACTATACGGCGTCTCTCATAATCATGGCTGGTTTTGGGACGTAAAACTCCAGAAATCACTCAATCGCTTCCATAAGGCACAGCGGCAGCAAAGTTCGTTTTCTTCTAGCGTTTTCACTAACAAACAGATTTGGACAATTATTTTGCTAAAACGTGCCACCGACGGCATCTTACAACCAGTGTTCAAGCCTATCGAATTACTCAAGTCACTGATAATATATTAAAGCACAGTCGTTCCGTCTCATAGTGTCTCACAATTTATTCACCGGAAGACTGTCCTCTTTGATCAGCGACTATGGTGTGAGTGTACATCTTCCTTACGTTTACGTTTCTTGCAGGGTTAATGTGCCCTTGAAGAACTTCCCTGCCTTCTCGAGGGCTTTCAAATGCACAAGGAAGTCCCCCATGCGTCCTTGGAAAAAGAAGTGCGTCCTTTGGTAGTCTATAGAATGTGTACCACTTGTGATAAAGCATTACGCACTGACGCCCCTACCCTGTACGACGGCCCAGAAATAAACCTCGCTGGCTTCGCCCTTTCTAGCTACCACTCGATGTCCACTGCGACTTCCTTGTTCAGTGGAAAGGTAATCAAGACTGAAGTTCTTATGTTTAGAAACAGTCGTCGTAATAGAGCCAATGAACATTTTACGCGATGCTAAAATTTTGCTAGCAGGTTATAAGCAGAACAAAATGACGTTTCGCAAAAGATAACACAATAAAAACTACGAGTGGCTTAGTACATGCTTGAAAAAAAAAACCCACCTAGTGGGAAATTTTCGAATGCATCATAGTGGCTAACGCTGGCAATGGTTTAACAGATGAAAACAGAAAGCACCAGCTCGTGTCGCAAGAAAATTAGCGTTTTCAGATAGTCTTCGTTTTGCCGTGTATGTATGTATGTATGTATGTATGTATGTATGTATGTATGTATGTATGTATGTATGTATGTATGTATGTATGTATGTATGTATGTTGTAGTGAGTGAGTGAGTGAGTGAGTGAGTGAGTGAGTGAGTGAGTGAGTGAGTGAGTGAGTGAGTGAGTGAGTTCCCAATATCGTATAGCCTTCCAGTTGATACACTCTTGGGAAAAGTGTCTTCTTATCCAGAAGTAACCACGAATACACTATCACCTGTCTTCGTCCTTTCACACTTGCTACGCTGGGGCCGAATTCCTAAAACTCCCCTTTCATATGTGCCACTGTATATTGTTATTGTGCATACGAGCCCTGATGGCTATATTACCAAAATACAGTGCTAGGCGTGTGATTGGCAAAAGAAGTTCTGCTTTACCACAGTAGCTCACAACAACGGGTGTTTACGCATGCGTAATGTGAAGGTAAGTGCAGCAGCTTAATTGTGACTTCAACCAGCCCGTGTGTCGATCTCTCATTTTGAAGCTACCATTACCTGAAAGAAAGTTTTTATTATCCTAAAGGGTGACAAACATGAACTTGTTAAGACCACAGGTTATCAAAAAAAAAAAAAAGGACAAGGAAACATTCTTCTTTTTTTTTTTCATATAAATACACACTACACCGTGATGCATCATCAACACCATCGTTAAAAGTACCCTTAAGGGGTCCCGTGCATAAGGGGGGCGGGGGGCGAAAGAGAAAACTATAGTATCCAACAAATAGACTAATATTGTTTACGAAAACTTGATATTGGTCGAGATGGTGCTCAACCTCAAGCAGTATGTAACAGCTTGAGCTCAAGCAGTTACACACTGCTTCAGCTCAAACTCATTCCTCAAACTGATTGCTCAAACTCATCGCTTAAACTCAAGCAGTGTATAACAGCAGCATTTTGGGGCATGTGCACCGCCGCATGCGCTGCCTCGTAAAGAATATAAATGCACAGTTTTGACACAGTGAAGTCGTCAACGAATAACGAATATCAGGGGAACCGCCAGTTCAGAGCATACGAAAGAAAAGGGGCTCGGCAATGAAGTTAAATCACGCGAAACCTCCCCTCACGGAGGTCATGCATACATCGCCGATGAATACTTCTTCCAACTTACGTCGGATGGCAGCACATGCTTGACATTCTTTTTTTTTTCTTTATCTCGAGGCGCGTGTTTTGAATCGAGCAGCACTCAGGATTTTGCACGGCCATTACGCGAGTGCCCGTCTCTTGAATGCTCATGACACAGCCCAGACTGAGAGAAAGAGAGCCCTTAGACCACCGCCACGTAAAAAAAAAATGGCTTGCTTGTCCACGGCTCAAATTTAAACAACGTGTAACAGCATATTTTGGGGCAAGTGCACTGGCGCGTGCGCTGCCTCGTAAAGAATATAAATGCACAGTTTTGACACAGTGAAGTCGTCAACGAATAACGAATATCAGGGGAACCGCCAGTTCAGAGCATACGAAAGAAAAGGGGCTCGGCAATGAAGTTAAATCACGCGAAACCTCCCCTCACGGAGGTCATGCATACATCGCCGATGAATACTTCTTCCAACTTACGTCGGATGGCAGCACATGCTTGACATTCTTTTTTTTTTCTTTATCTCGAGGCGCGTGTTTTGAATCGAGCAGCACTCAGGATTTTGCACGGCCATTACGCGAGTGCCCGTCTCTTGAATGCTCATGACACAGCCCAGACGAGAGAAAGAGAGCCCTTAGACCACCGCCACGTAAAAAAAAAATGGCTTGCTTGTCCACGGCTCAAATTTAAACAACGTGTAACAGCATATTTTGGGGCAAGTGCACTGGCGCGTGCGCTGCCTCGTAAAGAATATAAATGCACAGTTTTGACACAGTGAAGTCGTCAACGAATAACGAATATCAGGGGAACCGCCAGTTCAGAGCATACGAAAGAAAAGGGGCTCGGCAATGAAGTTAAATCACGCGAAACCTCCCCTCACGGAGGTCATGCATACATCGCCGATGAATACTTGTTCCCACTTACGTCGGATGGCAGCACATGCTTGACATTCTTTTTTTTTTCTTTATCTCGAGGCGCGTGTTTTGAATCGAGCAGCACTCAGGATTTTGCACGGCCATTACGCGAGTGCCCGTCTCTTGAATGCTCATGACACAGCCCAGACGAGAGAAAGAGAGCCCTTAGACCACCGCCACGTAAAAAAAAAAATGGCTTGCTTGTCCACGGCTCAAATTTAAACAACGTGTAACAGCATATTTTGGGGCAAGTGCACGGCCGCGTGCGCTGCCTCGTAAAGAATATAAATGCACAGTTTTGGCACAGTGAAGTCGTCAACGAATAACGAATATCAGGGGAACCGCCAGTTCAGAGCATACGAAAGAAAAGGGGCTCGGCAATGAAGTTAAATCACGCGAAACCTCCCCTCACGGAGGTCATGCATACATCGCCGATGAATACTTCTTCCAACTTACGTCGGATGGCAGCACATGCTTGACATTCTTTTTTTTTTCTTTATCTCGAGGCGCGTGTTTTGAATCGAGCAGCACTCAGGATTTTGCACGGCCATTACGCGAGTGCCCGTCTCTTGAATGCTCATGACACAGCCCAGACGAGAGAAAGAGAGCCCTTAGACCACCGCCACGTAAAAAAAAAAAATGGCTTGCTTGTCCACGGCTCAAATTTAAACAACGTGTAACAGCATATTTTGGGGCAAGTGCACTGGCGCGTGCGCTGCCTCGTAAAGAATATAAATGCACAGTTTTGACACAGTGAAGTCGTCAACGAATAACGAATATCAGGGGAACCGCCAGTTCAGAGCATACGAAAGAAAAGGGGCTCGGCAATGAAGTTAAATCACGCGAAACCTCCCCTCACGGAGGTCATGCATACATCGCCGATGAATACTTCTTCCAACTTACGTCGGATGGCAGCACATGCTTGACATTCTTTTTTTTTTCTTTATCTCGAGGCGCGTGTTTTGAATCGAGCAGCACTCAGGATTTTGCACGGCCATTACGCGAGTGCCCGTCTCTTGAATGCTCATGACACAGCCCAGACGAGAGAAAGAGAGCCCTTAGACCACCGCCACGTAAAAAAAAAAATGGCTTGCTTGTCCACGGCTCAAATTTAAACAACGTGTAACAGCATATTTTGGGGCAAGTGCACTGGCGCGTGCGCTGCCTCGTAAAGAATATAAATGCACAGTTTTGACACAGTGAAGTCGTCAACGAATAACGAATATCAGGGGAACCGCCAGTTCAGAGCATACGAAAGAAAAGGGGCTCGGCAATGAAGTTAAATCACGCGAAACCTCCCCTCACGGAGGTCATGCATACATCGCCGATGAATACTTCTTCCAACTTACGTCGGATGGCAGCACATGCTTGACATTCTTTTTTTTTTTCTTTATCTCGAGGCGCGTGTTTTGAATCGAGCAGCACTCAGGATTTTGCACGGCCATTACGCGAGTGCCCGTCTCTTGAATGCTCATGACACAGCCCAGACGAGAGAAAGAGAGCCCTTAGACCACCGCCTACGTAAAAAAAAAAAAATGGCTTGCTTGTCCACGGCTCAAATTTAAACAGCGTGTAACAGCAGCATTTTGGGGCAAGTGCACTGGCCGCGTGCGCTGCCTCGTAAAGAATATAAATGCACAGTTTTGACACAGTGAAGTCGTCAACGAATAACGAATATCAGGGGAACCGCCAGTTCAGAGCATACGAAAGAAAAGGGGCTCGGCAATGAAGTTAAATCACGCGAAACCTCCCCTCACGGAGGTCATGCATACATCGCCGATGAATACTTCTTCCCACTTACGTCGGATGGCAGCACATGCTTGACATTCTTTTTTTTTTCTTTATCTCGAGGCGCGTGTTTTGAATCGAGCAGCACTCAGGATTTTGCACGGCCATTACGCGAGTACCCGTCTCTTGAATGCTAATGACACAGCCCAGACGAGAGAAAGAGAGCCCTCAGATCACCACCACGTAAAAAAAAAATGGCTTGCGTGTCCATGGCTCAAACTTAAATAGCGTGTAACAGCAGCATTCTGGGGCATGTTCACCGCCTTACACGCTGCCTCGCAAAGAATATAAATGCCGTGCCGGATATCTTTAATACCCGGCACGGGTTGTACTCAAGCTTAAAGGGACACCAAAGAAAATCAGCTGGGACCTGTAGATTAATCTACAATTGATTTTAATAATCGAGAAAGTTCTCAAATGATAATTGTTATTTGAGAACTGTATTCTTGATTTGTCCACGCCAAGTTCGGTATTAGGAGAGAAAACGAAGGTTAAAGTTAATTTTTTTTTTAATTTCTCGCCAAAACCTAGGAACAAGAGCCTAAGCGTGACGTCACGGATTCAAAGTATCTTCCTCTTATTGTGGCCCCGTTGGTTCAAGGAAATTTGTGGAAACTTCCTGCGTTGTCTCTCCAGCATGTCATTACGTCATCAGCACCGTTCGCCCTTTTTTGTGTGTGTGTGTTAAACGTATGACGGCGGACCGCCAAAATGAAACTCTATGAAGTTCACTCGCTCAAAAATGAGAAATGAGCCTCGCCTGTGTAACAGTGGTATTATTTCGGGAACACAAAGGATGACCCAGCCATATACCACACTCTGCCTTCGTATATGTGCTACATAAATCTAATACATATTGTGGCCACTTATTAGTCTCCTCTTCATGTTCGTCGATTGTGGGTTCTGGTCTGGTGGGTAATCTGTGCCTTGATTTTGGTCGCTTCGCCGCAACGCTGCGATGACGTTGCGATGACGTTTATTACGTAAACGTCATCGTAACTGACACGTCACAAGTGGTGGAGGTGGGGGGTAGTCGTTGTCGAGGTGGTTGGTGATGTGTTGGCTGGTTCAGCCTGCAACATGGCGGCGGAGAGCTGGCCCAATCGGCAACCCGATCGAAGCTCCAGGAGCTTAAGCGACGCAGAGGACGGAGGACCCAATAGCACGCTCCACCACTTGTGATGTGTCAGTTATGATTGCGCCGCAACTCTGACGCGTAATAAACGTCATATCATAACTGACACGTCACAATATCGTTCTTTTTTATTTTTTTTTTAGCGTGAAGGCACCTGCTTGTTCACTTATATCCTTGACAAACAAGTAAAAGAGCTCCATTCAAAATAAATCCCTTCATTTTATGCTGGAGGATTTCTTATTAAATTGACTTCTGTCGCCTACACATCATGCCCATTGTACTGTGAGCGTTGCTTTGCTGGGCACAAGATCGCCAAATAAAGAGTTTGGCCATTACTTCGTGCTTCTTGTCACCATGTTCTTCACTGTAATGACGTAACACTTACTTCATGCCACATCGATAACGAACACAACGTCTTCAAAAACCTCGGGGTACAGGGAGTGTAACAGCCTCTCTTTTTCTTTAATGATTCGTTGATGGAATGTATTTCATTGGTAGAATAGGCTACTTACCTATTTTCAGTGCCGAACTTATTTTATGTAGCGTCTTGATTTCTCAGGGGCTCCTACAAAGACCGATCAACTCCCACTTATGCACAGTACCACGAATGGTAAGGAATTTGTGTCAATTCGCCAATATAACGCCCGCTGAAGACGAAAAAGCTAGCCCCGAATACAGGGAATTGCAATGAAGCGCATGAAATAAATTCCCGTTCGTACCTCGTTAGGAATGTTAGGGAAACGAAGGTGAGACCGGGGGAAAAAGGGCGGGAGGAGGTGGGGGGTACCAACCACCCCCGTACTTCCCCTTCCTGACTATATAAATATGAGGCTGCTGAATGCTGATGACGGCAGATGACATTAGCAACTGTATATCTGGTCACTGATAACAGCATCGTTCAAATGAGCAATATCCGGACGTTTAAGAAACACGAACGTGAACGTAATAGTTAAACTGCGCTAAAGTGACAAGGCAGAATAAGTTAGCGAGGTCACACTCAATACTTACAGTACGAAGAATGTGAAATCAACAAGGCCTTACCTTGCTGATGCAACTAACTGTAACTAGCTTGGTTTTTGACGCCGTGGACTTCACACTCCGTCCGTAATGAGACGCGCGCACGAAGGTCACCTCACTGGCGGAATGAACAGTTAAGTCACATTTGTGAAGACGTTATGAAAGTCCAGAATGCTCACTGGTTTTGTAGTAGTAGTATTGGCACGCATGGAGTTTCCTACAATGCAGGAAACTCAATGTTTGTACGGTCCCTGGGTCTGCGCCGTCTGCGTGTCCTTCAAGTTCCCGCCTTTGGTGCCGTCTGCGTCGTCTGCGTCTCTGCACAAGCCGCAGCGTCATAAGGTTGAAGGTTTTGTTATTTAAAATAATTAGATATTTATTATATAATTAATATACAAAAGTTATTTGTGTCGATATATGTTTGTTAAGAAATGCTAGAAGTTTTGATGTAGCCGCACTGAGCCGCACGAGCTATTAGTAGCCGACTAGAAGTCGACAGTCAATCCGCGTGGTCGACCAATCAGATGAAAGCGTGACATTTTTCAATGTGCTCGATGGCGTTGTCAACACGGTGCGTACCGTTTTTACTCATTTAAACAGCACTCGCCCTTGAATAAAGTTGAAGACTGTGCCTTTCGATCGAAAGCTGAATTCACAGCGCAGGTTTTGCTTGACGCGGGACGGCGGTGCTTTTCTTTTATTCTCGCGTCGCAACCATTCCAGTGCCCCGGGCCGCAGTGTCACGATCATATGTTGGCGTCGTCTTATCGCCTTTCCTTCTTGCCTCCTGCTTCCTTCGTCAGATCGAAATGATCCTAGACTCGCAGTACAGAAGAACGGACAGCATAAGCGAGCAGAGTCAGCAAGAGGAGAGCCTCTACTGTCGAACACTGAGCGTGCACCTCAAGGATGATTACTGCGCCGCTGCGCGCCGGTGAGTTTCCACGCGCGAGCTGTTCGGTGCGGCAGCGCTACAACGTATCGAAGTGTCGTGAATTGCAAGTGGACTAGAAGAAATATTCCGTATATGAGGCCTAAGTAAGCTCATGTGTGTCCTTGCCAAGAGTCGCTGTACAATGAAGGAAGCGTTCTACACACAGCGCTTCCTAGAGCGCGTATCGCACATATCGGTAAAAAAAAAAAAGACCACTTCGGTTGATTGCACCTCGAAAGCTTGAGGGCGGAGTTACCCTGCACAGCCATTTGCCTCCCCACTTACAGTTTCAGCAGGGTTTGAAAAGTAGGATTTATAAGCGGTCACGCATTTTGACAAAGTGAAGATTTGGACCGATCGTGAGAGAAATTGCATCGAAACGCGATGTCATCCACGTTTGCGCTGATTTCTTGTACGATCGGCTCAGAACGAGTAACCTTGAAGATTATTTCTCAATGTTTTAGTCTAGAGCAGCAAATATAAGGAAAAAGCGACTATAACATCCTTGTAAAGTCATAACCAGGAACCTAAACTGACGGCATCCTTTATCATTTGCTCATGCTGCGGTGTTCGCGTATCGGGTGTAACGGACGCCTAATTATTACTTTGCAACAGAACTCACTCCCTCATTTTGTGATGTTGCAAGGCTCAAATATCTGACTGAATTGACAAGTGTTGCTTAGCACAAAAATTTTGCCACAGGACTGGCAGGAACGTACACAAACTTTCAATATTTAGTTCACAGAGGGCGTAGCGTTATATACCCTCGAAATGCGAAAAACAAAATACATTCAAGAGGCACACAACTGCAAAGTGCAAACATCCTACAGTCTCGGGAAACAACTTTTTTCACAGAGGCTGAGGGAGGGCTGTATGAAAGAGTCAACTTTCCTGAGATTGCAAGATGCTCGCACATGGCATTTGTGGGCCGTCTTTAATGGTTTTTGTTGTTGTTTCACATTTCGATAATATATAACTGTATGCTTTCCGAGATAAACATTGTTGAAAATTAGCCCTTGTCCTTGTTTCTTGGCAAAATTATTACACTACATGAACAGTTATTCATTACCAACAAACCCAACTTCACACCCTTGTCAACCTAATTGTTTCATATTTGCTTTACTTCTTCGTTCGATTATATTCTAGAGTTTCGTCAGTGTGCCTTGCCATACGAAGGACTAACTCGTCTATCATCGGCCGAAAGGTGAGCACCATCACTAAGCTATAAACTTTAAAAAAATAAGACGGCCTTGTATTTCAGGTGGCAGTGGAAAGATACAGTACAGAGCTAGGAATAAATGCAAGCTCCAAAGCATATACAGGAATGATGTAAAATCAACTATAACGTAGCAGCTTGTATTGTTTTTAGAAGTACATGATTATGTGTGTGTGTTTTCAAACGAGTGCAACTGCATGAAGCCGAGGAAAGCATAGGCACTTTATTTGCAGCCCATAATTAAAGTGCAGTAATTTTATGAGATGAAGCTATATGAAAGTGTACAAAAAAGCAACAACTCGCTGCCATTAGGAACCAAATCCCTAACCTTCACATTGTGTGAAGACTGTGGGTTCGATGATCAGCACTCATTGCTATGGCCATGAGCGACGCTTGCCTGCACACCCAGCGATACATATCTGTTAATACCCAAGGAAGCTGACGATCAAACAGCCATCACCCTAGCTCAACTAAGGGACAAGGACACAGTGTGTGCTTTGACTGCCAGCCACACTACTGTATTTTCGTGTCCTGTGTTTCCTTGTGCTGGATCTAAAGATATATTGTGAGAGGGACAATACTTCAGGTTTCCAGGGACAGTAAGTGTGTCCTTGAGTGCACATGGCAAAATTTGTGAGATAATGGAAAATTTTGTGTGGGATATTCTTTGTGCATTCACTGATAATTTTCTCCCCTGGTTCTGTAATAGGAACTTCACATCCAACTCACGGATGATGCGGACCCATTTTTCTATTACACACTCACCCTCACTGAAGAGGACTTCCAGAGGCAAGTTCTTCTGTACTTCTTGCACGTTTCTCGACCATTCTGAGTTGTCTACAGTTCTACTTTCTTTTTCGTACATTTTGAGGTTGCACCTTGATACAATAGTTCATCAGATATAACAATGCGAATCTATAAAGTTACATTGGCTGTGCTTTATTCTGTAATGCTTTTTGCTGCCAAAATAAAAAAAAATGTGAGATCCAACAGGGTACAATAAAGTTTTTCCATCCACCCACCCATCCATCCATCCAACAGGGTAAAGGATAGGGCAAAATCAATTTTTGTTTCCATGTTGCTCAGCGGTGCATGTAAACCAGCAGAAATAATCCGAAATGCTTGCACAAGTAACTTCAAAGGTGCCCCTGTATGTCTGGGCCACTAGACGCAAGCAATACACAAATTGGCGCCAGACCATAATAAATATTCCTTTTTTAATAATTTGACAGGAATGTTATTAAATTTTGTGAAGTCGCTACCAACTCCTGGTGACACTGCGAGTACCAGTGAGACCTGTTTAACACGTGTCCTTCTAGCTTTTCTATAGCTGGACCTTGATACTATAACGAATGTGGATACAACAAATTATCGGTTGCTATAACACAATAAATGAATGGTAGCATCGCCATGAAAACAGTGTAATGAATATACATTTGTAATGAATTATTGCATATGGCAAACCTACTTTCATGTCAGATGGTCAGATGGAGTTTGCTATTATGATTGAGATTTTGCTGTAGACGTTTCCCCTGCACCATCTAAAATGCCATCTGATCATTTCTAGCATGGGTGGCCAATTTCCTCTTATTTTATACTTTGGCTGGCATTAATTTTCATTCCACTGAAGTGGTAGCTTGGGCATAACATGACAAAAATAATAAACCTCTAGTTTCATTACTTTGTCTTAAAAAGAAAGCCCACGATTAATTTCCTTTAAGACCAAGGCATTTATCTGTTTGGCCGGCAGTAGGTCTGCCATTTTAGTGTTGTTCATCTTAGTGTTTCTCATGTATGTAACTCTGTTACTTGTCTGAGGCTGTGGATTTGTCGTTGCCAATTTAAGGAGACTATTTCTATTACAAATAGTACTTGTTCTGACAAACAAGTCGCCTCAGGAAAACCATAATTGTTGTGTAGAGGTTTGACTGTACGGGGATTTCATGTGCAGCGTGTGCCAGCCATTTGTGCAAATATTGTATATTCCATATGGGTGCAATGATTAAATGTATAATGCTAGTGCATTTGCTTCTTTTAGTTTTTATTCATGTGGCCGTTTCTTGCAGCCTCAAAACACAGCAGGGTCTCCTGGTGGATTTCCTGGCATTTCCACAGAAGTTTGTCGACCTGCTTGATCTCTGCACCAAGGATGAACTCAAGGTTCAGTTTGCTTTACTCCAGCTTCTATGGTAGCACTGTCATGCTCGAGATGTATGCTTGTGTGTGCATGCAGCTTACGGTGGTGAAAGATAACACAGACCTGGTGCTCTGTGCATGCATCGAACACAGGAGTTCCTCTGCTAGACACAACATGCTGTGCTGCAGCAATGGCGCGTGAAATGCAGAATACGATGAAAGCACTTTGCAGCATGGTGTGATGTACTGGCTACAGCGAGTGCCAGCTATTGAACACTAAGCTGCATAAGAGTCTTCAATGCAGATTAAATGAATGGCATGTCATTAGCAGCAACCCAAAGAAGCACCTAATATTTCTGTGTTCTTGTTAATTAATTAAGTTTTCAAATTATTAAGTGTTTAAGGTGTTTATGGCAAATATGTTAACATTTTTTTTCTCAGAACAGCCTTGCAAATGCTTATTTCACTTGTTTGAAGCTTCCTATAATTTGCATGGGCTTCTGCCTTATAGAAGTCCATGAAATATAAAAATATATATGCCGCATGGCAATGTTCCTGTTGCACCGCTATGACAGTGCTCTGTAGTGCTATTAACAAGCTCATTGGAGTGCAAAACTACCTGTTGAGTGCCGTGCAATTCAGTTGAACCACAACACAGTGCACTTAGATATGACGAAATATTGGTTGTAAAAAGTAATTGAGCATTGCCAGTAGAACAGTGTTACAAACATATGGTTATAACAAGCTATTATGTATAACAAAGCTATTTTGTTGTCAGATAGGCTTTGTTATGATGAGGCTTGACCGTACAGTCATATGTCACTGCACCGACGCAGAGGTAATTCAGCAGCATTCTTCAGCTGGTCTTCCACAAAGTTAGCGCTTGACTTTGACCATCATCCTACATTGGTTTTTCTTTGACAATGTTTCTTTGTTCTTATCAACCACAGGACAGCCCTCGGTTTGTGCTATCGCTCACGGTGCATGGCCGGATTGGCTCGGATCCCGCCATCCTGGATGTCGTCGAGGCGAACCCTTTCAAGCACCTGGTCCACCTGTCGCTCAAGCTGGCCTCTGCTCCTGACACTGTTGTCCGCAAGCACCTGACCTCGACCATGCGTCATCTGAAGGTGTGGTTTTCGACGTTAGAGACACCTGAAACTTGATGCAGTGTGATGGCTGCCTAAATAAGAAGCAGCAGTGTGTTTGAAAAACAGTACTTATGTAAATATGGCGACTCTGATGCTGCGCGTCATGGTGCCACACTAAAGATTGTTGCCATCAGATATGTATATGGTACGCAACCAAACATTTTTTCTTTAGCAGTGAGTTTAAAGTGTGTGCAAATTCTTTGAAGCGCAGGGGTCTTTGGCATTCAGTTTATTGCTGTGCACCTCCTAGTGCATTTTTCCTACAGCCCATCTTTTTCTCTAGTTTGTGGTTCAAGGTTAATAGAGTTTAAAGCGGAAGTTGCTTGTAAGTGCTAACATTTTGTGATACTAGTTCCATTGGCATGTTAGCTTTTTTCATGTCAAATGGGCAGAGGCAGTCAGGGGTGTAAGAGCATATGTTAGCAACAAACAAGAAATAGTGAATTGTGATTCTCATTTAGGGGTGTGGCCCTGCCATTCAACTTTCTAGCTCTACTGGAAAGCCAGAATGCCGTTAGTACTTTATTATTTGTGTTCCACAGTCTTTATCATATTGTTGGAAGGCATTCTCAAATTAGTCCAATGTTATTCTTTAAAGGAGTACTGCCACCAATTTTCGAAGCTGAGTTTACTCCAACATACAACTTTCCTATATGCGTAGACAGCACTGAGCAAATGTTAAGTTCAGGAAATGCTGATAAGATATTTTAATTTGACGTCAAAGTCAATTTTCACTTGGCGTGCCTACTGACATCGACACTACTGTGACGTCAGGCTACAGTACAAATTTTGATGACTTCATGCAGCAGTATGGCAAGTTGTGATGACGTCAGGTACAAAAACATGCAAAATGGCCGCTCGCGCATCACTCGCGTTCGTCTACTTTCGCCGTTCAGTCGCCGTAGTTAAGAGTGCCCGTGAAGCGAGCGAGCGAGGTCGAATTACCCTCTATCGTCATGTGTGCCTGTGTATAATCGGAAGGCAAGGTCGCTATGGTGCCGGCATTTTGTTCTTGAAATGCCGCGGAGGTCTTGGAGGCCACCTTAGCTTATCGTAGGCTCCGGAGCCACGCCGACACCCACTGTGCATGGCATACGTTGCATCTTGCACTGTGCTGAAGAATTTGCTGTCGTCGCAGGGTCGCTATACAAAATTTCGTACATCGTTGACCCCACACTTGCTACAGGCGCTGTGCGCGAGAGATCACTGGTCGAAAACGTCACGATTTTTTGCGGAGCATGTCACGAGAGGCTCATTACTATGCACATACTGTGTCGTGACGTCAGGCTACAGTAGGAACCGAAACCAGCTTTTAAAGGCATGCTGTAAATAAATTTTCACGCCACGCTCATGCTTACCAGTACGTTTTCTGGGCTCCGGAGGGCTTGGCCTTTCATTTCAAGCAAAAAAACGCCAACTGAAAATTTTCGTGGCAGTACTCCTTTAAGAAGACCATTGTGACTGTGTACTTGCAAACATCCTGCTGCTCACTCGTGTGTATTTTCCATGCTTTATGTCAAATGTTGCAAACTTGTTTTTCGACGTAGTGCCTGTACTACTGTCAGTACATTTCTGATGCCGATCTTGTCACTAATGAGTTGAAAATTA
Source organism: Hyalomma asiaticum (assembly GCA_013339685.2). NCBI lineage: Eukaryota > Metazoa > Arthropoda > Arachnida > Ixodida > Ixodidae > Hyalomma > Hyalomma asiaticum. The sequence goes on along the minus strand of CM023491.1, from coordinate 18,942,578 downwards.
TGAATTTAGTGCGAGTGAAATGTTGACCAGAGCCACCTCGCAGGACGAGAACAGGCGGCTCGAGGCTGCACTGCGAAGCTCCGAAACGGATTTCCATTCCCGCCTGCAACAGTACCAGGATGTGGCGGCAGAGCGGTCACGAGAGCTTGATCGCATCCGCTCCCTCCACGCCTCCGAGCTCGCATCACTGCGACAGCAGCATGAGCGCGAGCTGGCAGCAGAGATGGAGAATGTGCGCAAGGTGAGAACACCGTGTCCACGAAGAGATGGCGGCTTCATACTCAACCTGCAGTTATGTTATGTGGTTAAAGGGTCACTGTTGCAAAGATAATGACATAGTACTAAAAAGCAACAAGTATGTTCACTTCAGCTTTACTAAAAAGGTCAGTAGGTTCACAAATCAGTGCATTTTAAACAGTCAAGTTATTAGGAAAGAAGACATATACAGTCGAACCCCAGGACAACGAAATCTTGCAACAACGAAAGATTTCACAGTCCCTGGCCAAAGCCCATAGGATTCAATGCATTTCATGTCTCTCAACAACAAAATGCCATGAAACTGCGATCCCGCAATAACGAAATTTGCCAGACCATTACACACCGTGGTGACCCCAACTGTGTACGCTGTGTGATATAGCGCTGTGTGATATCGTGGCTGCCGACGCGGAGCAACGCCTCTTCTGCCTGCAGTTAATTGAGGGGTAAGGGGAATGTGTATGCTCGCCACCAAAGCTGTGGAAGCGCAGGGCATGCATGAGAACAGCCTCATGCATTATATTGCACACCTTGCGTACTCCACAACCAACAGAGTTTCAAATTTCGCATAGTATGCATGATTTGATGTGTTTGTTATTGCCGAGTGTCACGTGACAAGTATGCGTAGACGTAAAAGCAGTGGTACTATGCACAGCAGGCTCTCACTTGTCTTGCAAGAGATCAGAATCGTTCAGGAAACGGATGTCGCCTGTGACACTTTTCTCTAGGTAGCTATCCCGATCGGTGAAAAGAAGGCTGTAACTCCTTTCTGGCACTGCTAGCTATCAACTCTTCTTGATAGCTAGCGGTTTGGTGAACATGATAACATCAATGTCACCCTCTCGATCTGGGAAACACCCGAGGTTTGGCGACAAGCCACGTTGGCAGAATGGACGTGATGACTTTGCTTATCCCTTCTTATTGCAGTGTGTTGTATGCCATTTTAGGGTTTACGCGTGACCTACAGCCACTGTGAAGAGGGCTTCGATGGTGTGATCATGTCGTGGTCATCAGATCCCCAGTGAACCAGCTTCTTTTAACGTCATTAAGTCTAGCTTTTTTTTTTTTTTCTTACTGCGGATATTAGACTGTTCTCGTGGCATTTCCATGTGAATAAGAATCCTTCAGCGAAAATCCATAGCAAGAAAAAGCCCGAATTTTGATTTAACAAAGTCTCAATGTCGAAAGTAAATTTTCAATTTGATCTACTTCACTATATCAAAGGTTAACTGCGTAGTACTACATTTGTCGTCTGTTCCACTAGCCTAACACTTGGTACAGATTGAAATGAAGTTTCAGTTTCATAATCTAGGGATGCCCTAATCTTGGATGGAAGGAGCCTCTTTTGTTATATTGTTATGGTCTCTTGTAATCAATGTCAACTGTAATTGACGACACCACTATACAGTAGGAGACAGCACAAGAACACTGCAAACTGTTCAAGAACTAGCACTAAAGAGTTAGAAATGCAGTAGTAGATAGAAGTCCTCTCTTTGCTGCCTGCATGTTTCATGGCCACCGTTCCCTGCTAAGGTACTACATTACATCCAACAAACTTGCACATCAGGACGTCCTTCCGATGGTTTGGTCAAATGTTTGGTGGTGTGGTGCTTTCACTTGCCTCATTGTTGTGCTTTCATTCTTCTAAACGTGGCAATGTTGCTTAAAGCCGTACTGCTTGTGTCACTTCAGGTCAGTTCAGAGCAGCAGTTTCGGTCAGACTTGGAGCACAGAGAGACAGAGCAGAGACTCAGAAAGCAAATCCAGGTGTTAGAAGCTGATGTCTCTATCAAGGAGGCATTGATCAAGGTGAGGAATTTTCTGTGTTTTGTTTATCATCAAACGCTAATGGCTCATCTACTCACGTGCAATATATTGCCATTTGTTCTAGTTATCCGTGTAGTGAAACGGGTTAGTCAAAGGCTGAATGAAAGTTCCTTATGGGTAGAAGTTGCCTGAAATGTACTCGTCACACAGGGATCACTGACCGCAAATGTTCTGTGCAATCGCTTGTTGTCATTTTGATTGAAGCAGCTGCAGTAATGCAGTTAACAATCACAAGACAAAAATTTTTTCTGAGATGGAGCTGTAATTTTTTATTTAGTCAATACTGCCGACTTCTATGCGAAGTCGTAGTTCTATGCGAATTCTTTATTTTATTTGGGTGTGCTACAACGCTGGTAGGGCTGCTGCTGGAGTGGGCACACGTCTAATGTACAAAAAAAAAAAAAAAAAAGAAGAGTTTGCACCATTGTAGGCCTGCAAATAAAAATTATACCGTTGAAAACGGTATGAAGAAGTTGTATTAGTGCAGCACTATCCAAAGTGGTGAAGACGATGAGTGTGTGTGAAATGCTTCTGCATGTGCGCATTCAGCCATCTTGTCAAATGACTGAAATATTCCTGTCAATAGTCATTTCATCAACCGCTTGCCTCCCTCAAGATATCAAAATAAGGAAGGTGCTGTTAGGCTGCATTGACAGTGAGTAAAATGGAACATTCATTTGATGGGAGGGAATGAATGTCACCAGTTAAAGAATTTCAAAGGACTGTAGGTAACAGAATGTTTAGCAATAATTAAATATTCACTGTTTGAGAGCCTAAAACAGCAGTTAGTGGTATTGTACATAAAGCTCAGGAGTACTGTAATACACTACAGTGTAAACACTGTAATATTATTAGATGCAAGTTGATTGACATACAGTCAAACCACAATATACTATATAATTAATGCAGATATAATGAGTTAGCAAATTAAATGGAAAATGTTATTTTCCATTGCAACAGTCTCACGAATGCACATTTACAAGGAAACCATTTGTAACACTGAATTGGTTATAATGAGGTACAATTGTATACTCATGAAAGCAGTAGGTTATGTACCCCCTCACATGTTGAGTGCAGCCACGCCAGCTAATTCTGTTGCACTGTGATCAGCTGCTGTTAAATATAGTAAGTGTGGTAGTAAGGGCGTGTAATAGCTTATGAGCTACACAGCAAGGTTTGAACTTGGCATTCTTCTTTATTTTGCATTGACAGACATGACTGCTGCCTTGCCTTGTGCACCTTTCAGGACCTACAGGAAAAGCTGTCCAAGTCCGAGCAAGCCTGCCGAGAACTGTCGTTGAAGGTGACAACACTGGAAGCAGCGGTGGGACAGTGCCAGCGGACAGCCGAGGTGCTTTCAAGGTATGTAGCACATGACTGTGCCTGAACAGGGCAAGGCAGCAGTGGTTTGGAAAAGTGTGTTCTTACTTGTAACTTCACTTAGACACAGCCTAACTCAGCCTAACCTAGCCTAACCTAAAACAGCTTAACATTACCCAAGCCCCCTTTGATCAACCCAACCTCACTCAATCAACTTTTTTTTACGGGCGGAGCTCCTTATGCCGTAGGTCTGTCCATCCTCCGTTTGTAGTAGCCACCTCTAGTTCGTGAAGTGCTCACTAGATGGCGTGATGGCGCTGCGGTGCTCGCTTCATTCAGATTTATGGGAACGCGTAGTATGGGAGTCTGTCTGTCCGTCCATCCGTCCATCCATCCGAGCGCTGCGGTGCTTAGCTAGTATGTGAATTGATCAATAGGTGGCGCGGAGGCGCTCGCTGTGTGCTCTAGTGTGATAGGAGAGTGCTAGATGGCGACACAGTGTTTGTCACGTCTTTGATGATGTACTGGGCAAGATTCACGGAAGATTCACGGTTTTTACCGATGAACCACCGGAGCTTCCCCCACTCATCATCATTCACTCTGTGGATATGCGTGGATTTTTTGTGTGTGTGTGTGTTTTCTCTGTCTGGTTGTCTCTCTGTCTCGATCTATCTACAGTAATCTCTCGGAAGTGAAGAGAACAGCAAAAAAATTCTATATAAGCAACCACTGAATAAAACCTAAAAAAGGCCCTGCCACAGTGGTCTAGTGACTATGCCACTCAGCTACTGATCCGAAGGTCTCGGGATTGAATCCTGGCCATGGCGGCTGCATTCTGATTAACGCGAAGTGCTGGAAGCCCATGTACTGTGCAATGTCCGTGCACATTAAAGAAGCCCAGGTGGTCGAAATTTCTGGAGCCTTCCACTACAGCGTCTCTCATAATCGTATCTTGGTTTTAGGATGTAAAACAGCAGAAGTTATTATTAAAACCTAAAAAAAAAAATGTCTAGTTTGTGATCCATCACCATTTTGGGAAGTAAAAAATGCAATGTATTAAAAAAAAAGGCGGCCACATACAAAGTCACTAATATATTTCCACATCCATAGTTGTAGTAACAACAGGAGCAGCAGCATCAGCAGACGTGAATGATACCATTATCACACGAGCACATTTGACATCACCAGCTATCTGGATCAATTTTATCAAAATCAACAGTCACTGATCACTGCCACATTGATCGAGTTTGGCGGTGATGCCATCCAAATCGCTATCTGGTAGCCCGGTCGCAATACGCAGATTGCAATTAAAAGTGGTTTTTGCAGCAGAACCTACTCCAGATTGGGTCTAACCGGCATTGACATTTTTTATAATTGAAAGTGCCTGTGTGACACCCGTATGAGCCGAAGTCGCCTGCTACTTCTTTGTGGGCGACTCAATGCACAGCTTAACAGATATCACTAAATGTCTGGTCATCATCCTCCAGCTAGCTAGTGACCGTGCCTCAGCTTCTGCGGCAAGTGCAAGCCTATGTAGGGGGAGATTAGCACTTCTAGCATTTTTCAGCCACTGCAGAAGTGTATTTTTTTACTTAAGGATATCTTGGGTCACTGTTCCTATTTCTCTTCACAGAGCTCTCTTCATCCGGTACTTTTCTCATGTTGTCCGATGTGCTTAATGAGTGGCAGTATACACTGAATTCCTAAGCAATGTCAGATTTTTGCTAGGCACCTTTTTCCACTTTTTTTATCAGCAAAACTTGTTCTAAGGCCATACCTTTCCACCTGGACACTGGCAGAGCCATCTGTAACAGTACATCACAAAAGCACATGTATGTGGGGCCCACTTAATGAACCACTTCAAAGGGCACAGTTAGGCAGCTTGCCGTGAATATGTAACTTGATGTGCTTACATGCACCAGTAATCAATGAAGGCAAGTTGCTTGAAAGCACCACCTGTGGTCTAAGGTAGGCAAGCTTCCTATCTATCAGTTCAACTAGAGGGATGCATTTGCTCCCTGAGGTGGTCATTAACGCAATGCCTTGTCTGTCCAACATTGATAGAGACCACAGGACAGAAGGCATTGTACAAAACATCACTGCATGGCACACACAAACTTTGTATAATGTACAAAATGCTGTCTTGTCATCGCAGGGAGAAAGAGACTGTTGAAGCTGACAAGCAAATCAATGAGAAGGATGCCAGTGCCCTGAGGTCGCAGCTTGACAAGTTGGAGGTCGAACTGTCACAGAAGTCTCGGCTTCTGGAAGAAACCAAGGGACAGCTTGAGAGCTGTGAGCAGAAGAGAGTGAGTATGCCATGACAGCTTGCCGTATTCCCTGCCTAGTACACTACAAACTCACCCTACCCAGCCCGAAAGGTGCAGGTTCGGTCCCAGCGATGGCGGTTGCATTTTCGACGAACGCGAAAGTGCTAGAGGCTTGTGTGCTGTACAGTATCGGTGCGCGTTAAAGAACACCAAGCAGTCGAAATTTCCTAACCCTCCCACTACGGCAAGCCTCATAATCACACTGTGGTTTTGGCACGTTAGGCTTCGGCAATTATTATTAACCCACCCTACCTGAACCTCATTTACAAATTCCCGCCTAAGGAGGTATGTGTATGCATAGTCTCCTTGGAATTTACTGCAGCGGCACATTCGTGCTGAAACTTCAGAGTCTACTTAGAGGGTCCTCCTTCTCTAGGTGTAGTGATGTTAAGTACTGGACTGCATGTGCAAATCTGAACTTTCTGACATACAACATAGTTGCCTGCATCTGCCTGTCACATATACAGTAAAACCTCGTTGTAACGAAGTTGAAGGGGGAGTGGTAATTACTTCGTTATAACCATTAGTTTGTTATAACCAATATCAATTTCATCTATAGGCATTTCAAGGGGAATTGTGATTGCTTCATTATATCCAATAGTTCGTTATATCCGGGTTTGTTATAACGAGGTTCTACTGTACCTCTCTTCCAATTTTTGTGATAAAGCGGTTTACAGGCAAGCCTTGATAATGCGTAGTGAACCTTTATAAAAGAAATATGAGCATAACAGACTATCAGTTATAACAAAGTGAAGGATGAATAGTATTGCCATTAAAACAGTTTTAACGGTATGTGTGTATAATGAATTATAGGATACACGAAAGCTATGTTCATGTCAGATGGACTTTGCCATAACAAGGTTTAACCTTATATGTTACGTGAAATGAAGTAAGCCTGAAATATCTCTCGCTGATACCACTGTGTAGGAAAAAGAGGGTGTATTTATAATGAATGCTGCACATAACAAAAGTAAGTTAGTGCCGTGAGTTCGTGATGTATAGTTCTGTTTATCGGTGTTGAACCTGCGCAGCGACAGGCAGAGGCACTCCTAGAGCAGCGGCAGGCCCAGCTCAGTCGACGGGAGGCGGCCGTCAAGACTCTGTCAGACGACATCCTCAAGGGCAACGAGATCATCAAGCGCCTTCAGGGAGAGCTCAGGACTTACCATGCAAAGCTGCGGCTCAGGTACATTTCAAGAAATTTCCTTGTTGCCACTCCTGTTCTGAGGTTTATATTTGTTCGGGAGTTCCTTGTGTTAGTCTTTTTATGATGGCAGGTAAAGTACGGAGAAATATGCAAGATGGTGGATGTTTCACAAAAAGATAAAGTCTAGGAGTGTATGAGTAGACAACATTGTACTGTTCCTTTATGGTGGCTCACTGAGGCACTTGCCTAGAGATAGGGACAGGTTCTAGTAGCTAGTGGTGGTCTAGTGGTGGTCTAGTGGTGGTCTAGTGGTGGTCTAGTGGTGGCTAGTGGTGGTCTAGGTTCTAGTGGTGAATGGTAGTCTAGTGGCTATACCACTCGGCTGCTGATCCGAAGGCCGCGGGATGTAATCCCGGGCGCCGCGGCTACATTTCGATGGAGGCGAAATGTTGAAGCTCGTGTACTCTGCGATGTCACTGCATTCTAAAGAACCCCAGGTAGTCAAAATTTCCAGAGCCCTCTACTACGGCGTCTCTCGTAATCAAGTCGTTGTTTTGGGACATAAAACCTGAGAAATACCCTTTCTCGGGTTTTATGTCTCTTCTTTGACACTCTTCTTTCTCTTCTTTGACACTGCGTGCACAGACCGCTTCACCCAGCCGGACTCCATTGTTCACACCTGCTGGTGTAATACTTGAACACCTTGCTGATGAAGGCAGATTCTGTCTGCTAGAAGAAACCCAGATACCACATGGTTTTCAAGACTGTGCTGCAAAGCTATGTTGGTTACTTGAAAGGGCTCATAAAACTTATCAATGGAACTCTGAATTCCTTTCCATATGAGTATGTTGTCCCCAGGCTGCATTTTCAGTATATCGCTATCGTGCTTGGTCGCAATTTTTCTTCATTCTTATTTTGTATGCCTACTGCTGTGTCACTGTGTTTTTGCTCTCAGAAAGCATCAAATTATCTAAAAGTTCCAGTTTACAATCTGCTTGAAGCGCTGATGCAGTCCCTGAGGCTGCAAAAGGAGGACTGCAACCACGACCACTTGTGCATGAATGATTGTGATGTCTCGCAGTGGCTTCGAGGCAGCGCTTCCAACCACCTTGAAAGTTTGCATGTCTGTTATAGCCTGCACAGCAAGTCCGTTAGCAGCTGTGTGCACACCTATGGTCAAGGGCACAGAATGTGCCGTGCATTCCAGCTTTCATAAGGCACTTGCCATGAAATATATATTTTTTTTTTTGCAGTCATGTTATGTTGGCAAAAGCATCCTAATATAGACGGAAAGAAAGCAGGTATTTCCGCACTCTGCATTTTTCAATGACAAGTCATAGACGTTCCGTCTTCCACAGGTCAGAGGTCATTACGAAGCAAGAGGAGGTGCTGACTGAAAAGGAGCAGCACGTTCAAAGCCTTGTGCGCAAGCTCGATGACCTTGAGCTGGCTAGCAAAAAGAAGGAAGCCGAGGTATGTTTGCACCTCCTTCACCTTGGCTTTCATTTTGAAGTGAAGCTTTCTGTCTACCTCCTTGGTATTTGCTGTTTGTTAGTTGGTCAGTTTATTGCCAAGGAAGCCTGAGCAATGGTAGTCCATTTTAAAAAAAAGTTGCAGAAGCACTTGCGAGTCTCCTTACATGCATTGGATACGAAAGCACAACATGTCTGAGTGTGATAACTTGATTAACACCCATACTATCTCAACGTCCATATCGCTGACAGTGTAACATGACATCATATCATGTGATGATGTCATCATCTTTACATGATGTCATCACTTGGTCATGCGATTCTTGCCATCAGATGTCAGCACCACTCACCAGACAGACGCCAGATTTCTCGCTTCATGGGGCCTGTTGTGCTTTTGCGTCAAACGTGTTAAATTGCTCATCTGATAGTGTAGATTTATCCAAAATTCCTGGTCATAAAAAGATGTAATGCTGAAGTCACTGGGTCAGTGGCTTTTCATACCGCACTTGCACTACTGCAATGCACCCTCGAATGTAACGTGTACAGTTTTCGCGGGTTCAGAATAAGAATGTATCCTGGTATCCTGCTTTAAGAAAAAAACTGGTATGTCGCTGTATTGGCAATCAGAAGAAAGAGATGTGCGCTACTTGCCTTTCCACAATAAGAAATTTATTCTTCCAGCAGTTCCTTTTCTTGTGTGATCAAATTTTATAGCATTAAGATCACTCATGCCCTTGCTTCAGTTACATGCTGATAAAGGAGCCACTCGTTATCATGACAAGTTTGGCTTAAGGGAGTTTCTAAAGAAAGTCTTCAGGCTTGTCTTCAAGGTTATTTCCCGTTTTCTGCCCATAGAAACTTTACCCTGTTGACGTGCAGCTGGATATCGGAGTGCTGCCTTTGGAGTGCTCCCTTTGTGTGTATGTCTGTGAGTTGCCTTTTGTAATGACACTGAAATAAATTTCTTATAGTGTGGCTGCGTGCGCCCACTGAATGTGCACGTTTAGCTTGCTCCTTAATAATGTGCAATATGTTTTCATCTTGTTCTTGTTCTGTCTTCTTTTTCCTAAATAAAGCAAGCAGCTGTTGACATTCACATTAGTATGTCTGGCCCTGAGTGGCACATCTACTCAAAATGTAAAATGCCATGTCATTGCTTCCAGGTTGTGCAAGCGCGACAACGGGTGGAAGAAGTTGAGCAGAAGTTGGCTGACTGTCAGAAGCAAGTAAAAACAAATGAGAACGGTAGGTCGTCATGCCTCAAAGTTCTGCTTTGGCTCGTACAATATAAGCGGCCCTTTCCAAAAGCTGGCAGTCATTCCTTGACAAGTGGGTTACCTTGGAATGTGTAACAGTAAATTTCATTGCCTGTCTCCTATATGACTGAACTCTTTGCCAACAAAATCGTTGCCATGGTGATTCACAGCTCCTGTGACCCAGTGAAACTGCCATGCGTAGCCATGAGAAAGCAGCGGCGCATACCAATATGTACCGCTACCTCCCTCCATCCTATCGTAGTCATCACTTGCCATCCCCGCTTTTTTTTCCCCCTTTTTCTCGCAGCAGCTAGATATTAAAGCATGGCCTCGAAGATCACGCCGTGGCAATCTCCGAGGTCATGCTAACTGCGCAGCCAGACGGCAGGCAGTGGAGATTTGAAAGACAAACGCAATGGTCCACCGTTGCTTCGCGCGGTGGCGAAAAATGATTAGTGCATCTGTTTTTCTCGTTACGGCTGCCCGCGAATGCTGCCGAACACTGATGCGGCTGGGTGTGGCCTCCAAGAATGCATCAACGACGTAGTGACCTTGGAAATTGCAAGCCTCCAAGCCGGCATAGTGAATTTCGTTGGCCTACACACTGGATGCATCGTAGTGGTGATGACGGTGCGCTTGGTAGGCCACCACGTGCTGCTCATTCACGATGAGCGTATTTTCGCTGTTGACTGTTCGATGGCGTCGACGTCTCTCCAGTTTCGCTGTAACGTGGATGAGCTGCGCGCTAATCGGAATTGAGACAATCACATTGTGACGGTGCGGCCTGTCGCACCAGCAGCTGATTTGCATGGTACTGACGAGTAGATTTTTTTTTTTTACTGCTTTTATGAATCTTAATCGTGTGCGTGGCTTTGTATAGCATTACCATGGGCCACAGTGCTGTCTTTTTATAAGCTCATTAAATTTTAGCACCCAAATGCCAAGTTCATCAGTTAAGGGCAGTAATGGTTATAGCGAAATAATGGATATAATGAAGTAATTCCATGTTTTCATTCGACTTCGTTATTACGAGGTTCGAGTGCATTACATTACTAGAATGAGCCATCTAGCCACCAAGGCATCCTAATGATGCAACATGGTTTGATTTTAATCTGTCCTCTGCCATGTGGAACTGAATAATTCAGGTGAGGTTACATTACGTGGAAGAATTTGGCCATCTGGCTTGCTAATGTTGTTTGTTTGCAATCGGTGACTCTGCAAACCTCAACTGTGGTCCGAAGCTTGCCTTGCTCATGGTTTTTCTCACTGCTTCTCATTTGCAGTCATCCAGTGGCTGAACAAGCAGCTCAACTCCTATCAGCTGCAGCAGGACAAACGGGGTAGTCCCGTTGGTCTGTCTTCAAGCAAACAGGTGACCTCACCGCACGGCATCAATCTTAGGCATTAAGACATTAATTATAGTTTCTGAAAGTGCATTACCAGTATCTACACACCTGACTTTTTTGTGGCATTCTCTCACTGTAACTCGTAGTACACCATCATGCTGGTTACGTGCCTATGACTGCACAGTGTGAATGCCCGGGGCCAGTTGTTTGATTGTGGAATACTCACGTACGATTCTTTTTCCTTTTTGTTCTAGTTGACAAGTCCCGTAAATCAAAGCCCCACATACCCAACCGCACGCAACTTTGCGTTTCCTGGAACAGGTGGCGCCACTGCGCCTTTGCAGGTAGGAATGTGAAAACTAAATCGCGCTATTGTATCGCTATGCGCAGTGGGCTCTTGCTTCATTACAATGCTCCAGCGACTGCAAAGTCTCGCTTGCATCGTAATTACAGTATAAATTCGTTATAACGAAGTTGAAGGGGGAGTGGTATTTACTTCGTTATAACCATTAGTTCGTTATAACCAATATCAATTTCATCTATAGGAATTTCAAGGGGAATTGCGATTACTTCGTTATATCCAGGTTCGTTATAACAAGGTTCTACTGAATTTGCATTGGAAATAATGTAACGCATGACAGATGCAACAAGAATGATCGTATCCATGAAACTGACATCCACTGTCACTCATGCACACACAAGCACGAAAAACATTGCCAGATAGTATGACATTTATTTTGCTTTATTTCTTGTTTTTCTTTGTATTTTTATTGGTTCTGATATGTATATTTTCCTGGTGTGTGCATTGCACACCAGGAAAACAAACCAGACAGCTGGTAGCCAAAACTACAGTGTGGACCCATTACGGAAGACCTCGATATTGAAGAAGATCTTGATCTATTGTAAAGGGAGTATGTTGAAATTAAATGTTATTACAGTAGACGTGGACGGTGGATATAAATGCTGTATGCATCTGCTGCATGTACTGAGAGTGAATTGTTAACCACCCACCTGCAAGCTCAAGAACCGATTGATTTATACCAAAATATGCCTGCGAGTTTTGATGTGCTGCTGTACGACGAGCACCTCTGGACATTACGCAGGCCTCCATCATCGCAAGATTGTTCACATAATCTGGTACCATCCTTTTGCCCACCATAGCTCCTTAATGCCTTGAATGTAGCCCAAGGCTTGAGCAGCTGTCACCTTCTGAGCTGCCACAACCGCTCTGCTGCCTTTGTCCTTCCTTTTGCCTACCCCTTGATCTGCCGTAGACACTCTAAACTTGCAACAATGTATGCATGAGCTAAGCTACATATGAAGCTGGAAGTTAATGAGCTGGAATGTTCGTTGTGTGCTGAGGGACTGCTTGGCCTTATAATTTAGTCACTTACATACACCAAATGTCCATTTTAAACAGAACCTATTGTAAGCCAAGCCCTGTCAGTGCAAGAGATGGCAAGCCTCACATACCACTGCAAGTCAGTACATAATATCAGAATGTCTGTAGTAAGAATATCTTTTTAATTTCATCGCTCCATCTAATCTTTTGCCTGCCTCTGTTACGTTTTCCCTCTCTTGGTATCCATTCCGTTGCTCTTACTGTCCATCTGTTATCTTTCCTCCTCATGACATGTCCTGCCCAGGTCCACTTCTTTCTTTTAATTGATATAATAATATCGGCTATTCCTGTCTGTTCTCTGATCCATTCCGCTCGTTTTTTATCTCTTAGCGTTACCCCCAACATTTTTCTTTCCATTGCACGTTGCGTGCTCCTTAGTTTTATCTCTAGTTTTTTCGTTATCCTCCACGTTTCTGCGCCGTACGTTAGTACTGGGAGAATGCAGTGATTGAATACTTTTCGTTTTAGTGAGAGCGGTAAGTTTCCAGTCATGATTTCATAATGCCTTCCGAATGCGCTCCAGCCCAACCTTATTCTACGGAGAATTTCTTTTTCATGGTTAGGAGTTCCTGTTATTAACTGTCCCAGGTATACGTATTCGTTTACACATTGTAAGGGTTATATTGTATTATAAAATTATGCTGTAGTGTACCATTCTTTACGTGTGCCTTTATGTGTCAACTGTTTTTCAAAAAAGTTGCTTATCAACTCTGCTACTTGCCTACTGAGCCACTGTAGCCACTGAGAAGAAATCAGCATTGTTTGGACTTTGTATTGCAGCCAACCTTTCCAAACCTGAGCCCTGGAGTGGGACAAGAATCTCCTGGTCTTCACAAGCCCTCTGGGTGAGTAGGCCCTCCCATGCCATTGGGAATCTGAACTGCACAATGGATCACAGCAATAACATAAAAGCATTTTTTATTAGAGCTGTTCTTTTACAAACTTATGCAAACGTCACTGTTTGTGTGTGCGTGTAACAATATGGGAGCATAAGAGGAGGAGCCAAGAAGCCCTCCTTTTTTACTCACAGCCACACAAAGAAGTAGACAAGCAAACTAGTGATAGCAAAGGGGGAATGAATTGATTTATCGCTGCTATGCTTGGTTACATTTAGAGAGGTTAATAATCGATATGATATGATAATAATCAGTAAAGATAATATGGCAAAAATGGGTGTCAAACCCTATCCTCCTGCATTACCAGTGCCATACTTTTATCAATCAAGATATCGTGGTAGCCGTACTTTGGTTTTCCCTTTCTAGGTGGCCTTCAAATTTTGACTTAATGCCTCCAGTATCCTGATTTAATGAAGATATCATTGTGCACTCATAATCTGTAATTAATTCTTTAATTTTTCATTTATTCATTTCCTTACATAACCTGTAGTATAATGAGGAGCTGCATTACTGTCAAGCTCTTTGAACAGCTTGTTGTTTTGCTTTCTCCTCTTGCCCCGTCCCAGAGAGAAAATTCAACTGAATTCATTCAGTAACTTGAATTGATTTATACCCCTGTCACACTGCACGTGTAATGGCATTTGCAGCGAATGTCATTATGTGTTAATGTCATTTTTGTTGCTGCTACACTGACATAGCGAATGACATTCACACCTAATGGTATTCGCCCACTGAATGCGTTCGCCGAACTCATTCAGTCACTACATGCGTATTCTCGACGACAGGGGCTTCGCAATAAGATGCAAACTTGGTAAGGAAAAGCAAAATGCACAGAACCTTACGGTTCTTGTTAGTTTCTCTTGTGGCCATTTGATAATCTTCTGACGTACAGCACGATATTTGATGCACTCTGTGCAACTATATTCTTGTTCCCAGACTCCAAGTTTACACCGACGCTTCCTAGCTGTAGGCCATGTTTACGAACGCGCGTTTGTTGCTTGAGCTGCTTCAACTGGTTTCGGCGCTTTGTAGTGAATACCTGGAGGGCAATAAATGTTCGTTTGCACTGATCGTCGTCCATCACGGTTGCAGGAACGCATGCACGGTCCACGTTATCGCTGGCTACAGAAGAAATCGAAGTGGCTTTGGGCTAGTCTTGCTTTGGATACTTGTGCGGATTTCTTCCCTGTTAATGCTGCCGTATCGTATTGCGATATATTTTCACATAGCCTGCTAATGTTTACCACTGTGTTTCTAACAAAAAAGAAAGAAACATGCAAATAAAAGGCACAATTTGTAACGTTTTGTTATCCTAGTATCCGGGGGGTAAACATCGACATCACTGGTGAATGTCATTTTGTGTGACCAGTGTAGACGAGGAACGTGAAAACGGAATGACATTAGTTATAAATGTCATTTGCTGCAAATGACATTTACATGCGCCGTGTGACAGGGTATTACTTGTACTGACAGTCTTTTTCGCGCCTTTGCTTGTAGGGACTCTCCGCTGGTCGACCCGCGGTTTTTGCAGCCTCTGACAGCGGATGCAACGGCAAAGAGGGTGCTGAATCCGCTGACCACTGCAACCACCATGTCCGGTGCCACCACAGTCGGTCGCCAGAGGGCACCCGCCGCCACCCAAGCACCACCTTACTACGCCACCGCTGCGATGACTAAGCCATCCTGACGGCAGCACAGAGAAAACATGCAACTGACCGGTTAAATCAAAAGTGCATTTCTAAGCGGAGAATACTGTAAAGGTCTGTGCACGCCTACATGAAGTAGGTTCGTCCTGTATGGGTGCCAGCCTTGTTCTCAAGCGTGTGTTAGCGATGAGACCCAGGAGTGCTGCCTTGCCAGTGGCCGCGACTCGTGGAGAGAGCAAGTTTCACTGACATTTATTTATGCAAATGTATTAATGAAACCATATCCGATGGAGAGTGCCTTGGTTATATCCATTATTTATTAGGGAGTTTTAGGTGTAGCATTTTAATGTAACAAAAAGTAATACAGTAAAACCTCATTATAACGAAGTTGAAGGGGGAGCAGTAATTACTTCGGTATAACCATTAGTTCGTTATAACCAATATCGATTTCATCTATAAGGATTTCAAGGGGGATTATGATTGCTTCGTTATATCAATAGTTCGTTATATCTGGGTTCGTTATAACGAGGTTCTACTGTATTAGCACAATCAAATCCCCAAATCCCACTTGTGGTCTGTTGGAAATCAGTTTTGGTTCATTTTCATTCCCGGCACTGAGCTTGTACTAAGTTCTGTGTTATGCCAAGATGCTGCACCTAGGTCTCCCCGTTACAACCACAATGTAATGGTATCTTTCAAAATGCTATTAGCAACAAACATTCTCAGTTTTTACATAACAATATCAATGTGAGCTGTCCAATAAGAAGCACAATGCTGATGGACGCTTCATCGTGTACGACGCCGCCTCTGCATAAAGCAAAGCACCATGTTATTCTTAGATTTAGCCTCATAATAATGGAATGCTACATATTTATAATATGAAGTAATACTGCAGTTAGAAGGCAATTCAGCCAGAGAAAGATACCATGCTGGTATATGCAGGTAGTATATGAATTTGTAATAAAAATGACTTACATATTGACTTAGAACTTGCTTTCTGACAGAAACAAGGTAATGTTGTCACTTTTTACAAAGCCTGGAGCAATCACTCATCATATATTATGACACTGTGAAAAAAATGCAAAGATTTCAGTCACCTTGTTATGTTTGAAGTCACTAAACAACAGCTGTGAAGCAATGGAGCCAAACTTGAATGTGAAGCATAAATTGCAACGACGGACTAGGAAAACTCAACAAGCTTTATTGCACGTTTAGGAATAAGCAGACACTGCTACCAAAGTACACATGTATATACGCTGTACAGGACAGTCGAACGTTGATTTCGATATACATAATACGGATATAATGAATTATTGGTTGTAACAAAGTAAGGGAGATATAATGTTGCCATTGAAACAGTGTTAAAAGTGAATAATTTCACCGTTTGTTCTGTTCCGTTCCAATATGTTTATCGAGTGTAATGAAGTTTTTCATGTCACCTAGACTTCGTTGCAACAGGTTTTCGCTATACAATCAAACCTCGCTATGATGAATTCAGTTACATGAAAATAGGTGCGTTATATCCTGTAATCCGTTATAAGTGCACATTCATAATACTGTTTTAATGGAAGTACCATTTCTCGTTTAATTTGTTATAACCAGTAATTCGTTATATCCGGATTTGTTATACCGGGGATTGACTTTACGAGCAAAGTAACATGCCCTCTTACAGGAAAGTGATATTTAGTACAGTTGAAGAATGCTGAATGAAACTTCCACTGGCCTCTGGCTTTGTAGGAATTTTCTTTAATTAAACATCATTTCACACATACATAGCCTACACTACACTTATGCAAACATATGGCTGCATTTATGCAAATTCATGACCATCACAGGTATATGGACAGAAATACACTGCATCACTGCCTTTGTAGTGACTGTGTTTGGAGGGCCATTTCACAGTAATTCCCATTGTGACTTGTAACGTCATGAATGCGAAACATGGGCTTTAACTGTTCACATCTGATCAGTCTCCTGTAATCAAGTGTACTTAAACAAAAATCTACCCCATAGTTTAAAATGCACCCAGAATATGTGTGCACTGTCTTTTGTGTCAAAGTCGGTTTAAATATTCCCGGTACTGCTGGGAATATTTAAAGGTGAATGTGTACTACTGCTACACAGACAGCTGTTGAGAGAAATTATGGCTTGTGCGCTTGTTCTGTATTGCAAAAGATATGCACATGTGCAAGGAAAAGACACATTACAGACATGGAGACATAGCAGCACAAGTAACCATGGAAGGCTGTATTTGAGCTACACTATAGTTAAACCTCTACACAACGAATTATCCCTTGTAACAAAGTAAATTAGTAATAAGCCTCCTATTTGGTTCACTACACTTATAATGAATCATTGGGTCAACAAACCTGTTTTCGTGCTGACAGAGTGAAAGAAAAATAAAAGAGAGAGATTATGCAGAGTTACCACAATTTCACGCCTTTAACTCACAGCTGAAGATAAACCATGTCTTCGATTACGGCAAGCCTTGCAAAGATGAAAGAAAAGATATTTGCTCGTGAACCTGGCAAATAACTGCATACAGTGGTGTTCGGAAGTTGTGGTATAAAAATGACCCTGCACTATTATAAGCTTCAAGCAAAGCTTTAGATTATGAATATTTAGGGGGGGACGTAAATGCAGCTTCACAACAATGCTAGCCACACTGTCATGAAACCACTCCGAGGACAAATTTAATTAATACGCTAACACTTAGAGCAACATTTCTGATGTGCATGAACATACTGCATGTCCTCTACATAGATCTTGAGTAGTTTTTCTCGCATGGAAGCTGCTGACTTCAATAAGTGCACTGAGGCCGAAGGCATATTGTGAAAGATGTCAGTCACTCTCACACTATCCTTTACCTTTTTGCAAGGAATTTGTGTGTAAAAGCTGTGTACTGAAGCGTTTTATGGGAATTATAAACTCCCATTCAACAACCTCACTTTTTGTTTTTCTCGTGTGGCATACACAGCAGGATATTGCCTATGGTATGTGTTACAGGAGTGAACCTCTTTATAGCTTTGCACCAATGCTGTGGTTACTTAGATGTAGTTGATATTTCAAAATATATTTAAGGTGCTTCAAAAAGTTTTCTTATTTATGAATACTGGGGCCTATTTGGCTCAAAGACAGGGCACTATTCAATTCAACATTCAAAATTTCTGCATGCATATTTGCACATTCACACAACTTTAGTATATGTAATAAATAGACTACTATGTTTAGAAGCCTACTGCACCTGTGCTCTCCTTGTTGCTTTGCAAGTAACTTTTTGACAAAAGCGTGTTGATGGCACGTACTACATTAAATCTGAGATGTTGACGATATGAGATATGTCCCTTTCCTCAAGGATATGTAAAGAACCATGCAGCTATTAGGTTCCTGCAACAAAAGTTAGGAATCTGGAACATTTGGTAGCATATTGGTCTGTCATCTCCCAACACTTCTATGCAGAACATTCTCTCTACTCAGAGTACAAATGGCTACTCTGTCTCAGTACTGCTTGATAAAACAGTACAATTTTGTAGACACTGGGCAATTTTTTGTTTTTCCTACCTCTCAAGCAAAAGCTAGCTCAGCAGGTCTTCATGCTTTTTCGCAATCCAGTGCATCTTGATTCTGAAGCGAAAATTCGGAATCAATATGGCTGAGAAAGCCTGCAAACGAGCACCAACAAGAACTGCTGCTATACTCTTGTCTACATGGCTGGTTTTCATATCTTGGCTGACACAGTTTGCAGTTGTCTACAGGCACGTGATCCTACAAAGGTCAACCAGGCAGGACGCAGTTGTGAATTGCAACATAATGATCTCGTGTCCGAATTGATAAGGAAGCAGCAATCTAATACATCTGCCTTGATATCAGGAATGCCTTTAACTAGTACTACTATGTGTTACCACACATTATGGGAATAAAAACATGCCAATCTTTGTGAAAAAGAACAGAGCATGTCTCACCTGGTTGACCGCCCTCTCTAAGGCCCCGTTGCCAAAGTGTACATCAAATGCCCACATATAAGGCAATGGTAAGCTCTGCTCAGAAATGACTTCCTGTCCACTGACTGCAGGGGAATTCCCCTTTTTCATGGCTCTAAAGCTGAATGCTCTCGTATTGACAGCATGTGTAGAAAAGCTAAGCTCACTCATTGTGTCAAACCCCCAAATACATATGTCCGATACTGTATTCACTGTACTCGAAAGTAGATTCCGTTCATTTTAGTAACTGACAATGCAATGCAGTGTTTGCATCAAGCCACTGGAACAAGCTAAAAATAAAACTGAAGAAAATGGTTATCACAAACGAAAGTGTTTTATAAAGTACATACAGAAAAATGACTAGAACTGAAATGGAAAAGATAACATAGTACAACCTTTCAACTCAATACAATTCACTAAATCGTCCATATATGTGTGCATATATTTGTTCGCTGCGCCGTTTTAATGGACTAGTAAAAGTAAAATGTGACCTTCACGGCTTCAAGTACACAAATTGTAACTCTGAAACACTGAACACTTTGTTCGTTTGTTTAAATACTGGCACGACACAACTGACACTTTATGTGGACAAAAGCACTCACACTGGATGTGACGCCAGAATGCTGGCCACTATGACCTCCTTATGAAACAGTAAATGTTAGCAGCAATGCTCAAACGCTTGTTGCATTGAAAGACATAGAAGCGGACATATCCACATGTGCACCTACACCATAACAAGGTATGCAATTAAGTGTCGAGAAAACAGGAAGACAGAAGGTAATGGTCGTACAATGTGACTAGTCATTGTAAGATAACATGACTAAGTTAACAAGTGCATTAGTATCTACAAGGCATTTATAATGCCCATTAGTGAACACTAGCAAAATGGTAGTCACGAATCAAACTAGTACGGACAATATCACACTAACACATGGTTCTAAAAAGACTTGCAGAAAGCGCATTCTGTAAAACAGTTCACCAGGTAGAATCATTTGCTATGCATTCTGAACAGAATGTTTGCAAAAAATAAGAGACTGCATATTTTTCGTAACATGCTGGAGGGCTGTAGACATGACCTTTTCGAATACTAAAGGAAGCATGAGCCACCAAGGCACCAGGACCTTGCAATAGAGACAGAATATAAGTGACATCCCAATTGCTGTGATAATGTAGTCAATGCTGACCTGCAGCTGCCTTGCAGTAACACTTAGATACCGTACTTTGTCATCTTGGAACAAACACTGATATAAGTTACAATGTATTTGCAATGCAACCTTCTCGTGATGAGCAAAAATGTAAGAAATGCTTGCAAACATTATCGCACACTAAGGCTCGCAAAATGCTGCTTGCCAATAAATGCTACAATCAACAAGATACCATGGCGCAGAACAAATGATTAAGCTGAGATGGAGATAAAGCATCCATCTCTGGCATGTGTGCTTAACACAAGAGTCCGTTCAGCATCACTTTGGAATGAAACAAAATAACAAGACTGCTTAAACATTTATATGGATAACTCCGCGATGTGCACTGTAACTTATTTGAAAAGAAAAATAAGCTACAACAAACCCTGTGTATTATTATATCGTAAAGCTCACAGAATGCTGCTTGCCTATAGCTGAACGTTCAATAAAACAGACGAAGCTACGAGAGCAAAATTCACTTGAAATGGGGAAAAGCAAACCCTTGGAGAATGCAGCCCGAGAAGTTCTCGGTAGTACTAGCACCAGTTCAAGAAACGGTTAACGATGATCGCAGTAGACCAATGTCGCTCTGAAAAAGGGGAACAAGTCCCTACAGGTCTTGCTTCGAGGCAGGCGTGTTCACAGGAAGATGTCATGTGCCCTGTTGAAGCTCCCTTCGTCCTTTGCCTTCTCCCTGGCCTCATCAATGCCGCCCACAGTGGGAACATTGTGAGGCAGCTCCAGCAGTTCTTTCTCAAACGACATGATGTTCTCTGCCTCACCTGGGAACAACAGAGACCGCACCTTAGCTAACTGAATTAAAGCACACTTGACAATCCTCTTGTCATCTAAATCTGTGCATGCAACTTGCTTTTGCCTGTTGTGCCATCTGGTGGCCAAGAAAAAGTGAGAGACATTGAGCTCTGAATGAATTAAACCTCATGCATAATCGTTCTGTCCCTATTTAAGTTCAATGCTCCATGTATTGCAGCAGCCAATGACAGTGCTAAAGGCACTACCATGTTCAGGAAGTCAGCTGACATGCTGCATTTCAACAGCTATGCAAAAGCCAACAATAATAGGTGAATCGCACATGTACTTCAGGCTTGAGATTTGATTCTTTTATGTGAAACATAAAACAGATGTTTAATTACTCTCTAATTATGATTAATAATTACTAAAGATGTACAAGTGGACATGCCACTGGCTTGCCTTTTTTGCAAAAGAGTGTCGAGTGCCCTGAGATAAAGTTGTGAAAACCTGACAGCCTTATAGAGAGTGAATCACAATTCGTGCCTGTATAGATTACACAACCGTGACTAATTTAAGTTTCTCCAGAAAGCTGCAAGATTCAGATTTTGAAAAGAGGCATAGTAACCTGCTTTAGAGTCAATACAAAACTGCTACAGAAACCCATATGGGCTTGTAAAAAAAAACGAAGAAAAAGAAGAAAAGTTTCGCAGATAAGGACAAGTTCACCTTAAACTGTAATTCTAGCT
This sequence comes from Hyalomma asiaticum, assembly GCA_013339685.2. NCBI lineage: Eukaryota > Metazoa > Arthropoda > Arachnida > Ixodida > Ixodidae > Hyalomma > Hyalomma asiaticum. The sequence continues at coordinate 18,921,018 of CM023491.1, read as the reverse complement.
TCCTTGTTAGAACAAAGGCCACATTCCGAGATGTGTTGCAAAAAGCGATAGTATCCCCTTGCTGACAAAAATGTCACCTTCGGTGTCTCCTTCAATGGTCGTTGACTGGTTGAACAAACTGGAAACCCGCCCACACTTTTCTGGTTAGTTCAACCAGCCAATCCCACCTCAGGAGACACCAAATTCGACACTTATGTCACTAAAATGATACTATCGCTTTTTGCAACACATCTCGTAATCCGGCCCCAAATAGTAAACTGGCAACCACAAAAAAGTGTTGGTCCCATATTCAATCTGGCGACTACACAGATTTTCCTTACTTGCGAACCTTTCTTCTGAGAAAAAGAGGCTTTGTTCTACACTTATTTCATAAATCCGTGTTCGAGGTGGTGCGAATTTTAAGCTTATGGCCAGAAAAAATTACAATGTGTGCTGTACTCCACGACTTAATTCCCTTACCATATGTAGGGCTCAATTCCCTTACTGATGTATTCAGGTGTACAGAATGTGCAATTAGAAAGACTCAAGTTAACAATGGGCTGGAGGGATGGCATAGGGTCAACATACCTTTGATTCTCATAAGTTTGCTTCCATAAGCCAGGTCACCTTGATAAGCCAGTATGAATGTCATGGGCAAAATTGGGGCCAACACCAATGGCTTCTTGGTTCTTCGGTAACTGTAGAAAGATATTGTGCATTTCACAAACTCTACATACAATGAAGTAGCACGTAATGAGTCCCACCCACTTGGGCTAATAATCCTGCAAGCTGATGTCACGTTTTGGCATGCACTGTCAAAACTTGACTTCCTATGTTTTAGGGGTGTGCGATATTTGAAAATTTTGAATACCAAACTGAATAGTGTTCTATTCAAAATACCGAATATTTGTCAAGTAGTTGACAAATAGCACCAATGAGAGAACTTCAAAGGAAGGAAATATCGGAATTGTGAGGGGTTATTTTTTTTTTAATCACTGAACTACAATGAAGCATGTAACCCAACCTTCTATGGCACTATGGAGGCTACCACTGATCTCCAGATCAAGACATTTTTCCCTGAAATTCCAGTGTCACAGAAGTGCATCAATCTACTATCATCACCATAACATCAAGAGTTCTGTTGGCCGAGCTCTTGGCGTGACATCGGAACCCTCTTTAACATGCTACCGCACATGGAGGAAGGAAACAACTTACGAGACAGCATCACATAACAATCTTGTCATAAAAATTTTTAATGAGAGAATCATGGGAAGTAGGCCTCAGTCACATGATAGGCAAGCGGTCAAGTGGCATGGTCAAGCGGCATCTATGGTTACGTAATATCGCTACGACTACAGTTGCTGCTGTATGCAGGCCTACCTCAATTTACATAATTGTAATTTTGTTGGTTAAATCTATCACAATGCTCCTTTGTCAATGTTTATGAATGTTCCTTTCGAATAAAATGTGGAATCCTCAGGCTGCATTGAAACGTTTTGCCTTATTATTCGAAAACTATTGTAATAGTATCCTATTCAGTTTCATCACTATTTGATCTGTATTCGATTAGGTCTGAAAATTCACTGCTCACACACCCCTAGCTTACTCCCATCACCTAAGTGATGATGGCAGAAAACATGCAAAGGATGAGACACCATACATTTAGATTATATGCAGCGCTCAGGTGATGCTTCTACATTTTGCATTTGAGTGCAACCTACACTGCATCATGAGTGCGGTTTATACCTCACACTGCTTTCAACTGCATGCTGCTATTTTCACATAATAATGATATCACCTCTACAAGGTAAGCAGAGAAGCCATAAAATACTAGTGGTGTACTCAAATATTGCCAAGATGTCGGTGTAACATGATTTCATAACAGCGCAAGAAACACGAGGGGACAGGATCTCTTCTATCCTCTCCTGTCTCTTGCGCTGTTAAGAAATGGTAATCATAAAACCTTTTTAGAAAAGACAGCAGACAGGCAGTACCACTTATAACAACTGATTTGAACATATATGCATAAATGTGAAGACACATCTGGTACATTTGTTTTCTTCCTTCTCATGAAAGTTTCACATTTGCAGTTCTTAAAAATATTTTGGTTATGTTACAACTTTCTCTCATTCAGTCCCCGTCCTATAGATGAATGCTTCAAGCCCGATTCCACATAAAAGATGAATTAAGGAAAATGGGTTGCTTTGTAACCTCAGTCGGGAGTCGTGCATTTCTACTGAATTTCGCGATGCGTAAGCATAACTGCATGTACGTGTGCATTCAACACTGCAAATGCCGGTGTATCGTCAATCTTTCTGTCTGTGTCAAAGTAGTTGGCTAGTACCGTATTTGCTATCTGCAACCAACGAGCTCAGGCAAGCACAATCCTTAGCGGCCTAGCCTTCGCCCTGCAATTTTTGTGACGACGTGGCATTGGTACCAACCTTGACGAGTATTTCAGTCAACTATAGGCTGTCGTTAATGTGAAATAATTCACCATCTAGCTGTCTCTGATTGGCTGAGAGGGTGATCATACCCTTTCTTATTAGAATTTGATAACACCTAGAATTTGTACAAGGTGGTGCATGGTTTCTATACAACTTGACACAAGAAAAAAAGAAGAAAATACCAGGGGAATGTCACATCAATATGAACTTAAGAAGTGTCCCTTCTTTGCCATATTTAGGTTAAGGGGGGCTGATTTGAGCCATTCAAGTGCACAGTTCAGTGTTGTGTTGGGTTATTCGGCGACTGCTCCAATAACACTTGAACAATGTAGGGCTGTGGGAGAATGCGACTGCAAATGAAACCATACAGGAACTTCACACGGGTCACATTATGACAAAGACACGATCCTTCCTTATAGGAGCACAGCTTCGAATGCAACTTCGTTTGTAGGCACTACATACCCAACGAAAAGAGCGGCGCTGGAGGCCACGTAGAACGCCGTAATCCAAAAAAACAGCTCCCGAGCATGGGCGATCTTGAGAGCGAGCATTCGCTGCTGCATCAGGTATCTCATGTATATCTGTCTCTCCAGCTGTATAAATAGGAAAGAATAAGCAACAATTAGACTGCTGCCAACAAGTACCACTCGAAAGCAAAGCACATCATCGAACGATACGGTGGTCTTCGGCACGTACTTGGTGATTGTGCATTTCCAAGTGCTGTTCGAAGGTGTTATCAACTGGCTGGCTCCGCGCGAGACCCATTTTTGTTTGCAGGGGATAAGTACCGGTTCCTATAAACAGCTATAACGCGTGGCAGTTTGTTTTCACAGCCCCAGTCGCCCGTAGAAGCCCAGCGTCGAGGTTGACGTCTTAGAAACGAAACTCGTAAGGTAGATCACCCGGTGCGGTTAGATTACGAGAACTTCAGCGTTGATCTTTAGGACCGTCGCTTCGAGATAACGCAACGATCAACGTGGCCCACGTTGGATGAGCCTCATTATTCTTCGAACGATTTTTTCCTACCGACACTGCGGGTTTTGCTTTGAAGCAGAACTCTTTTTCCCACCGAGGCGCCCCCTGAGGGATCGATTCGTTGGCAGCCGCTGACTGCTACGAGTTTTGTCGAGTTAATTTGAGATACCGGGTAAACTACCGAGTTCTTATACTAGCAGCGTAAGCCCGCAATTATGATATAACGAAAGCACGCTCGGCTGTTATCGCTTATCTCAGTGCCAGCCTGTCCCAAATTATCACCACGATCGCAGCCAGCGATCCAAGGCCGAGCAACAATGTTCCGATTTGAAAATGGCCTCTCCTTCGAAATGGTGCGCGTGTGACGATAAATACTGCGTTTAAATTCGCTAAACTCGCTCCTCGACGCCGTGTCTGAGATAAGCGTGACTCCGAGTATGAATCGATAGGTGTGACGGGCGACCGCCGTGCACGGTAAGTGGCGCTCCGGCGACGTGAATGAAATGACAACGTGACCGGGAGTCCGCGAGGGCGGTTTGTTTTTCTTGCGTTTGCGCGTGCCCTCCCGTCCCACTTTAGCGCACAGCTTTGCCTCGCGCGAGCTGCCAGAACGAGTTGTTGCGGCGGGGTCGTACGCGTACCCGTACACGCTCACTACGGAGTTACGAGCGTACCAACCCTCGCCCCGTCTCAACGAAACTGCAATACGGGCGCGTTGTCGCGCCTAGATTAAAAAGAGTCGAAAGTTGTGTGTCGGCGCTCGCTTTTGACCTCAGTGGACCTTCCTCCTCTTTCTATGAGTTCTTGCCGCGTTTTTCTCGAGTTTAGACCGCCTTCGGCGGTCGGCGATCGTTGTGTGGTTTTGATTTCGCCCTGCCGTATGTGCCGAACGGCTTGGAGGACAACGTGTAGGCGTCTCCCGCGCGAGCAAACAGCGCGGCAGCATTAAAAAAAAAAAAAAAGGCGTTGAGTTCGCGGAAGCCAGCGCCTTGAGCGGGCGGCGCGCAACGTCGGCAACGTCAACTGCTGCGGCAGCGCGCTTTGGGTGTCGCGCTGGCCTGGAGTGTCGTGTTCGGGCGCCCCGTCGCTCTCGATGTCACCTTCGTCCGAGAGCGGACGTGCGATTGCGGCGTTGTACTTGCATATCGCGCATGGACAGGGTGAGAACGTAGCCGCGCTGTCTAGAAGGCGCTCGCATGCTTAATCGGGAACGTCGTTTTAGCTGCGTGGGTTACGGGTGCGCGTAAGCTACCCTTAGTACGCTAATCCGAAAGCCGGCTTTGCTTGTTGCATCCTCGCTGCGGGTAGTCGAGTATTTTGTGGCAATGGTTTAGGATCGCCGCGTATTTGCGTTCGCGTTTCGTGGTGTAGTGTGGCCGTTCAATGTTGCTTCCGAATAAATTGAATACATTTGTGCCTGTGGTATAAGCGAATTTCGTTTGGTAAAAATACAAATCTGATTCCTGGATTTCGCGCTAGGAACACGAAGACGACATGGACGAGTGGGAGAGGCAAGAGACGGGAGCAGGAATCCCGTATTACGTGAAGTGAGTAAAGCTTTACAATGTCCTGGGGAGAAACCAAAAGCGAAAGTTATTTTGTGATCACTTGGTGGAGGCGTACTGTGATGCGTGTTCAGATAACTTGGAGTTAACTGTGTGAACATCCCAATGCATGTAAGAGCCCTAAATATTTTGTTCATCTCTCCGATATATCTAACAGTAGTGGAAGGGGAATTCTTGTTCCTGGCCACTAAATTGCAGCAAATACGTAGGAAACTTGCCATTGTTGCTTTCTAAATTTCCTTTAGCATAGGCCTTGTCTGAATTGCACAGTCATCTCGTTTCAGCTACTCTTCATTGGAAAGACTGGGGAATTTGGAGTGAGTGCATGTTGAACTTATGCTAGGGTGGGGCTGGTCGAGGTAATGTAATCATCTCAAATTTGAACTGAGCAATCAAAAGTTATTCGTGCACAACACAGTGCTGCACGCACACTGCATTGCAACTTTACGATCAAATGACCTTGCCAGACGTTGCGTGTGCTGATAGCAGCTCTTCACTGCAGCTGTTGCCTCTGATAAGAATTTAATGTCAACAGCCAGCATAGAATAATGCTGCAAGTGGTTATGATTATCTGTGCAGCCATCGGAAGGAAAAGACGCAGTGGGATCATCCTGAAATGGTCCTCATCATCGAGAAGCTAACGTCATTCAATGACATAAAGTACGCTGCATACAGGACTGGAGCAAAGCTCATCTACCTTCAAAAGGAACTGTTATGTGAGTAGCACGGGACAAACAGCTGTGTTTCACGGACGCTGCTATAGGTGATATTTCATACGTGTTTTGCACATGAAAGTCTGCACCATTTCCTGTGCAACGCTTCCTCTGTTCCATTTTATTTTTTGTAGCTTATTATACAAAGTATCACACGTTGGCCTAGAAAAAAAGAAAGAAAGCTCCACCGGAGGTTTGAGTATGCGGTGTGATACGTACAGTTTTTTAAAAGTGGATGCTTCGGTTTGTGCGTAGAGCCACAAAGGCCAGCTTTCCTGTGGTTTATCGCAGCAGCAATTCTTTGCGTGATGTATGTGTACCTCTACCAACTGTCTCATTGACATCCCACTAATGCAGTGTGCAATGGACTGAAATAGCTGCATTAAAAATTGGAGCACTGCACATGTCATTTATGATTGATTTATTAAAACTAATTTATTGCTACTGTCTCTGCTAAGTATATTTGTGCAGCATGCATCGTTCAAGTGTCACGGCAGCCAAACTTTGTCATAGTGAGTTAAACAAGCTTTTACACTTGATACTGCAGGCATAAGGTACTGCACCAAAAGAACTGCACTGCTGTGAGAAAGGGAGAAAGTCACATGAGTTTTTATAGATATTAATTTTAGGTATTGAGGAACGTTTTCACACAACATGGATGAAAGAATGGCTGTGCATCTTGAGAAGTGTATGTTGTACCTGGCGTTGCCCTATGATTATAAGGGGTTACCTCTCTCAAGATGTGCATGTTCTTTCAAATTCCAATTTGTCTGTAATGACAGATGCTGTGTTGCTGTTCTTTGAAGATTAGTGCAGCAGTGGTATCTTCACAGTTTTACCTCCAATGAACTGAGTGGAGATTACCTGAACTGGCATTATCATTGATTTTTTTAAGTTGAAATTTAAGGAATTGTGATAAATGTTTTTAAAAAAGGTAAATAGGTAACTTGAAGAGAGTGCTTTAATTGCATTGCAGAAGGATGTCATTTTTTAAGAAAAAGAATCTTGAGGCTCTGTATAAAACTGTGACTGAGCATTGGGAGGAAGAAAATGTGATGGCATTATTCTTTAACATATTTATTTGCACAGACGAGATTTCACATCAGTTTCTAGCATACTTAAGTGACGTATCTTTGAAGTGCTTGATAAAATTTTCTTGCTGGGCAGTTTGGCGCTTAGAAACACTGTGTTCAGCACAACAGAACATGCACTAAAACACGTAGCGCAGTCACTTTTAGGAACAAATGTGGACGTACAGGAGTGTGCTAAACTCCGAGACTACATAAAGTGCAGGAACTTCAGCAATGTCCCTCTCTCACTACCTTGCAGTCAGCAACGTACATGTGTCGATGCTGGGCAGTGTGTTCGGAGCGCATGGCCTGGAAGGCGCGTCCCAGCACGAACTGCTCCTGGGCTGTGCCCAGGTAGAGGCCATCTTGGAGGACCTCTACAAGCGAGCTCCCGGGGTCCATCAACAGAAAGTGCCCCTACTTGCTTCACTTGCCCTCAATCTGCTCCAGAACCTTTTTGACGCGTGAGTTAGTTTTGTTTCTTCACCATTGGAATAGGGCAGTGCTGTGCGTTTGCAAAGGCTTTCAGCTATGATCATGTAAGTGAGCTCCTACTGGTGTTTGGTGCCGCATCTTAGCAGCTGTTGAGAATAGCAGTTTTAGGCTAGTGTGTTGGTGTCAGTTTGAATGGTAACTGTCCTATCTCCCTCTTTATTAACTGTTAATTTTTTACACATTTACGTATATTTATGTGCTGGTTTTAAATATGCAATCATTTTTCTGCTACATTATGTAGTCTTTAAAGTATCCAACATTTCATACACCTTATGAGGATCAACATTTCTTTCTAAGCTGACAAAGATAGAATGCAAATGAGCATATTACAATACTGTATGAAGTAGTGCATGAATGCATATGGTAAACCTATTTGTTTGAAAAAAATTTACAATATGTCAAAACATTCACAAGTGAGGCAACGTCAAGCTGGGACATCACTTATGAAAGTTCAACATACCAGTTTAGTTTGAATGGGTCTAGAGCATCCGTCCATGTACTGTACTGCATACAGCTTTTGTTCTGGATTATTGTGATACGCTAATTCGCTTTGTAACTCTTCATTATGAAACAAATCTTATGCCCAATTAGGCAGATGAAATGTTCATATTTTAAAAACTGCATATTGTATCTAAAAAATAGCTGCATGCTTGAAATCACATAAATACCTGTATAAATTTGTCATGTTTATCAAGATCAAACAACAGTTGAAAAAATGCTTTAAAGAGAAATGTCTCATCCTTAAATCAACAACTTAAAGTTCTAAGACGTTTTAGGGTGCACATGTACAGTGCTCATAGGAAGAAACACATCAGCCCTCTTAGTGTAACAACTGGTATCTGCAGTCGCTCGAAATAACACCCTGTCACTACGAGCCTGGGCATTAAAGGTAATGTCTGCTGGGATGTCAGTGTATGAGCCAAAATAAGCTGACGTGATCAAAACTAAAGACAGTGGAAACAAAAGTATCTGCATTACTTAGCCCTAAGGTGACCTGTTTCATATTGTGAGCACTTTACCACACCCACGCACCCTTAAAGGGCAACTCCGGCGATTTTTCAGTGTCCACTGATCTCCTTATTTTCGCTGTATATTCTCCTTGGTACTGTAATAATATGTGCCAAGCCAGGCAGTTGTAAGTCATTTAGTTTTCCTGTAAATGAATGTTTTTGACGTCATGACCTTCAACGCTGCCTACCCGAGCCAGTGGGCCGTCAAGAGCAAAACGGTGATACTTCAGCTCTCAAATCGTTGCTGTAAAGTTCAAAAAGCTGGCATAACTCGATACATCATCAAATGAACTCGCCATTGGCATTCTTCTGGCACCAGCTCCATATTTCTGTTGGCAGGGAAGCTGTGACGTCATGGCATACGCTGCACGAAGCATCTACCCGTTTCAGTTTGAACACTCCTCTCACCACTCCTCTCATTTGGTTATTTAAAAATATTGATTTGTTTCTGAGCAAACTGAACCACCCTGGCTGTTACAGGACTGTCAGTATAATTGGAAAACTTTGACATCAGAACACGCTTAAAAAACTGCCAGAGTGTGATGTAGCCGGCCCAATTCTTCTGTTGTCGTTTGTCTGTCCACAGCAAGCGTAAAGGGACAATCCAAGTTTTGCAGATGAAGATAGCCCTGTTTGTATTCTGTGCTGGCCGACTGCTGGACAAGCTCAAGTGTGAGTTTGCTTCTCTGGTGCTTGATTTATCAAAAAAAAATTTGTTTCTTTAGATAGTAAGAACGTCTTATTTCATGTTCTAGAAATGTACCTTCCAATGTGTTCATTGAAATGTATGTACGTTTCCTCTCCAGACATTTGCAACGAGCTTCAAGACGGTACTCATCGCATTTCCTATGAAGAGCTCGAGAGCTTCCTACACAACATCTCAAAGGTATGGGTTCCTGACAATGCCAGCTGTCCACTGGTACGATGTTTGTAGCTTCTGCTGGAGCTTTGCACTTTTTTCTTCTTCCTTGGTGACAGATTCCAGAGTTCCTCGGTGAAAAGCTTTCCTTCGGTGCGCACTTCGTTCCTGCTGCCGTAGAGAGCTGTCGAAAGGTATGTGTGAAAAAAAATGTTGAAGTCTAAATCAATAAGAAAGACTAATTTTACTTCCTGTATTCTTTGTATAATGCTTTCAGGCTGAGTTATTTTGAAGGCATGGGGGATACTAAATGAGACCTTTGCTCATGTCATAGTGGTTTTATCATTGGGATAAATGTTAGTATAGAAAAGCATCCAATATATATTAGTGCTTTCTGGGAGGGGCTCAAAATTGCCTGCGTTACTGACGTCAATGCCATACTGTTCTCAGCACCATTGCAAAATTGTTCGGGTCTGTAGCTCATTGACCTGAACAGTGAGCAACAAATAACAGTGAGAGGACACAGGTTGGCCTATAGGTACAGTATTGTTGAATTTGTTGCGAGTCTTCTCACTGTAGCAATACATATAATAGATTTAGTATAGCTGCTTAGTTTTTTCGGACATTTTTAATGTTGTACAATACTAATTAGATTGACACACTCAATTAGACCTTTCACATGGTGTGCTTGTGATGGATCCTATTCTGTATCAATAATATCAACTCTCTGACTAGCAGAATAGCTAGAAGACCCTTTAATTTCATTGAGTGTGTCTGTGCCAGAATTTGTGTTATCGGGGAAGTTTCAACCAATATTACGTTTGTGATAAGAGAAAGCTGTCCTCTACAGTGGAACATTGATTGGGGAATGAAATGTGTTAGGTATAAATGGTATTAGTATACTACTCGAAAATACAGCTATCCCCGAATTGGTTGACTTTGAATTTGGCTAATGAAAAAAAAAAAATTATTTGTTAGTTGAAAGCAGTATCTTTGTGTAAATGTTAACACATATGTTACGATACTCACCAGCCAGAATTGTTAATGTAAAATTCTTTTCAGAGAAAAGGAAACGGAACATATTCTTTTAGGAGCCTGTTTTTTATGGAAAAATCTTACTTAAAATCAATGTAAGGCACCCAAGAAAGCGCAGATGTGCATTGTGTGGTAATTGTAGAAATTTTAAACTCCTTGTGCTATGTACTTAAGATGTATGGCTGTAGTATTAAAAGAATGTGTGACTGGCAAACATGTGAAACCTGGAACTATACTGTTTATTGGGGCACACTTCTCTAATCCCCTGACATTTCATTTAACAAGGTTCTCCTGTAATTGTCTTTTATATACAACTGTTCACTTGCACTTAAAGAATTAATGCAATATTTTTGTTCGTGCCCTTTTTTTTTCGCCTCATTGATTCAAGCCTTCAATGCCAGCCATCATCCGGTGTGAGTGCATGCATATGTACATGCATGCATTCGTGTGTGTGTGTGTTATATAGCAAGCTGTATACCAGAAGTGTGGCCTTCCTGAACATCAAACCACATAAAGGCAGACTGGGAAGTGCTTCCTAGAAAGCAAAACAGGGGGCACTCTTGAGAGCACGCGTGAGCTTTTTGGCTCCAGATAAGATTAGATGTTTATGCCTTGCGCTGATGGTGGAGCGTGAAAATGCTAGCCTCGACCTCTTTGGCACGGCAGGTGGTTCGCACCACTCGTGAGATAAGATGGAAGGGTCAATAATATTATTGGAGCACGTCATTCTCTGTTCGTAAGTTTGCTTCCTGTATAGCTTTTCTTGCTCCTATAACGAGAAACAAAAGAAAGGTGTGCTTCCTGGCCACCGTGGTTGCATTTCAGTGTGGGCAAAATGGGAAAATATTTGCGTACTCAGATTAGGAGCATTTTAGAGAACCCCATGGGGATGTAATAATCTGAAGTCCCATAATTGTATCATGGCTTTCGCGTGTAAAACCCCAACAGTTATTATTGAAAGCAACGTGGAAGACATGCTACCAGGTCCCAAATTAAAAAAAGAAAAAGAATGCTTGCAGGCATGCAAGATTCAAAAGGACAGCTGAGAAACAAGTCATAGTTTCACCCATGAGACATCTATTGCAATGTATTAGAAGGCTACATGAAGTAAGCTTCGTAGTATTGTTTGCCATGCAGTGAGCATCCCCATAACTTGTTGAAATAACCAGCGTGCCCTCACATGCGCATAACAAGGGAACATGAAACTAGTGTCACTTGATGGTCACGAAAGCTTAATGTCGCACTAATGGGCGTGACAAACTGCACATGTCTCGCTTCAGCGAGGCTTGCAACGCTCGTCACAAATTAAGATAGTGTACTCGAGGGCACTGGCTATCTTGGTTCACCGAGCCATTGTATCTGCGGCAGGTTGTATGCAGACATTCAAGATAAGGCACGCAAGTTACAGATGCAAATGGCCTCCATTGCCAGGCTGTGGAGGAGACAGTAACCATAAAACTTAGCACTAAAAAAGAAAAGAAAGGCGGATGTTTAAGCTTTGCTTTTAAGGAGCCCTGGAACAATTTTTGGACATAGCCAGAAAACGTTGCCAATCAGTTGTGGAGGCTCCTGTCGACTTGTCAGTTAAATATTATTACACTGCACACATACCAGCGAATTCGAAATTTTTTTGCTCAGTGTCGTGGTGCGCACTGGCATAGCATTTTTCTTTATTTTTTCATCCCCCTCTGTGTAGATTATAGTGTGGTCGTCGGGACGAAAAAAATAGGGAAATGCACTCAGACGCTGGAGCTCCTCTCAAACTTGACGCTGTGACTCCGCTGATACCTAGCAGACATGAAAAAAAATTTTTGCAGCAGGTGATTCGTGAGGCAGTGAACTTCACCTTTGGTGTCGTCATTCGAGTAAGACCCGGAAGGGTGTTTCAGGGCCACTTTAACAGAGGAATGCAGTAGTGGTGACATGGCCCTAACTTTTTCTTTGCATTCATTGAGGGTTTTTTATTGCTTCCCCGCCCCTACAGACAACACCATCGACGTAATTTCTACAACAAGAGCTCTGTAATGCTATCACACTTTGGGAGTGGCAATTGGGAGGGGAAAAGGCAAGGGGAACACCTTAGAGCTCCCCTAGATGGCCCAAAATTCACTCTCGGTGTACCTGTATTTGCTAACAGAATAATGAGATAAGTTGTGGTGAATTGCATTTCTACAACACCAGAAAAGCTACTGTTAGTTTGAGAGGAATCCTCATAAGTCCAACAACAGGTAAAAGAGCAAAAGGGGGCCAGACGGCAATGGCACTTTGGAAGTTCCCACAACAGCTGTCCATATGACGTCCTGAACTTTGTCACTGTTTGCTTATGCGTAATCAATTATCGTTAATGGGTAGACAGCAATGTATCCTAAAGGAGCCGAATGCTGAACCTGGCGAGTTTAGTATACTTTCTTTTGTAACCACACACATACATTGATGTACTTCCATGTCTGTATGATATCTATGTTGCCGTTAGCAAACCGACCACTAGCAAATTGTCTTGGTACTGCCTGTCTGTTCTTGGTAAGGTTATTGGCAGTAGCTATAGGTTTTATACCACTTCATATATTGTTAGTGAACTTAATCAGCACTTGTGTAAAATATGAAGCAGCCTTGTGTTACTCCAGGCCGTATGGACACCCTGCCCATTCTTGATGGATTTTTCAGCTCGCACCAGCACTGCCTGCTGTTCCAGACGACATGTTCCTCAACTGGCTGCTTCGGGAACCACAAAACCTCGTTTGGATCTCGACATTCTACAGGATGAGGTCCACTGAGAATGGTATGGCACCAAGGCATTCTCTTCTTGTCTCCTTGAGATCTTGGAACTTTCGTTTAGTGTGCCTTGCACCGTCATCGTGCAGACCACAGTATAGTTTACATTCATTGCATGAGAAACCTTGTGTTTTTTCTGCTTACAGAGGCCCTGCAACACTTTTTAACATAGTCATATGCTTTTCTTAAATGTCTGACGTCCTGACGAAGACAAGTCCACTTGTCGAAACCGTTGGCTCCTGCAACATTCCCTGTTCTAAATCGTTTCTAGCGGTCTGTTCGTCTTCTTAAATGTAGACATTCAAAGGTTTTCTAAGCTGAAACACTAAACCAGTTTACACAGCTGTGTATTTTTTTTAAAAGTCTAGTGTTTCATCAATTTTATGGAAGGAATTACTAAAATACAAACTGAAGGTCAACTTTCTTTTAATTTCTTCAAATTTTACGTTGGTACATCAAATGTGATGTTATGAATTTCAGAGTATTTCCTCGTATTTGGGACATTATGATAGTGCCACAGTTCTGAAAATATTCTTGGCTCCTTCTTTATGTAATGTTGCCCATCTTTAACTTCAGAAACGTACCTAAGTAACGTGTAGCATAGAAGGCACTGGAGCAGCTCACGCAGGCGAGTTGCTCTAATGTCCTCTAGATATCCTTTGTTTTATCTTTTTGGGCTTACAAAGCCTTAAGTGGCTTTTTGGTATTGTGTAATTGGCAGTTTACAAATAAAAAGCAGCTTATTTTTCTGTTTAGTGTGCCCTATGAGTCCAAGGCACTATGGCATTCTCTTTTAATTTTTGAAATGTCCCAAATGGGTGTTAATTGTAGGACCGGATCTTCACAAATAATTTGTTGCGCCCCTTTTTTCTTCAGCCACAGATATTGCTGTCTTGAAATTTTCGTTTGTCTCTGTTGGCAGTTGCACACCCAATGAAGTGTGGAGCTTGCAAGACGTACCCCATCGTTGGCTTGAGGTGAGCTACCTTTTTGGTTCCTGCTAGTTAGGCTAAGCAGTAATGTGGTGTGATAACTACTCATAATTATGTGTTCTGGCCTCTTGACAGGTACCAGTGTCTTCAGTGTCTCAACTATGACTTGTGCCAAAGCTGCTTTTTGCATGGCAATGTCAGCAAGAACCATTCCATCAAGCACCGAATGCAAGAACACTGCCAACAGGTACGCCTACTTGGAGTTCTCTTACATACCATATTTTTGCACATTTAATCACAAGCTAAGCAAGGACATGGCTTTGATTCTAGGTAAAGGTGGCCACATTTTGATGGTGTCAAAATGCGAAAACTTCTGCGTACTTTGGTTCAGGTCATGTTAAGGAACTTGGGGTATCAAAATTAGGCCGTGGTACCCCAGTACAGTGCTCTGTGTCATGTTGTGGTTTAGGCACCAAGAAACCTAAATGAAAATTTAACATTTTAAACTCCCGTTATTTTCGTGTGTGTATTGTACCATCTAGCCTCAGCATTATGAATGCAGAAATGATGTTTTCATTAAAACAGTGTTGGGAATAGTGTAACAAATTATCGGATATGACTATTTCTTTTTATTTTTGCTTTAGATGGTCGTTGTTACACATTTGATCATATTGTAACACATTTTAACTGCACAAAATCACTCTGCAATGTAATTGGTTTATTTTTTAGCTTATAACTTGTTACTGTACAGCGTTTGATTGCTTGTGTTCATACTCAAATAATTGCTTTTGTACTTTTGTGCTTGTGACCAGGTAGTTGCCTAATTTTCTAACTATTTGGATGACGAATTTTTTGGGCAACTCTTGGGTGTTTGTCTAACATGCGACAAAGTACATTTCCACCAGTAGCACATTCTCGGGCAGATTCTTTCTATTGTCAACATGCTGCTAAGCATCGCACAAATTTATGGTTTAATCAGGTCAATAAGTGGCTTTTGCTGTAAGTTCATGGTGATGTAGTGTTGGTCAATCAGTGTACTCACTGTGTCAAAACGCTCGCAGACGTCTTCCTGGGAAAAAGTCAAAGCCGTGTTGAAGACGATCAGCCTGAAGATCCAACGATGGAAGCGTGAACCTAGGCCCAGCTACCTTCCTCTGCAAGCCAACCCCGAATCCAAGTAGGTTTATCTCGTTCTTATGCATCTCACTTGATTGAGCACACCTATGCAAAATACTTGTCATTTTGCCTCCTGTAAGTGATGAGACACCTGAAATGTTGCATGCTGTGCCATTGAAACTGTCCTGCTACTACTTTCGAAGAGGCCACAGGAGGTGGCTTTTGCACGTGATGCTGTTGTTAAGCAGGGAGTTCAGACGGTGCTCTCGTGAGGAAGTGAGGTAAAAGAGCTGCTAGTCATGTAAACTATCCTGAGCACAGCCATTGAAGTGTTCCCGTTGAAAACAGAGATGGCTCACAGCACAATTTGGCGTGTGTAAATTGTGCATTGCCACACATATTTGTAGCGTACACATGAGCGGAGTGAGAGAACACAGCACAACTTCTTAAATGGAGGAGAGAATTTCCATGATTACGAAGATGGCAGTGAGCAAGCATACCAACAGTCCACATTACAAGGCTATTTTGAGGCGGTTCATATCGTAATTTTTGCAAAGGAACTTGTTTTTCAGTGTAACGCACACAGTTTAGCTCGGCTTAGAAATGTTTCCTAAGTTGCACTTCCGAACAAACTGTTGTCTGTTAAAGTGACTGTAACGGCATCAGTGCACCGTATGCTTGACATGCGAGCATCTGGTGTGCTTCTTAAGGCATGTCCTCCAGTCTGAGAAGCTCGTCCTAGTGGCTTGTTCCATAGATGACAACCTTAATCTTGGCTATCATAACAGTGAGAGTGTTGCACCCATGTTGCATTCGATTTATTTCATGCGGCTTCTGCGACTGTGCTTTTCGTAGGCCTCCAGCGCAAAGTCCCAAAGCATATCGAGTGCCACCTTCAGATGAAGTGGACTGCGTGAAGACAATGGCTGTGAGCGCTTCCCCTGTTCTAAATAACTGCTAAATTGTGTGTGTGTGTGTGTGTGTTATTTGTTGTTGTTGTTGTTTCCCTTCCCCGTCTGTAGTTTGTGAAAGTTTACATTTGTCTTACCCCCCTTCTGTAATCGAAGGGGTGAAGTTTGGAATGCGAGAAAATTTTTAGAGTAGTGCATTATTCCCCACTTATTGCATGCTTGTGCTTCTCATTAGAGGGCTTATGCTATTGGCATGTGGGGGCATCATATCGGCAGACACTTGGTACAGCATAGTTGTGGTGGGGTCTTTTATTAAAGTAAATTGCATTATAACTGTTTATCTCCTACTTGCAGCTGTACTCTTGCTTCAAAGTCTGAAGTGCAAAATATGCCTACTAAATAAATTTTGTCACAAACTCATAAGCAAATTTTTAGTGTGTTTACAGGTGAACATTGTTCTTTCACTTCAGTGTGTTGCATGCTCTTGACTACATAACCTTTTTTGAGATGTCTTGTTGAGCCTAGTTGCTCAATGCTCCTGTTGTCTCGGTCGTCATCTAATGTGTCCCTTACCGGTGTTCAGCGATGCCTTCACTCAATCTGTTTATGTAGGTAAATGTCAGTGAAGTGCCGCAGGGTAGTGGGCATCTGTATTTTGAAAAATTTTGTTTTGTTTGCTTCCTTCTTTGTACTCCGTGGTTCTGTATGCACTATTTCAAATGTTTCTGCTATTTGTTGTTTATCATGCAGCAGAATAACGCGCATATGGCACCTTGCATGGACACGCTTCACCAACAGGAGCTGGAGAGTATCATCGAGCGACTGGAGCGAGAAAACAGGTGAGCCATCAACTGCTGCTAGAGATGGGGTGTAGAATTTCACTCCATTTGTTTTGTAGGAATGATATTTGTCAGGCAAGAACTCGGTTTGCATGAAGACATAGCTCCATGCCAGTCAACACTTGGTATGTTTTCCATGAAGTTCACCCATTTGTACTTGTTCAATGATTCGCATAATCATTCACGTATCTTTCTGCTCTGCTGTGACATGAGAGGTAAGTTTTCATTTGGTTCATGAGAAAAGAAAATAAACATGAATGTCATTCTAGGTCTTGGGCAGAAAAACAGTACCTTCATTTGTGTATCACAACCGAAAAGGAAGTGGGGTTTTTGAGCAGTGAAATCTCTTCACTTATCTTTGTCAAGGGTTGAGTGCTCAGAAGAATTCTCCTTGTTGCTGTCCTCTTCCAAGATAACATCACCTTCACCTCCACTTGAGGTGTCCCACTTGCTGGTTTTGCCACCCAGCGATTGTGGATTCGTTGACACCAAACGCATCTTCAGTTTCTTAGCTCTTCTATGAAAGATAAAGCATTATCCATTTGAAGCAACCACTGTACTGCTCATGATGCATAGCCGTCATTCTGGAAATAATGAGCTAATGAAAATATCTGCTAAAATTACCACTACACGCCTGTAAAACCACTAGCACAGCTGACAACACGTGGGAGACATTGCCAAAGAAAGAAAAGTCCCGATGTAAATGTCCATGCACATGTTGCCAACATACCTTCTGAAACTGCTGGAACAGGTGGCTTCTCTTCAATGAAGTGCATGATCATATTTCATTTGTAATACAAGGGTCAGCCTCAAACAACTAAAATTCCAAGGAAAACACGGATTACAGTTGTGTAAATCTGATAAATGTGATACTTGCTCGTATCCGCGTCTTCTGTACAAAGTTTAACTGTGTCAATGCATGGCTAATTCACACTTTTAAAAAGAGTTGTCATGTGTGACCTTGTTACACTGGCATTCACTTGCAAAGCCTAGAGTCCCAGAGCCACCACGTATATTCTGTCATAGACAGCACTCTGTAAATGCTGTCTTTTCAAAAGTGGGACACTGGTGACGTCAGCAACATTGATGAAGGCCATAGGATTGTCATTCTTCAGCAGAAACCGACAGATCAGAAGGTGCTTTGTCACGACAGACTCTGGTGCCCTAAAGGTTACAGTTGTGGGAGTAAGGCCTGTGTGTCCTCGATTCGTGTCCCCTCCCCCTTACTGGTCCCAATGTCCCTTGCAGGAATCTCGCCCGTGAGGTAGCAGCGAAAGAACTCGGCACAGGTAGCCCAACATCGGTGCCCTCGTCACCCCTCCGGCAGCGTTACCTCCACCAGCACCTAGCGCAGGTGGAGGTGCAGCTAAAACGCATGCGCAATCTTCTACAGGTGAGAGATATGATATGTGCTCGTGGGGTCGCAAGAATTTAATTTGAGGTCTGCGAATTTGTGCTTGCTTACAGTTTTAAGAATGTCCAATCAAGTTGTACAAAAAATGAGATCAGGAAACAGTTGCACTTGTAAATCTCTCAGAGCCATTAAGTTGGAATTCTAGCCATGGTGAAGGAATGCCAGATGGATACTTGTTTCAAGCAAGTTTGTTCATACACAACACTTAAGGAGGCTGAGATTCGTAACTGCAATGTCATTAAATATGTTACATAAACCTGAAGTACCATATCTGTTGCTTGTCACTCACTGTTGCTTGCTTCTTACTTGTTTGTTGCATCTGCTAAAGGTAAATTGTTGTTATTAGAGTGTGAACTAATTCAGTGCGAGATTCAGAAGTGAGAGGTAGCTACCAGTCCCGACTCTCTTCCTACACCCCCTTCTTTGGGTGTTCATTCTGCGAGTTCTAATTGGTTATTTTTCATTATGGGTCTCAAATA
Source organism: Hyalomma asiaticum (assembly GCA_013339685.2). Taxonomy (NCBI): domain Eukaryota; kingdom Metazoa; phylum Arthropoda; class Arachnida; order Ixodida; family Ixodidae; genus Hyalomma; species Hyalomma asiaticum. The sequence goes on along the minus strand of CM023491.1, from coordinate 18,902,407 downwards.
GCATTGCATAGTTGTGACAAGGTGCTAACAAATAATCACAATGGGGGGCTTATTTTTGTGATATCGTTCGTCACTCAGACTGTGAATCGAGTGACTGTGAGTGACTCATAGGCAAGATGAATTCTTGACTTTTGGTTCTTAATAGCTTTGCATAGTGCTAACAAGGCACAGAAAATGGAATACTTTTGTGGGACTGATGATGGTGCTTCACATGTGCAATGTTAGGATGATGCCACGCAACTTCATCTGTACAACTACAAGTTCAAGGATTGGTTGATCATCACTAGGACTTTCTGAAAATATGCAGGACTTGACAGTGATAGCATGCACTGTAACTGAAAAGAGTGTGCACTGTATTATTTGCAGCGAGTGCCTGGTTAAACTGTAGTTCTATTTGCTGTGTCCTACATAGGTGCTTGCGAGAGAGGAGATGGGTGGTACGGACCCTGCTATGTGTGTTCCCAATGGTGTGGCCGGTGGTGGCGGTCATCAGTGCATGGCTCCCATCGTGAACAACCCCGCCTGGCTTCAGAGCACTCCAGCCAATGGGGGCCGAATGCCGTGCAAAAGCATGGATCGGTTCATGGAGATCCACAATGGCCTCAAAGGTACTACGTTACACATGACAGGTGCACTTAAAATCTCTTTAAAGGTACATTCACACCGAAGGCGGGGCGGCAAAGCGGCCAAGCGGTCTTTCCATCGCGGCAAGGCGGCGAGTGCGCGCACCTGTTCAGACCGCGCGGCTCCCTCGGCTGCCCGCGCGGCCAAAGAGGCGGGGCATCGCGCGCTTTTGCCTACGTGTGCCGCCATCTCGTGGCACTCGTAGGCAAAATTTCGCACTGGTCATTGAAACACACGCTACGACGAGTTAATAGAGTCGCGCGCACTGCAGTTCCTTCTACGCGTTTGTGCGTAAATAGCTATCACTCGACGGTCTGACCGGAGCGGATCGCCCAGCTACAATTTCCCAATGCTATGAACGAGGTGCTGTGCACTTACCAGTCACTCCCAAAGCCGCTGCAATCTTCATTCACAGCTCTTTCTTGAACTCGACTTCTTTGTACCGTGGATGTGATTTGTCGAATAGCACCGGGTGCTGCTTTATGGCATCTATTAGGAGCTCCGCGCTGAAAGCCGCCATTTCCATTATCTCGACCCAGTGTGCCGATGTCGCCGATATTTGCAGCGCGTTTATTGGCTGCGGCAAAGCGGCGAGTAGCGGCGAGCGGCAAAAAATTGGTCCGAGAGCGATCGGACCTGCCACCTCGTTTTCCGCCCCGCTTTCGCCGCCTGGAGAGGAGGTTTTCCCGCTTTCCGCCTCGCCGCTTTGCCGCTTTGGCCGCCCCGCCTTCGGTGTGAATGAGCCTTAAGAATGGCGCCATGCACCATTATCATTTTGTGCAGTGGACATATGACTTTTGAGCGTAAACAAACAAATATACAGTTGCTTTCAACCTTTAGTTCTTGTGCTTTGTTGGTTTGTTATGCTAATTGACCCTATAATAGTTCAACTCCTCTATCCATGAACATTCCTTAAACCAATACTCTTTATGGCTTTGGTAATTAAACAGTAAAGCTTTTATATTTGAGGGAGCATCTACTGCACTCTTTGGAGGTCCCTGTGAAAGTGAATTATTTGATGAAACGCCTGTCAATCCTTGTGCTTTCCAATAGATTCTCAAGATACTTGAGTACAAAATTATTGCAAAAAAATTTGCTGATGATCCTTATTGAGGCCTAATGAGTACAACTGCTTAGGGCAAAATAGCGCGTGAAACGATTACAAAAGACAATGCGCACCGCAAAACGCTGACTATCCGTTTGGAGGGTTTACTGCAAAGACTGGCAGTGCCTCATGGGGTGTCTTCTCTAATGTTGCCCTTGTTGGTTTGGCGTTTTACCATATATCAATAGGAACTGCTTAGCCATCTAGTCTAGCGTTGTACCATTCTACAATTCAGGTGACAGCATATGTCAACCCAAGAGCGAAGCATTGTTCACACGGAAGTTGAAAAGTGTTGAGCCTAGGCGCAATTGTTAATACGGTGTCTTGAGAACTACAGTGGACCATCAGCATTAAAATAGCTTTGTATTTGTTCTGTGCACCTCATAGCTATGGAGGCCCCACTAAACGCGCCCACGCCTCCACCTCCACCACCAACACCAAGTATCGTCTGGGAGCTGCGTCGAGACGTGGGCGCAAGTTCATCTACACTACCAGAACCCCCATCGCCAATTGCCTGTGCCCCTCCATCAGAGATTGTCAGTGCCTGTGCTACTAACAAGGGTACAATGGTAAGGGTTATTGTTGTAGCTTGTCCATTACTCAGTCAGTGTTCCTCACATATGCACAAAAAGGTAGACGCTGCAGTAGAATCTTGGTTATATGAATTATTTCTGCTCATGCAAGGCATACACGTTGTCCCCAATTCATATTACACAAAGCAAGCCAACTTGTACATAAGTAGTGAACACAGACAGTACAGTCTACGCTCGTTATAACAGACCTGCATACAGCAGACTTTCAGATATAACGCATGATATTTCCACCTAAGTTAGGTCCATGTATATATTATCCATGCAACAAAGTCCACTTTTAACGGACCACGTTACTGCAAACTGTCGGCTGCAGTGGACGAAATTAGCGCCGATCTTTTCCAAACTGGATGCATAAAGTGTACTTTTGCTGTGTCGACGTGGTCTGATAACAGACTTCATCACAGCATCAATGCTTTTATTTTAGCAAGCCAGTGCCCGCGCTCTTAAGCCAAAACAAGTTTGAATTGTGGCTGGCAACATTGGAGGCCTCTGGCCAAGTCAACCTAGGACAAACGTGATGGCACCGTGGTGTTATTCTGTCACGCTAGATAGTGCTAGTCAGTTGTGCCAGACCACGATATTAGCTTCTATAAAGCAAGTACAGTCAAACCTCGTTAATATGTACCCGCTTAATGTGTAACTCCGGTTTAAACGTAGTCGCGAAGATTCCCCCACCCAGTCCCCATTGAACCCCATGTATTGGCTGACCGCTTAAGCCGTAGTCGCTTGTTGCATTACATACGGTTAGTACGTACCATTTTCTTGTTTTTATATGTTCACGGGCAGAAAATCGGCAAAATTTCACTTGCGCAGACGTTCGATTCACGAACGGCGACGACCGGACTAAAATTGTCAGCGATAGTGACGTCAAAACATGGCCACGTTGACGTATTTTCTGTTCGTACGGCTGTTGCCGATCGAAGCGCGTAAAAGTGTGGCCTTCGAGATTGGTAAACTGCAGCGGTAGTGACGTCAAAACATGGCCACGTTGACGTATTTTCTGTTCGTACGGCTGTTGCCGATCGAAGCGCACAAAAGTGTGGCCTTCGAGATTGGTAAACTGCAGCGGTAGTGACGTCAAAACATGGCCACGTTGACGTATTTTCTGTTCGTAGCATGGCCTTCGAGATCGCCACGTTGACGTATTTTTTGTTTGTATGGCCTACGAGATTGGTTTTTGTTAGTCCGCAGCGGCTGACGGTAGGGGAATTCGCTGTCACTTTGGAATCCGCCACGTTTCCTTTTTTTTTTTTCTTTTCTTTCATTCTCCCGTGTCCACTGGTGGTGTTTTGCGCAGTGGTGTGTTCTTTAAAGGGGCACTGACACCAAAATTTCGCTGCTAAGATAGCCTGCGAGATCGATTTTCGTGGACATACAGATGTCATCTGCCAAATCTCAATGGCGAACACAGCTCCGAAGATAATTTAAATGAATATTGAAGTTCACAAGCGCAATCGAGCGCTAGACGCCGTACATCGCGACATCGACAGCAGCAAAGGTGACCTGAAGGGGACCCCCAACTTCCGCGATGTCACCACGGCAGCCGAGCTCCGACAGTGCAGCTAGCAATGATGACGTCACAGCCGCCATTGCTTATTCGCTGCGGCTGCGTTAGTAGACTGCCGGCGACGCCAGACCTCAAGAAAGTAGTTGCCTCCCAACAACGATGACAGCAACAGCGACAACAACGCGCAGGACGTGCGACAGGCGAAAGAAAACGAGCACGCGGCGGTTGTCGTGCGGAAGTGCGTCACAGTTATGTGTGCTCACGTGTCCGAACTCGTCTACTCCATCGCGAGCGCTAGATGGCGCCAGTTTCACCGGGCGCCTCGTCGTTTTTTGAGCTCTCCCAAACCAAAACTGAAACTAGTGGGTAATAAACAGGCCGTAAATAATTATCTGACGCGCGCTGGAGCAAATCATATGCCGTGTCATGGCTAACAGGACCCCAGCTACGTATTGCAGCGAAAAAACAGCAGACGAAAATTTTGGTGTCAGTGCCCCTTTAACAACAGTCTTTTGCACGGCGTAACTTTTTTTTTATTATTGTTTGGTGCGCGTCTTATGCGATTTAATTCGCGCGTGAGGACTGCTATGCCGAAGTATCGCGTTTTGAGTGTTAAGGAAAAACTGGAAATCATTCGCACCATTGAAAATGGAGCGAAGAAGTCTGCGGTAGCCCGTGAAAAGGACTTGCCTCCGACGACTGTGTGCGGGATATGGATTCGCTAAAAGTTGAGGGGCGGCACAGGCAGCAATCTGAAGAGGTGCCTCATCAGAGACTCTGCATTTCCTGAAGTGGAAAAGGCCCTGCTTCTTTGGTTAAAGAAGGCGCAGAGCATGAACCTGCCTGTCACTGGACCGCTTCTTACTGAGAAAGCGCTAACTTTCACAGCTCAACTGAATTGCACAGGTTTTGATGCCGTCGTCGCGGCGAGGCCAACCACGGTGGCAAGTGAAAACAGATTTTTTTGCTGCCTGCCCTTGAATAAAGCTTGCGTGCCTGTGTGTGCATGAGTGTGTTTATGGGGTTCGTGACGTTCATTTTTGGCTGGTTAGTAGCCGCTAAACCAGCACTGACGGTTAATTCGTACATCGCTTAGTGCGTACCCAAACGTCATTCCCGGCCAACTACGTATTAACAAGGTTTGACTGTAAATTTCACTGAACAACAAGATTAACACTGCGGATGCAGTTGGGCGCAGTGAAAAGCAAGCTGATACCAAAAAAAAACGAGGGGCTATCGGAGGAGTCCGTGAGTTCAACTGTGAACAATAAAGCTACCGTAGCCAGGCAAATGGTGGGCTAAATTAATCTTAGTCGCTTGAGCTAAATGTGAATAAAATGGTTTTATGTGCTTTTTTTTTTTTTCAGTTGTCACTTAATCTGCAATTTTGGAACAGCATTGTTAGGCATCGTGACCAAAGTTTCAGAAGTGAGTTGTCCCGGTACTCCAAGCCAATGTCCCGGTTGGTTTCACTGGAAAATTAGAATAACTTACTGAGAGAGGTGCAGTTGTATTGATATGTTAGACCTAATTCAGAGTAGCAGTGGCTTTACTGCACCACTATAATGGCACTCAGTCTTTAAAGTTGAACATCTGCTGCAGTTGTAAATTAGCACTTCTGGCGACTAGCGTTGTTTATAATCATTCCTTGGAGTCCACACCCGGCAGATAGTTAAATAAATAGCCTGTCACCGCTGCCGAACGGAAGTCCGTGAACTAAAGTCCGTGCAGACACAGACGATGACCCCCCCCTCTTTTCCTTGCTGAAGTCTGAAGAATGGATATAACGGACTTCGGATAAAACAGGCACTTTTTGCCAGGTTAGCTGAGTCCGTTGTACGAGCGTTGACTGTATTAGGTTCGACTTCAACACGAGCATTCTGTAGTACCCAGCCGTTGGCACATTCCTGCTCTTGCTGTCTCAGATAAGTTACGTGTGAAATGCACAAAACACTGCAGTGATTTCATCCCTCATGCCACCAGTACCAACAAGTAAGGACGTGGTTATACAGATTGCAAAAATAATAAAGAATTCAATTTCAGGAAAACATTTGTTTCGACATGTGCAATACTTAATCTGTGTCATAATTAAATGATTTGGTTGGAAGCATGCTCTAAATACCTCAGTGAAATCATTTCATCAGTGTTGGTGGTAAAAGGGAGTTCTGGATTATCCAGAAACACAGTTCATGGGGCCAACTCCGAACCCCGCTGGCATGTCTCTCGTGGGAGCATAAAAAGACAACGTACAAACTGAAAGACACAAAAATATTCTTAAAATTGAGCAAAGGTAGATGCAGAGAATTTTATTTCAGTGCTTATGCTTTAAAAACCATTCAGTGCTGCCTGGTGCATTTACTTGTGTTCAGTAAGCATGGAGTTCCTTGCAACTTACAGTGTAATATCATTTTAGTAAGTCTAGTTCCACCACTGCTTATGAAGACATTGGCTCCTGCGCCTGGCAAGTTATAACCTTCAGTGACATCTTCAAGATTATCACCAGATGTATCAGCATCTCCAAACGGCAATCTTCCTGGCTCACTCTCTTACCTTGACTGGCACAGCGTCAGACTGCCGTGGCCCATAGTTGCCCAAATGCCTCGCAGAACCGAAGGTGTATCTCCAAAAGTGATTGCCTGAGAATGCAGCCATTAACCCACTTCCTTCTAAACTTTGTCACCTGACGCTCGTACTGGCAAAATTGGTCACAATATTGTTAACATTTGGCACCGTGGAAATTAGTGTAGCATCATCCACAGAAACATAATCATGAGCAGGGTGCCGAACATTGAAAGCATGATAGGAATAAGCACATGCAGCACACTTGCATGACTACGACAATAAGTAGCATGGCACAAGAAACGCAAAGGCAGCATGGAAAGACCACAGGAAGTGCCTTTGACAAGTATCCATGATGATGACTCTGTGTCAATGCTCTTTGACACTGTTTGAGGCCTCTCAGCATTTCTGATCACCAAAAATTCATAACAGTATAGAGCAGAGTCGCTCTAGACTGTTGTTCGTTTTAACATGTAAAGCAGCCAGCTCAGGACGTGTAGTACCGGTAAGGCAGCACGCACATGATTCAATTCAATTTATTTCCATTTTCTTGCGATACACACACACAAAAAAATGGAGGAGGCCCAAACAAAAAGTGAAACTGTGTTCACTTGATGGGGATTCGGGCCCCCTTTACAAGGCATGTGGCATGACATTGCATTAATGGAGGAAAAATATACACTCATTACATGAAATACAAATTACATTACAAAAATACATGAAATATTCTTGTTTACAGAATGAAGGAGAGAAAAATAAAACATCATAGAAACATATGTAAACTAAAACATAAGACAATTTTTCACAGACGGGCACTACTGAACGGATATTAAAAAATTTCTTGGTGTTTTCTTACTGGTGGATTGAATAAATATTTCATGTTCTATCAGGTCGTTTAATAGTTTTGGCAGTCTGTAAGAAAGCATCTGCTCACTCATATTTAAGGGGGGAGGTGGCGTTCGAAAAAAACTTTTTTGTTTTTTGACCTAGAGCGATGAAATTTGGCATGCATATTCGTAAGTGTCTCGAATAGGGAAATATGCAGTTTCGTCATGATACCTTGAGTAGTTCCCAAGTTACAGCATGCTACATGGTCCAATTATATGGTCTGCTCGTGGAAAGCCTAGCGCTATAACAAAACATGCCAGGAAGCTGCAAATGGTGTTGATCTTTACCCAAAAGAATACTACAGGGACTGACACTCCCAGAATTTTTTTATGCCTTCTCTTTTTTTTTATGGAGACCATCATGGTTCCCTACACACAATGTCAGAAACAGTGTCACTTACAAATCATCTTCTAGAAAAAAAACTGGGCCATAAACAAGAAATCAAAGAGTGTCAGACCCTCAAGCAGTGTTCAGGGATTCAGGAAAAAAAAACGGCATCAAAATCGGTCCAGTCATTCCCGTGCCACTCTTTCCACGAGCGATGCACAATGTCCAAAACACACTTGTGAGAAAACGCCTCTCAAAGTTTTTGAAGTCATTTGCGTTTGTTAAAATCCACCAGCACTGTAGTTCTTCGTATCTTTATGTGGAGGCAACCTTTTGGGTCTCTGCCCTTTCAATTCATTCTTCCTTGACGACTTTTTTGCTCGCTGAGTGTCTTTTTCAGCAGCCCTGTGGAGGGTAAGGTCCCCAGGTTGCACACCCATTGCAGCACAAAGCTTGGTGTAGGCTTTCAGATTGCCTGAATTGTACCTCGCAACTGCCTCATGCACTGCTGCTTCTACAGTGAAGAGGGAGGCATGCTGCTGCTTTGAAATTAACGACCAAATCACCGAGTGGAGGCTTTCGGCCGCATTTTGAGTCTTATTTCCACTGCAGCGAGCCAGCAGTTGAGGGTCGGACAGTCGCAACGCTTCGACAACTTTGCTGGGCAGATTATATTTGTGTGGAGGCTGTGGCTTTCCCTCTGCCTCTGCTGCACGATGCCTGCACCAGCTGCGGGCACCGGGAGGACACAGCTCGTGATTAGGCTCTAAATCTGTTGAGGAAATGTGATGAAAAGTGGCCATCACTGCTTTCCTCATGTCTTCAACATCACTGTTGCTTCGCAGTGCTAGGCCATAATAGCTGGTGAGCCTTTTGATCAAGTCCTGCGTCAAGCCACCTCTTCCACCGAGCGCCTCTCCCTTCTTTGCCTTCCTTACGAGAGAACGGAGTGCCGTGCCCATCCTTTTTTGAACATGGTTGATGCAGTCCTCCTTCGTGAGAGGTACAAATCCATACGTCTCCTCATCGCACAGGGCCAGGTAGGTACGGCTGTCACCGTCACAAACTATATTTGTGTAACGGAGGTCATTTCTGCTGAGGGAGCGTCCAAAAAGCTGCAGTGCAGCTTCCACCTCCATGCGTCCCACAGCCACGTCTGTGTTTTTTTGGCAAACATGCGTCTTCTTCCACTCTTGATGCGCAGGGTTGTTTTCAGCTGGACCTAACGAGCACCCGAGGCAGAAGTTAGACAGCACTGTGCAGTCAAGCACAAGACCAGTGTAAAATTCTATCACACAGCCTACACCAATGTGTGAGCTGTGTCCGCGTGTCAGCCATGTGCCGTCATAGACCACGGTGATGTTTTTGGTGAAGTTCACTTCCATTTGCCGGTAAGTCTTCTTCACAGCCTCCGCAGCATCTGCAAAAATTGTTTCTGCAGCTTCTTCAGCAGCTGGCTTCAGCACCTTCTTCAAATGGCGTTGGTAAGTCTTCTGGTGGAGCCCTCTGTGCGAGACGTTCATCACTGCCCAGAAGTCATTTAGAGCAGTAGGCCCTTTACCAATGCTCCTTATTGCCTGCATTGACCGAACGTTCACGTCGAAAACTCGAGCACCTGGTTTTCGTGGCGAGCTCCAATGAGTGTCTGCTGAGCCACAAGAGCGACATGTCACCAGCATCTTCACGGCAAGTCCATGCCTTGTGTCGCGATCCACAACCAAGCTTTTCTCGTGACAAACTGAGCAGAGGGTATTCCCAATAATCGCGTTTAGGACGCCCATCTGCATCATCACGTATTCTTCTTCCCCTGGCATCGGCGTAGTTGTGCGTTCCGGCGTTGTCGTCGTCGTCAGTGCAAACTTCCGCTCAGTAGCGGACATCGCGCCGAGTGACTCGCGAACGGTGGTCGACTGTGCTTCTGCGGCTTCCGCGGACACAAAACTGGGTTGAATGTGTCCCTGAATAGTACGACGCTCGCTGGGCACAATCGCGGCATCACCCCGCTGATTGACGGCATCTGCCGGCGCATCAGTCATTTCACCGTCACCAGTTTCACCATCAATTTGAACAGCGCGATCCTCTTCGTTAGGAGAGTGTGCGGCGTCACATCGATGTACGGTAGCATCAACGCCGTCGTCTTCCGAGCTTGACTCGCCCCGGCGTCGCACCTCGCCTGCGTTGTTCACTTCATCCCTTGATGACTGAGGGTCCAAAGTGGCATCACTTTCGGCGATTGACTGACGACTTGGAGCGCGCACCCGCGATCGCCGAGGATTAGGTGTTCGGCGCTTTCGCTTTCCGTAAGCGATCTCAGTCTTGCGTTTCTTCTTGAAGGAGCGATCCATCGCAACAGAACGGCGCACAAGTCCTCCGAAAAGCCTCCTCACGGAGAGCCGCGTCAGGCGCGTGTTCGGCAGAACGCGCAGAACTCGTCAATTGCGCAACGATCGGCAGGCCGCGTCAAACGATTATCGCCTCGTAAAAACGGTTTGAACAGTTCCGATACCGATCGAAAAAAAAACTCACAAGAGACGAAGGAGATACGAAGAACACAAAGAACGTTTGCAACGGAGGAGTCGAAGCAGATAAGGAGACGCGCCGACGCTCGGTAGCAGGCGGCATGGTCCGGAGCCGGACACGTGAGCGCGCGCAGCAGCCAATAGCAGCCACTTGCTGCCCCTCATCCTCGAGGAGCGCGCGCTCCATCCAATCGTAGCTCCGCATTTGAGAAGCGCGGCTTTCAAACACCCCGTGGTGTCCCCAATCACGAGTGAGTTATGCCTTCACCACGCCGTCAGGCCTACCGGCGATGGCGGGGAAAAAAAAAAGCCTGAATTGACGAACAAAACAAGACCAAGATGGCGGCGCTCGGGCAACGGGCAGAGAAGCGGCGCGCGCGCGAAGTTGGGGCATTTTCGGCGATTGCTCGCCGCTCGGGAGCTGCCGCGGCTTGCGAAATATTTTTTTTTAACCACTTTTAGGGCGAATTAGGTGCTGATATTTACACCAGACGTAGTTTATGACACATACAACCCAAATATATGGTTTTTCAAAAATCGACTTTTTCGCGATTTTTTCGGTTTTTGAAAGCCGCGTCCCCCCTTAATCAATCTGTATGGAATAGTCCAGATTTCAGGATTACAAAAAGGATAAGAGTGAGTTTTTTTATTAGGTTGAGCTAATGTACGTAGTGTTCCATCAGAATATTTCAGGCACTGTTTGTATCTGAGGGCTAAATTGTACAAGTAGAAGTTTTGAGCAGGAATAATGCAAAAACGTGTAAACAGTGGGTGCACAAATGCAGCCTTGGAAACTGAGCAAATTCAATGACGTCACCCTATGCTTTGGACAGCATGAAGAGGTAAGGAAACGGAAATTACGATTTTGGTGTTCCGTGAAACCTGCAGGACTCTGCAAAGGAATGCACCTTTGGGGACCTGACTTCACCGGTGCGGTCAACCTTCCTGGCAGACCCGGGCAGCACCACGACGATGGGCAATGGCTGCCCCGCTGCGCTGCCCGGACTGCCCCTAGACGGAGAGCTGGAGAGCATCCTGAGGCAACTGGATGACCTGCTGTCCGAACCCAAACAAGGTCGGCAATGAGTTCGCTGTTTGCATCTTAGCTCAGTGCTTACTGCACAAAAAGGTATTTTGTATTTAGGCTTGATAAAATTAAGTTTATGTGACTTGCTGATGCTCAGCAGTCTTTTTTTTCTGCAACAAAATTGAATATTAATGCAACAGCATAGTCAAAAGATGCCACATAAATGTTTTGAAATTTTTAGTAAGATAGGAGGGAGGAATGAACATTTATTTTCATAAGGTAAGGACAAAAAAAACAAAACAAAAAACACGACGTTAACTGTAGAAATACTCATGGCAGCTACATCCAAGTACAGCAGTTCTTAAATTCTGCTAATTGAGCCTGTCTCGTGGAAGTATGCAAAACTGATTTTCTCTTTCACCGTAGAGCACCGCCACATATTTTGGTGGTTTCGGACGCCTGATCAATGTATATGCGTACGCACAGAGACTGAAAATTGAAGACGATCGGATCTGCTCATTTTTCTCTTCTATCCCATGTTTTGTCTAGTGCTCTTAACTTCGTTCAGGATGGCCCAGTGACTTGCCTGAATGTTTACTGAAATCACTGCTCAATGCGCATGTCACTACCGTCAGGCATTGATGTATCTATGTGTAAAAACACAAATACAGTAGAACCTCGTCATAACAAACCCAGATATAACGAACTATTGGATATAACGAAGTAATTGCAATTCCCCTTAAAATTCCTATAGATGAAATTGGTATTGGTTATAACGAACTAATGGTTATAATGAAGTAATTACTGCTCCCCCTTCAACTTTGTTATAACGAGGTTTTACTGTATAACGAATTATTGTTTATAATGGCGTAAGTAAAGAATGGCCATTGATACAGTGAGGATCACTTGTTGCGGGCCAAGGTGGTTCATGCTTTAATAATAACCTTAAAATAATGGTTAATTAGTGTGAAACAAGGAAGAAGTAGGAGGGGGAGGAGCTAGGTTTGTGCTAGTTTACCATATCTTTATAGTTCTTCTTTTTAAAGCACTGATACCGCTTTACATATGTATGTATATATCAAATTTTTGGATATAATGAAGCTTTTTCCATGTCAGAAGGGACTTCGTTGTAACATCACGTGACTACAGCGCTGGTTGTTCAGGGCAAATAGTGCTAATTGTGTCGGCAAGGTGTGAACAACATTGAGCAAGTGTTCGGGATTATAAAATGTGACGTTCTGTTGCTTCGAAGGCTCATTCTTACATGTAGTAATTTCTCAGAAGCAGTTTGCCTTTCTTTTTTTTTTTACCCTAACCCTGTTCTCTATAGCTGAACGCTGATCTGGGTCTCGTTTAAACAATGACCAATGTGCAAATCTTGGTTCATCGTAAGTAAACAACAATGTTTGAGGGGTGTGTGTGTGCGCTTTATACCATAGCCTTAGCGCAGTGTGCCAAGCATGCTGTCCAATTGTCTGATTTACTATAATGTAGTTTGCAACAAAATATGTTCATATAATTGGATCGCATGATTGGGTTATTTACATATCAAGTTTCTAGCACTTGGCTGTGACTAGTACACAGTTTCCTTTAAATTTGAGAATGTTTAAACTGCATACATGGAACTTGAAATGAACGCTACAGCTGCCATAGAAAAGGCTGTAATTATCAACAAAGCATGCCCTAAATAACAAAAAGAAGCATGGTTTTTCTTAATTGGTCATTAACATTGTATGTAATTTGCATGAATTTGCATTTTTGCCTACTTACCTTGGCTTTCATGCCTGCCAATGATGTTGCAGGATCTTGAGCTGCATCTAACCCAAGCTTGGGGTGCCTGCATCGATGTTTTTGAAGCAAATTAATTATTCTTTGGGATAGCTTACAAATGAGCTCGATATTTTGAGCATGACAGCATGGGTTTTATTGCACGATCAACGTAATCCTGAACGTGGCTCTACTCTTCAGTTGGTCTGCTTCTTTTTTGGAGTATTTTCTGATTTCATAGTGTGGGAATGTGTCATTTCACTTCTTTCTTTGTTTTATATTCTCTTACACATTTACATATGTATGTTTTTCTGTCCGAAATATGCTTTAACCTATGTTCTTCATATCTCGTTCATTCTCCCTTGGACTAATCCACGTTGTAATAATATATTGGCTGCTATGATGAGCCATCGTAATGTAAACTGTTGAGATACGGTGGCTAGAGAGGAAAATGTACAGGATGTTTCACTACTTTGTTTTCAAAAAAAAAATGCTAGCGGGTCGTATTATCGGAAAATTGAGAAACTTCTCCCACTAGACCTTCTATGCCTTTAAGGTCTTTGGAGATGTTTCAAAGCATACGTGCATTGATTGCAGGTTACAACTCCATGGTGGTGAAGAACCATGTCATGGAGACCGTCAATCAAGTGCAGCAAGTCATGGACAGAATGAAACAGACCTGCTGAAAAGGAAATTCCTACCATTGAAGCTTTTTCAGGACCAGTGGCTTTTGCCCACACCTACCCATTTTTAAGTCTGAAAACCATTTTTTTTTTCCTTCATGTTCTTTCTTTTTTTTTTGTACAGATGTAATATTTTTTAACGTTCATGACAAAACTGGGCAGTGCATTGTATTTCCCACTGTTTAGCATGTAGAGTATAAGTTGTGCGCCGACAGTCTGAAAACTGATATACAGTGCACCTTTATTGCGATGTATAATTTACGTTGGTGGACATTTGTCTGCTGTATAATGTAGTATAGGGAGTCTTTAAAAACAAGTCCCTGTACGGTTGCAGTTCAGTGCATTTTTTTTCCTTTGTTACTGTTATAGCTTGGCTACACTTTCATGACATGCTAAGTGTAATATGCTTTTATGGTTATACTCTTCTGGAGTCCTTGGTCTCGCATCGAAGTAAGAACGCTAGATCCTGCGCAGAATGTGTGACTGTTCATTTTGCAGTGAGTGTACTTGCAAATTGTGCCAAGCACCATGCCAAGTTACTGTACTGTGCGTGGGGGGGTGAAGTGAGTGGTGCTAGAGGTGTTTCAGTTTCGTTTGTGCCCGTCTTAAGTGAGCGTCGCATTGTCATTGTTTAGCCAACTTTCTTCAGCTCTGTGTCTGTACCAGAGACCACCTGGAAGCTAAGGTACTTTCTGCATACAACGCCAGTGGAATGTGAGCTACGTTATAGCAAATCATTATATATTTCTCGTTGAGCTCATGTTGCATGGACCTGAGTGCATATTTATTTGTAATCAGCTTCTAGGTGTCTGGTTTCATGACAAGTATTTTTATTTGATAGATGCCTTTTCGTGGCTTCCAGCGGTATACTTTGTTATGACATTGTTCAGTGGGCCTCGCACACATGCAAGGAGGCAACGACATTCCTATTCGGCACCGCCTTCTGTGGAGTGCGTGCGATGTGTGGACGGACAAAGGCTGTTCATTGTTGTGTACAAACTCTCCAATGCCACCATGCTTTTGCTGAACTTTTTTTTTTCCTTTCCTTTTGAAAGGATGAGCCCACCAAAATGTAGCTCTCAAGGGGGCACGATTGATCGTTGAGACCATACATCAAGCTGCATTTCAATGTTGCACAGCAGCATGCTGAAAGGATGCCTAGGAAGGTGAATCAAGCTTCAGATATGACCTGCACTTTTTTGGGGTCATAGTTGTGTGTGAATTCGCTTGAACACCCTCCTCTTTCCTCGATCAGGACTGATGTCGACCATTAAGCAGTGCTTGTCCTTTGTTCCTTGCTTTCCATGCTTGTGCTTCACTTGCTTAGTATGTAATGTCCCTTGGCAATTGTTGTGGTGAAGTAGCATTGATGACTCCCTTTGATACCACTGTTTTCCTATGGATGCGCATCAAGTGCCTTTTTTTTTTTTAATCATATTGCAGCTCAGAATTTTATTAGTGCAGTATTGCTGGCCATTAAGTACTTCAGCTGAGCCATGACACTATCTTTTTTTTCTTTCTTCCTTTTAGGAGCAAGACAGGGGGGGGAGGGGGGGTAAGCATTGAGTGGGTGCTTATTCTAAGTACCCTTTGATCACTGCATGCCTTTAATGTAACCAGTTTTAGCCTCACGGCGGCATTCACTGTTTGTGTTTTGAAAATAGTTTAGTGATTGCATTTTTATTTATTTTTATTTTTGTGCTTTGTTTACAGGCACATGGCCGCATTTCGGTGGAGTTGGAATGCAAAAAAAAAAGGAAATAAATAAAAAAGCCTGTGTACTTAGATTTAAGTGAATGTTAAAGAACCCCAGGTGGTGCAAATTAATTAAGAGTCGCCCACTACTGTGGACCTCACAATCATATTGTGCTTTTGGCACGTGAAACCTGTGAAATTATTACTACTGTGTCTATGCAGACAAAAAGAATATTACTGGCATTTATGTACGGCCACAAAAGGGATTGGCAAAGTACTTCTTGTCCATTATGGCTATAGTGTGACTTGCTGCATGTCATTTAAGAGTGTTGGGCACTCTAGCTTGCGTGTAGCTACAGGCAGATTCTGTATGTTATCTGTATTTTGTGTTGGGTGTATATTGTACCGTGTCTCCTGAGATGGTAGCCATTTTGTGAGTGGTTAATGTAATATTTCTATCATGAAGTGTTTTAAAAAGAAGCTTGCAGTTGTTCCTATCAAATTGTAAGTGCCAATGTGTGGGTGTCATAGTATGTTGCGATTGACGTACTCTACTCAGTGATGAAGTGCCTGTTCTGTTTCGGTGTTCTCCGAGGTGTCACTGGTGCCCTTGGTGTGCAAGGGTACATTGTTGGTGAATCCTATCCTCTATTAGTCTTACACATTTTCCATAAACTTCAATTCATGTGTGAGCTTTGTGAGAATGACACTGTGTACTCTTTATAGTTAGATGCCGTTAATTGCGGTAAAGAGTGTTGGAGTTGCTGGCGATGAAGTCAGCTTGTTGTGGTGTAACATGCACCTCTCCAAGAATTGCTGACAATCGTTTGTCACTTGCTTTCTCGTTACACTTGTTAACCACAGTTGCATTAATCGTTCAGCGAAATTTCGGCCCATTGCAACGTAGCATGCGACTTCCAAATGTATCGTAGCATAAATGCATAGCTCCAAATCATGCTTTTGCTTTGACGGGTAGCAACGCATGTTCTATTCAGAGAGGTTTTCTGGGTTGAGTATTAGTTTTATTTTGCCCATCGCGGTGAATGGGGCTCTCAGAGCTTGGGCGCATCTTATTTCTTCCAGTACAAGAAACGTTTAAGCTGGCATTTTCGCATTTCCCGCTTTTACAAATCTGTTCGTGGAGTAAACTGTCCGATTCATTTCTGTTTAGTGCAGTCGCAAAGTACCTGCCATCATTTTCACATCTGTTTTTTTCATTTTGCGAGTTCAGTATGCATTAATCATTTTTTGTTACGTTATATGTAGTTAGTGCAACATTACCATCAAAAGCAGTATAGCTGCCTTGTACAAGTGCATTATGTATTAACAGCCTTCTGATGGAAGTCCTGACACATTTTTGTCGGCTTCCATTATCCTGTTGTCCTTATAGCAGCTACCTTTTGCAGATTAACAAGTATTTACATTTGTACTTGTGTATCTTTATGAAAAGTGTCAGAACTTTTGGAGCCGTAATCAAAATGATTGAATGTGATTGTCGTGCCTTATATTATACAACTGTTGTAACATTGTGTCAAAAAAAGTGGGATGTGCAGCTTTCTTATTGCAGCACACTGCAAAGGATATCAACCATTTGAAGCTGCACGTCATGTATTTTTACAATGAATGCTCTCCGTTATGTGCAACTTCTATGTGCGCTGCTAGTGGTGTACAGTGCTGTTCGCTTGTATTGAAGCCAGTGTGACTGAGGCACCCCTATAGAAATGATGTTGCATGACACATTCAGCCGACACTTATGTGTTAAATATGGCGTCTGTGCCTTCATATTCCAGCTCTAGTTGGTAGCCATATGCTGGTTCTTCCATTAAAGCACGCTCTGCTAGTTTACCTCATTATCACTCATATCAGATAAGTCAGGGTGTAATACTATCTGCAAAGTTATGAGTGCTCAGTGTTTTTAGGCAATGTTATTATGTATATCACATCTTTCGCTACTCATGACAGTGATTAGTTTTCCGTTTCAAAAGGGTATGTATGTGCTTGGGAAACGCTGAAATTGTTTTACATTTGTTGAAAACTGTACTTGCATTTTTCTTCAGTGATGGAGGGCTGGTTACTGGTGAAAGATATTAATGCTAAACGTCGTATTGCTGGTGCCCATGTCCCAACACCACCAGCATGACAACATGGAGGGAATGCTAATTTCACTATGTTTATCCATACAGGAGTCTATTTTTGTGCAACAAAGACATACAGAAGTTTCTAGGTTTAAGGTTTAAGCTGAAGTAAGCAAGCGACATGCTTTGAGCAGCAGATGCTGCTGAAATCTGTGGCATCGCGAGTAACTGGTGCAGGAAATGTTAAAGGGGCACTGACACCAAAACTGTGCTGCTGAGATTGCCTGCGGTATCGATTTTTGTGGACATGCACACGTCATTCACCAAATCTAAACAGCGAATGCATCTTGGAAGGTAATTGAAATGATTATTGAAGTTCGTGTGCACAATCGAGAGGTACACGCTGCACCTCGCGACATCAATAATACCAAAGGTGACCCCAAGGGGACACGTGACTTCGCGACGTCACCACGGCAGCTGAGCTCCGAGCAGTGCAGCTAGCAATGATGACATCATAGCCACCATTGCCTGTTTGCCGCACCCGCATTAGTGGACACCCCGCGATAGCAGGCCTCAAGAAAATTGTTTCCAGCCGACCACAATGATAGCAACAACGACAACACACAGGACATGTGTCAGGCAAAAGAAAATGAGTACGCATTGCAGGTCATACGGAAGCGCATCAGTACTATGTGCTGACAAGGTCGAATTTGTTGTCACCATTGCGAACACTAGGCGGCGCAAGTTGCACCCGAGTGGCTTGTGGTTCTTGGAGCCCCCATAAACGGAAAGTGAAACCAGCCAGTAATAAACAGGCAGCAAATAATTATCTGTCACACACTGGAGCAATTGATGTGCCTTGTTATGACTAACAGGCCCCCAACTACATACTGCAGCAAAAAACATCAGACGGAAATTTTTGTGTAAGCGCCTCTTTAATGTGTTTTCACCATTATTCTTTTAATATCAGCTACTTTTCTGGGATACTGAAGTTCTTACAGCAAGTCTGATTTTTGAATGGCAGCTAGTAGCTCAGAAACATAATTCACAACTGTAGTTTAATGTTTTTTGTTAGCATCTTTTCCTGCACACTGCATACACATTTGATTCGTTTCTCTGAAGCAAAGTGCCCTTGGCAGAGTGGTATGTTTGCTAGGAAATAAACATTTTACGTATTTACTACTCCATGTGTAACAAGCAGGTTAACGACTGCTCTATTACTGTGTGAGCTTTCTTCCTCTTTTTAGACCCAGAAGAATGTACATGTTTGAAATTCAAAGCACAATGTTTTTCTAAAGAGCTCACATGTTTTACCACTTCCTACCCACTTATCTGCATAAATTTATGATCTCAGATGTGCTTGACCGGTGTTAAAGAGTACTTCTAATTAAATATCGGAGGTCAGCCTGTTAACATCATTTCGAGAAACTCTGTCTAACATTCTCAAACTTTTCTATACGGATAAGTCCATGAGCTCAACTTTTCAGCCATATTTATTTCCATCAGTGCTACATGGACATTCATAGTAGCTCGAGGCACTCTCAGATGCTTTTCGTGTGTCAAGGCACCGTCAAATGTCATTGCCTCACTGGAGTGACATGCATACGTTCAGTGCACTTCACAACTTGCAAAAAAGGTGTTGACAGGATTTTTTCCGACACTTTCGTTACAGTTTGTTTTTGCTGCCTTGGCCAAATAATCCCCATAAGGGGATATACACCCAGAAATGAATTATTCGTTTATGACCCTAGGAGATATTTATTCTGGCCCTTTTCCCCAGGCTAGCCGAGAAACCTGATGGATGACAAGTGATAGGACTTTAAATTTCGTGTCGGCTATAAATATATGGTGAAGAATGTTAAATAAGTTCACCAGAGCTGCTGTTTGGGCAAGTTGGTAGTCTACAAATATGTTTAAAAAGCATGTACCAGATGTGGACAAAAAGGGGGGCCTAGGTGTGTGTGTCGTGTGCCTTTTCAATAGTGTCCGGTTTGCACTTCATAAACAAACTCGTCGAAGTTTTTGTAGGACCTTTAAATGACATATAACAGCTTTCCTGTTTTATACTGTATGGTTGGTTGATTTTCAGAAGAAGCATGATGGCCTCCAAAGAGAATTAACATTTTTACAACCTTCTCCCCTGTGACCTTTTGTGCTGAAACCATTTTCGCCAACTTTACGTGCTTTGTACCACTTTCTCCTCAAGCATGTGTAAGCTACGCAGTGCTGGTTACATGCACAGCACAGATTGTACTCTTGTCGTTGCATCGGCAACTTTCAGTGCTCACTGACATCAGTGCATACTAAAATAATGTGCTGTATGCTCTTGGTTTGTATTTACCAGGTTTATGTTCATTTGAAGTGTAGAATAGTAAGTTCTTTCGCAAACACGTCTTTTTTGCCAACATGAAAACGACATCAAGAGGCACTGTTGTTTGATGAAATAGCATTGCTTTACAATCATGCACATGCAAAAACAAAACTTTTCATTTGATTTGATTGCTATCATGGATATGGGTTGCATTCTGTTACTTTGCTTATGGGAATGTCTTTTTCAAATATTTATTACAAGTACAAATTAGCTCAGTTCTACTGGCATTCGTTTTGCATTTAGCTGGCCGTCAGCCACGGTGGCCAGCACTCACTGTGATAGCGTAATGGTAATGTTGTAACCTGGTGGTGTGGGTTCAATTCCCAGCAACAGCAAACTTGTTTCAAAGGGGGCAAAATGCCAAAAACACGTGTGTGCTTAGGATTCGGTGCATGCCAAAGATCTTCGGTTGAGCAACATTAATCCAGCATCCTCCACTATGGTTTTCCACATAATGCTCGTGTGCTTTTGATTCTGAAGGAACTAGGATTTAATTTTTTTTAGCCATTGTGACTGTAATGTCTAGCTCTTGATTATGCACTGTAGTTTGCTGCTTACATCATTTAGTTATGCAATATTAGTTAAACAATATTTGGGGGGCCTGGGTGGTACCTTTGTATTACATTTCATAAGGCCTTGAAAAAACAAAGCAAAGCTAGAAGATTCACATTTTTTTAATCTGTACTCATTGGTCGTTGAGTTCAGTGTTCGCAAAATCAATGAGCAGCTGGTTCAGTGAGCATTGGATCTGGCCATGTGATCAAGATGTTCCAGTAAGTTCCTTGAGCATTTTGAACAAAAGTTGTTAGTAACTATAACGAGTGGTGAATGAAGAAAAGCATGTGCCAATTTTGTGTTTAATTTCAGGTGGTAAGCTTCTTGACGCTGTTGCCTTCTCTTCTTCCTCAAGCTGCACTTAAACATGCAGTGTTTTTGTGCCTTGTACAGCTTATACAGAGATATCTAACACTTTTATAGGGTACAGTGTTTTCGATGTCTTATAGTTAGTCTGTCATTAAGAGCTTTTTAAGCTTTCTGCTGTCGATCCATTCGTCCCTTATATCTATGGAGTCTAGAATGTTCTCCGGTGCAAGACATTGTTTGTAGCCAGCCATTGGTGCTTAGGTGTGTTTGCTATCAAATATGTAGATTTCTTATGGCAGTTTCCCTGTAAGCTTCTACAGTGTGCAATTTGCATGGCCAGATTTTTTACACTGGCACATGCAGATGCAGTTGCCATTATAGCTGACTCTCTTGCATTTGTCTGCAGCGGTTGCTGGACCTCTCTGTCTGAGGTGCTTTAAACATGCCAACTAAATGTCTTCCAGAATGCACAGTGTTCACTCCTTACAGAGTACATTTCATAAAGTTTAATTGCTGTAAATGCATCTTCCTCGTTTGGATTAGACCTGACGGTGGCAGTACACTATATGCCTTGTGACCCCATGTAGCTCAGAACCTTGGGCAACATTGCTTTTCAAAGTCTGTTATTATAACCACTTGTATATTGTGACCCATGTTACGTGCAGCTTTGCAGTGTTAGGTTATTCTGCTGAGCAGTGGACTTGTTTTGTGTAGCTCGTCGCAATGTGGCCCAGTTCTGTCGCACCTGATCGTTCCATTACTCCTTGCTGTTTTTACTGCTGAACTTGTACACACTGTCACGCAAGTCGCATTCGTAGAGAGTGAGTGCTGTTGCTGTCAGGTTTATCCAGCGAAATGTAAACTTATAAAGACCAATAATGTCGCCTTTTAAAACTTACATTTACATTGACATCGTAGCAAGAGAATGTGCTTTCTTCGCCAGCATGCCTCACAAGCAGACATACTTTAGAAAGTGAGGCTGTTTATTATGTAGGTTGGTAAACATACTGGAAAGGCGTTTTAGTACCAATGTATGACTACAAGAGGGAGATATGTCTGATGTTTAACTACAGCCAAATCGAAGTGTGATGCATGAGGATGTCTGCCTTATATTGAAAATTTCTACAGATACCTACAGACCAGCAGTAAAGTCTACTGGCTTCGCTGCCTCTTCACTATTAAATTCATTTCATCTGTAGACTTATTATTAAGTTAAACTTGATATTAAATTCATCGAATAATTAGTGCCATCGTGGTGTTCTAGTGAATATGGCGCCCGCCTGCTGATCCGGAGGTCGTGGGGTCAAATCTTGGCCGCCATGGCTGCATTTCGATGGATGTGAAATGTTGAGGCCCGTGTACTGTGCGATGTCAGTGCACATTAAAGAACCCCAGGTTGGCGAAATTTCCTGAGCCTTCCATTACAGTTTCTCTCATAATCATGTTGTGGTTTTGGGGCATAAAACGCTAAAAATAATTCATCACTCTGACTTCAAAATTAAATTCAATCTGGTTAAAGTACGGTGAACCTTGTTCCTTCGATGATGCCGGTACTGCAAACACGGGCAAGTCTGTGCGAACGCACTCTTGAGGGATCACAACAGCTAGCACACAAGCGGCGAAGTGCGTGTGTTGTTCTTGTCCGATTGCACCATAACTCTTTCCTAGCGCTAATTACAGCGATAGTAGTTAACAAAGGAGAAATGTTCCATGGATTTTAGCGTTAACGTGCCTGCAAGATATGAAAGACATGACATTGCAATCGTTTTCTGAAGCTTATTACATAGCTTGCATCAGCATACAATGTTTGTGCAGGCTGAATCAAACTTCTAGATTTGAGCCGGGTTTTGTATTTCAGTGGCTTTGTGTTAACTTCATCTGCTTGCTTGTGAGCATTGATTGCAAACATTGATTTCGGTTGCTTTTCAGACGACCTTGGTACATTGTCATTGCAGACAGTATGCCATATGTTGTGTTGTTTTGGTTCAATACTGTTATCTGCTGTATGATAATGTGTGTGTGTGTATAGTATACCGTACATATATGTCACTATCTTTTTCTTGTGACTAAATGCTTCTTCTTTACGTGCAGACAAATTTTTTATTATTTGTGTCTACCAGCATTTTATATTAATACAGATGCCTTTTCTGTGGGTATGTGATGTTAAAATGTAGTTTGGTATTTTTTTTTTTCCTTTTTTTTTTGAATGGTCTCTTATCAATGATCGTTTTGTACATTATGCGCAGGTAATGTGCTGCAAACATCTATACGGACAGTTGCTTTTGTGTACTTTGGCCTGTTGGGTTATTTAAAATGTGAAGCGATGCTTTTGACCGAATTCACACTTTCAATGTTTGTTGGGGTTAATGGTGTACTTAACAGTGGCAGATGTTTCTTTCTATGTAATGAAGCTATTACTTTATTATTATTGTAGATGAAGTGTAAAAGAAAACAAGTATTTAAGTACTATTGGTCTCTTTTTTTATATACATAATATATTTCTTCAGTGAGGGTGTACAGAGCAGCTTTGGAGGTTTTGACCTGTGCTGCTTTGTATGTCAACGTGAATTGATGGCTGATAATGTGGGATTATATTTTCACAAGTGCATTTTGCACGTCCATTGGAAAGATTGTTTTGTTCATTAATAAAGCAACATGCACTGCATGACAAGATTGTCTTTGTTATTAATTTGCATGGTTTGCATGAAAACATTCGGGACATCAAGGTAATTCTGGCTTGCGAAAGGGCATGTTTGATGTAGGAGTCTTGGAAATATTTGCATATGAAAACTTCGTATTCAAGGATTTGAAGTCCCCTAAATTTCAGGAAACAGTTAACATGCTCTTTCAAGCGAAGTTTGTAGTGTCTAGCCTGTTTTGACATAGTTGTGATGCCAAAACCTGTTCCCAGAAATGTGGAAGCCTTGTTATAACATTAGAGAGAGATCTAACGTGCCAGGTTTTAGGAGATTAAGCTATGCATGGTCAATTTTTTTTTTAATTACGATGTCCGTTCGCCCGCTAAGGTTTCTGCATGGTTTCGTTTTCTTGTATAATCAAAGGGACACTAAAGCGAAACACCAAAGTGGTTTAGACAGATAAATTATTGTTCCGGAACTATTTTTGCTAATTTCATCTCGTCCAATGTTCGAAGAGCAAATAAAGATCCAAGTTTTGTCTTTGAATTCCGCGCTGAAGCACTGAAGAGGTGACGTCACGAACACCGTTTCTTGTACGCCTTTGCAGATGCCGTCAAAGATGATGACGTCATGCTTATTAGTGCGGGAAAACCCCCGAGCAGGCGTCACCACTTGACTTTTCATTCTGTGCATTTCCTAGCTTGCCAGGCGTCTGCTCTGCGCGATAGTAATGCCGCTCTTGATGTGAAAAGGTGGTTTAATAATACGAGAACAATCGTTGTTCACTTCGGTGTCATCGATATGGTTCTCAAGCTACAATTCTTCACGGCAAATTGATTGCTTCAACTTTGTTTGCCCGCTAATAATAGATTTAGTGTTAATTCTTGAATCCAGCTCGGCCGACCCTGCGCTCCGGCCATGTTTGTATATATGGCCTCGATCGAGCCCTGGGAATTCATGCGTTGAACGTGGCCGCAACCATAGGAGGCTATATGCCGCAACAGCTTGTTCCTGCTTACCGTTTTAGCAAGAACGTTTACAATAGTAGTATGGTGTGAATAAGCGCTCTAATTTTTAATGTTTATAGCAATGAAACAGCAGGATCTTGTGGATGGTATGGCTCTGTAAGCAGTGCAAAACAGTTTTTTTATATTAAGGTATATCTGCTGCATTTTAAAGCAAGAAAAAAATTTAAAATAAACGCGTCTTGCCGAATTTTGAGTGCGCGCTTGCTTTGCTCAACAACGGTACACAAGCTGTGACCATACAGAAAGCAAGCAGCCCTCTTGTAAAAATGTAAACAATCTGTTTTGTTTTACGTTTCATTTTATCTTTCACTGCAACAAATGTTGGCTATAAAACTGCCTTCGTGTTCAAGAGGCACTCACAATAAAAGTAGAACGACCTAATTTGCGGACACGTACGATATATCTTCATTATGTCAAATATTGATCCTCTCCCCTCAGCTCCGTTATATATCGAGACATGATTTCAATAACGCACGTCTAACCGTAAAATCGAAACTATAGGCAGGTGAGTGCTCAGTCGTGACACACAATAAATTATGTAAAGGCTTTGATACGCAGTAGTTTGTCGCGTATGCAGTAAATGCTTCGAATTCAGCCTTTCGAAGCACTTGTTTCATCGCCGGTCCTTTTCAGCAGCTGCCGCACGACGAAAGCATGTCCTTCGAGATAGTAATTGACGCAGCAACAAAGCTCAGAGGCTGTGTCCGGTAAACAGCACCACGAAGCTTAAAAATAAAGTGAGATAAAATCTTATTAAAAACTACAAAAAACACCTCCAGGCAAAATACTGCATCTTTATGCGCGTCCAAGTGACTCTTTTTCTCTAGCTAGCAAAGGTAAATCTCAAAGGCCATGCTTTTTTTACATAGGCAAGTAACGAAGTAAGTACTATAAAACAATAACCTAAAACATTTATCATTAAATATTTTCTCATTAATAATCAAAGCCATTTATGACGAAGGTTATTTCAGCTGCTGTTTTCAAAGATAATAAAGAAACAAACTAAATACGTCATAGCCGCCATGGTCGAAACAGCTGCTGAACTTGGTTGACTTTCTCCAAACGTAGCGCTCAGCCTTCTCTCGGCTGACCACACTGGGGGCGAGCAAAGTCAGCTAGCGACCAATGGCCAATCGTAATAGTCGTATTTAAACTGTGTCTCGGGGAAGAAGTCCGTTCGCACTACTTTTATAGCTGTCAATGTGCGTCCGTGAATAATTTGTGCCCCGATTCGACCCGGCTGTTCGCGTCCACTACCACAATGGCTGCACAACTGGGAGGGCTTAGAATCGGCGCCAGCGTCGACATTCAACGCACGGACGGTGAGGCTTGGCCGCCCTGGGCGGACGTTTTTTTCATTGAACCTAACCCTAAGGTGGACCGAGCCTGGCTCGCCGCGAGAGAAAAAAAATATATAAAACGCGAGAGGTTGACCCGCTTTCTGAGCGATGCAGGTTTTGTTTATATCACGGGGTAATGGTCTCGCCAAGTTCGGTGGGGTTTCACCGTTATATTAAGCGCGGGCCGCTGTGTGTATGCGGTCTGCGAGCGAAGGGCTGCCCCGTTCGCTTGGCAGTTTGCTCGATAGCAGCATGGGTCCTCCCCGAATTTTTTTTGTTTTGTTTTTCATCTTCTATCAGGGGTGGGCCGGGTTTGTGTGCCAGCAACGCCAATTAACAGCGGTGCGCTCATCCCACAAAACGTTATCCACCTCCTGTGTGCGTGAGCCGTAAGCGAAACCGTTACGGTTGCTCCGCAGAGTACACGGAGCAAGGGCTTCCACAGCCTGTGTTGTCGGCCGACTTCCAACTCCCTGAAACAATGACTGTTTGCACAACGGGAAAAAAAAAAAAGAGGGGGGGGAGGGTCGTTGCGCGCATTGCAGCGTGCTTGGCGCGCTGTAGTTTGATGCGTGCTTCCGTGAAAGCGACTCCGTGTTGACCGTAGCGGCGTCGGGAGTCTTCGGATGTCGGGGAAGAAAAAAGCGCGGGCAAAGATTGCAGTGTTCCGTTTTATCTGTCTCGATAAGGCGCGACCATCGACTTAATTATTGCCCTGGCATGCACCACTCCTTTCATTGAACGCGTCCAACACCGCATCGTCGATAGGGTCTAGCGGACCGGAAGAAAATAAAATAGAAATCGACCAAAGCACGTAAACGAATTAGCGTCGAATGTGGGATGGCTGTTGGCCGTTCTCTCCGTTCCCGTGGCCCCTCCCTCGCCCGTCAAGGCCAAACCTAGACATTCACGGTCGTTTAACTCTTTTAAATGCTGTCCCTTTGTAGTGTCTGGGGTGGCTCTGGCGCCGTGCATTTGTGTGTGTGTGTGTGTGTGTGTGTGGTGTGTGTGTGTTTTGTTCGATGTTGCCCCACGACGCTGAGATGTTTCTTTTGGCATTACATCCTTCCTTGCTGGTCGATTTCTTTTCTTTTCTATCGATCTGGGCGGGTTTTATTTTTTCGCGTTTTCGTGTTGCCCGGGTGCTCGAGTTCTTACTCGACTCGTCGCCCACGTATCGCGCCAGCCGAGTCGGCTGGCTCCTTTTCAACGTAATAATCTGGGGGTCACGCCTGCATCGTGGGCCTCTTGTTTCTCGTACTGACTGCTGCGGGAGTGTTGTCGGGCAGGGGCGCCGCTTATGAGGAAAGATTTCAGCGGGGACCGCTATGTGTGTGTGACCGGCTTTCTTCTAACCTCTGGCTATGGGATGAACTGGCCCGCGAAAGAAAATGTGCTGACATTAAAAAAGAATAAAAGAAGAGTACGTGCGGGGCTGTTTCGGTCTGTTTTCAGCGCGGAGCGATTCTCGGCCGCACACAGTTGTGGCATCCCATGCACACACGTAGACCTCTGCCAAGCCAGCGTGTTTTCCTTTTTTTTCGCCAGCCGACTGACCTGCTGTGGTGTTGTGTGATGTCGCGTGGTCGCATGTCCCTCTTTGTTTACTCTGTTTCCGTTTAGTGGCGGTCGTCGTGCCTGGCCGCAGGTTTTGTTGCTGTACGCACCTTTTCACTCTTCACCCATCTCTCTCGCTGCCCGTTTTTTCTTTCTTTCTTTTTTTTTCGGTTCTTCGCAACCTTTTTTCACCCCAGTTCGCTTGTGACAGACGCGTCCTGTCACGACTTCCCGGTGCCTAAATGTCCCACTTGACATTTTCAGTTCTTTTCGCTCTCTCTCCACGCTTGTGTCGAGTGCGTGTGACAACATGTAGCGAATGTTTTTTTCGGCCATTTCGTAGTACATTCATACCTGGCTCTATTGCCGCGCCGCGTTCTTTTTTACGTGCACCCCAATTAGCGACACATCCCTGGATTCGCATTGCTATGTTCCCATCTTCATCCTTGAAAGTTTGTCAACATTTCTTTCTTTCTTGTTTATTTTTTGTCAGTTTTGGCATGTGAACGGCCGTAGAACCGTGCAATACCCTGTTATCTGCAGTTGCACATCTGCTTTTACCGAGTATACCGGTGGACTTCATTTTTAAAATGTCACTTGGCTTTGCCATGTGCCTAGCGCTATTTCTTTCTCGTGTCCTGCCTGACGCGCGAGACGTCCACTCACCTCATGGTTGACTGTTAATGACCCACCGTGAAATTGGTCAATCTAGGTTAATTAGCAGCTTCGAGGCTCGCGTTCCTTGCCGGCTGCGGCGGCATTCGCGTTTTGAGCTGCACGGTTTTAGTAGCAGACGACGTGGAGGACGAGGGATGTACTCTAGCAGACGACGCGACAGGCGTTTAAAGAGCGAACGGGCCCCCGTCCGGAAGAGAATGAGCGTGTTCAAAATAGAAAGCTAGAAAACAAGAACATATAATTACAGCTGAGAGATAGCCCTCTTGCGCTCGGTTTCAACTCCGCTGCAGCTGCGGCCCGCGCGCCGCATATTTTTAAAAAAAGGAGGGTGAGGTCACTGGCGCGGTTAGTCACAGTTCAACGGCTTCTCCGCGCGTCAACGCGCAATGAAGCTAGACGAAATAAAGCGTATGCTAAGAGAACGTGTGCGTGTTGGTCTGGATTCCCGTAGCGGGGCACGTTCCTGGGGCCGAGTGTTTTCCGAAGCTGTCATCGCTTCGCTTTAGCGGATATTTCGTTGTTGACGGAGTAGGGGGCGAAGTTACTTTTCCCGTTTTCGGAGACGAGCGGGACTGCTTATTTTAGCCGTCCAAATATTTTTTCCCCGCGTGCAAGGAGCACCGCTGCTCTCGGTCTTATGGTCCAACTCTCTCCACGGACATCGATTTAGCTACATTTGAAGTGGCACTAAAGCGAAACACTAAACATGGTTAAAGTGAGCAGTTGCTGTTTAACAGCTCTCCTGTGGCTCCTTTTGCCATCGTATAGGTTCGTTGTGCGTAGAGAAAATGAAGGCGAAAGTTCGTTTTTGAATTTCGCTGCCCGTGTCCGTCATCCGAGTGGCATCATGACGTCAGTCTCATATCTAAGCCCGTTTGCGTAGTTTGGCTCCATTGGCTCAATAGTGTACCGAAGCTTGTGGTTCGGTCTCCGGGTCCCTTGGAGATAAAGAATGAAATTCATTTTTATCTGTGACGATAATTTCACGCAAATCCGACGAAATATGACATTACGACCGTAGTTGGTGCGGCAGCATCAAGGCGAAGTCAGCCTTTGCAGTCACTTTTTTTTTTTTTTTTTTTTAGCGTCTTCTGGCCTCCGAGCCTCTTCTCAAGTCAGGAGTGGCGCTGTTGGTAGCGTGCAGAGAGATTTAACTTAGTAATGCGAGAAATCTGTACTTGTATATTTAGTTACCCTTTAACCGTAGTTCTCAGCGGTTGTGTTATAGTCTGTTTAGAAACGACTCCCTGGCAGATTACCATCTTTGGCTCGAAGTTTCTTTGCGAGTGGACTCCGCTGCCATTGCTTATGGTAAGTGCAAGTGTAGCAGATCATTGCTATTTAGGACATTTGCATCCCGCCAACTTGTCCATTTCGCCATCTTGCTAGCTTTCATTGGCCCAGAGGGCTGCTAGGGGCGCTCTCATTGGTTTGAAATGCCGCCCTTACAGAATTTGACTATGTATGTGGCCGGGTTGAACAGTGTCCAGAATTGTCTCTGGACCACTCGTGGACATCCTCGCTGACCGCAATGTTATTGTCAAATTCTGCAATGGCGCCATTTTTGACCAGCTAAATCCAATAATCCTTTAACTAATACTCGAAAATAATGATCTCGATAATGCCAGCGCCGTCATCTCGCTTCGAACTGATCAGTATCTATATGAGTGTCGCAGCCTTAAGTATTAAAGTCGTCAATACGAGACTCTAATGTCGACAATTAGTAGCGAGCACTGGCTGGCGGTTCGCACAGTCATCGTCAAACACGCATGGGTGAACGGCGTTGATTGGTTCACTGAACGGCGCCTGAGCAGTCGCGTCTGCCGTCATGCGTACCGTTCGGTCTTGTGATTACGCATAATTCCTTAAGGTACGTACATGAAACCGATTATAACGATAAGCAAGCAGGGTGGTTTAGTTTGCTCAGGAACTCGACAGTAAATAACCGAATGAACAATGTCGTCATCATCAGCCCATCTTATGTGCACTGCAGGACGAAGGCCTCTCCCAATGCTCTCCATCCTTTCCTGTCCTGTGCGAGCTGATTCCATTTGATGCCTGCGAACTTCTTAATTTCGTCACTCCATCTTACTCTCTGTCGTCCACGGCTGCGCTTACCCTCTCTTGGTATCCACTCCGTCGTTCTAACTGTCCATCGGTTGTCTACCCTTGCTCATCACGTGACCTTGCCCATGTCCATTTTTTCTTCTTCGACTATTATGTCGGCTACCCCTGTCTGTTCCCTAACCCACTCGAACGAATGAACGATGTGTATAAACCTAAACCCAATCGGCTAGACGCTTGGTGCAGCGTATTCGATGACGTCACAGCCTCCCCACCATCAGAAACGTAAATCTGGTGCCACAAGAACTGGAAGTGGTGGTATCATCCGAAACGATGTATTGGATTAAGCTAGCTTTTCTGAACGCAACTATTTGAGCGATGTATCATCACCCTTTTGCTTTTGACAGGCCCGCCTGCTCGGGTAGGCAGTGTTGAAGGCAATGACGTCAAAAACACGGGGTGGCCCTTATGGAAATCCGCTAATTTTTGTAATTCATATTCTTGAAAACTGAACCGACTTGTAAGCCTCCTGGTTTGGCATATACTACAGTACCGAGGAGAACATATATTGAAAATTTCATTGAGATCAGTGGACATCGAAAGACAGCGGGAGTTGCCATTTAATGACTGGTTATCTCGCCACGGTGCTCCAGTTGACTGCTGACACGTAGGACCCGAGTTCGATCCCTGCCGCGGCAGTCGCATTTTCACTGGAGCCGAGGACCCTAGACTGTGCTTTTTCCAGTGCACATGTTAAGCAACTCCAGCTGGTCGAAATTCCCGGAGCCCTTCATAACGGCGTGCCTCATTGTCATGTTGTTTTGGCGGGCGAAACCCTCGCAGTTATTAGGCATATCTGAAAAAACAAAAACAAAAGAAAACATGCACGTCATTGCAATTTCAAACAGAAGTAAATAAAGTTGACTGCTATGGGAACCCGCGACACCATGAAAAACGTTTTACGCCATCAGTTAAAAGTACATTCGCAGCGATAACAGGCCTGTTCTGGTCACCACCGAAAATGGCCTGTTCGAATGCCACTTCCTGGTACTGCACTATAATGGTGACACTACGAAACGTGTATATTCGTAGTGACCGAAGCCCTCTGACGTTCGTATTATATATGGAGATAGGCACCTGTTTTAGTTGCCTCAACCCTGGATTTGGTTGCAGAGCCACCAGTACGCTCCAGGTTCAAACTTTCTCGACTCCTTTCTCGTAATGAATGCGTAAAATTGCTACAGCAAATGCGAGCAGCGGACAGTGGGGAATACGCTGTGTACACTGCTATGTGCATAACCCAATTCGCTGCAACGTTTTTGGATTAGGTTAGGTTCGCTGTAAGTAGAGGACTAGGATACGTAAGGATCACGATCAGCATTGGGCGCTCGAGTAGCTCCTTTATGAAATGTATATACCTCAACTCAAGTACGCGCGATAATTTTCGTGACTTCGGTCGTACGTTTTTCCCGCATAGTACGTTTTCCCTCGCCATTCCCAACCCCGCTTACCCCCCCCCCTTTTATTTTTCCTTTTTAGCACGTGTGAGTAAGCGTAATGCCCGTGTCCTGCGGGGCCCGGCACCACGGAGGCACATACGGCATGCCTTATTTTAGGGGCGAAGCTCCTTAAGGCGTGGGTCGTGCGTCCCTAGAAGTAGCCACCGGCGCGTGCCTGCCCGGAGGCACGCACGCGCCGAGGGCGAGAGACAACGTTGGCGCAGGCAGCGTCTCCTAGCGAGTTTCTTGATTGAGAAATACCGACTGCTCGCGTTGGAGAAGCGTTCACCGGCAACCCATATATATATATATATAGGCACTGCATCTTGACTTGCAATGAAGTGCCGGTGGGAGATTTCACTTGTGCATTGTGCATAGTTGAACCGTGAGGATTCGTAGCATGCGCAAGATGTTATAAAACTAGATGGCGGTACTTGTAGTTGATGATGAAAGATGCGAGATGTTATAATAGTTTGATGACATTTACTCAAGTGTTTCACATTTAATTGTGGGGCGAATTCCACGGAAGAGTTTCACGGTTTACCGATGATTCCTTCCGGAGCTTCGCCCCACTCATCATCATTCACCCCGTCATTTTTTTCCCCTATTCCTTTCATGCACCACGACGCGCGCTGTTCCATTGCATGTCATTTTAACGCCGTTGTTCAGGCTCCACACGGTGTTCGAGCCAAGCATATCGTCAGGATGACGCAAGGGCAAAGGATAGTAACGAGTACTGAACCGTGACTTTCCTTTTATTTATTTATTTTTTTTTTTTTGTTAACAGCTTTCACACTCAATGTCTACAGCTTTGGTAGTACAAATGCCAATGTCCTAATGTATTTCAAATATTTCGGTGCAGCTACGTTCGACTTTAGCGTGCGCATACACATTAGAAAGACGCTCGACAAGGTGTTTTGAGATTACCTACACCCTACGTACACCCTCTGTGGTGGCGACTACAATATCCCCCATCATGTTCGATCAAACGCTGCTTCGCTCCACACATCCACGCTCAAGAGGGGGGAAACTGGCAGCACTTTCGGTTTCGGAGCGACAGCTTCACGGACCGCCAGAAAGGGAAGCACTTAGTTTCAGTTCCGTCATGCCCCGTTACGGCTTGTCTCTTTCCATTTTTCACGACTTCGTAGAGGAAGGAGCATCACTCGTCTACTGGCTCCACCCGAACGCTTCTCGTTGACATAAAAGAGAAAAGGCTAATAAAATGGGTAATTTTGGTTCTTCCCCTCCCTCCACACTTGGAGTTGCTTTTTCCGTCGTCAACGGGGCTACTACCTCCCCCCTCGTTTCCATGCGAGAAGGATAGATAACTCCCGAAGTCGGGGCCTCGCCGAGATGCAGATGTAGCTCGAGAGATCCGCGCGTTCCCGTTTGCCAGCGACGCGCTCGCAAGGGCGACCGGTGCTTTTTTTTTTTTTTTTTTTCCTTTCTTCCTCTCATTCTCTCTGCATGAGCTGTCCGCGGCTGCTGGCCCAACGTTGGTCCAATGCTGGCTGCTCGTGGTGTGGGTAGACCCTGCTGCCCTGTCACCGGAGAGTGTGTTGCTGGTTTCCCCCCCCCCCCCTCTCTCTCTTTCTCCCTCTTCTCAAAGAATAGAATGCACGTTCGGCTCTCGCGTCCCACACGTCTTCGCCATCGTCGTCGCCCGGTTAGCGCGAGCGCGCGAGGCCCTCCTTGTTGTCTCCTTATTTGGAGACGTCGCTGGCCGCCGCCACGGTCTATGTGTGTGCGCCCTTCGATAGCAGGAGAGGGAGGGATGAGGGGGGTCCGTTCGTCCGTCCGTCTTCTCCCTGTGCTTGGCACCGCCCGGTCGTTGCGCCTTGTTCTTCGGCCTCGTTGATGGCCACCAATACGGTGCAGTAGGTGTTCGCGGATAGGTGACTGGTACCCACGCTGGTTGTGCTGCGTCGCTGAGCGTGAAGGTCCGGGTTTGAGCCCCGGGCCATGGGGACCGCATTGCGATGCCAGTGAAATGCAGCAACACCCTTCAACTCAAAAATGTAAGGTCCAACTCACTCGAAATTTCCTTAGAATGTACGAATTGGGGCCTGTTTTACGAATTTTTCATAAAATATTTACGGAAAACTGGCATTAGCCACGAAAAATAATGTTCAATACAAATCAAATAAAACCGAATTGTTGCTTTGCCACGGCACTGCAATGTCGTGGCACTGCCGGCTCGCGGAACGTCTTCGTCCAGTCCGGTCGTGGTCATGCAGGCACTTCCGTGGTGCAAGGAAACTCATTTCGGATTGGGGAGGCGTGCGCTTTAACGAGAGCCACGTTTCTACTGCAGTTGGAACTGAAAGGAAGCCCAAAAAGGACACATCCGCGACGAAACGTTCGTGCATTGTTTATGCATAGGCAAAATGCAGCGAATACATCGTAAAAAGAAGGCACACAGAACACATGCGTAAAGATAATGAAATCAGATTCACGCGTGCATGTCTAGATATTGAAGAAATATAGTGGCCGTGAACTGAACGGCTGTTTGCCTGTACGGAGCGGCAAGCTTGAGGTCGGCAACCACTTACGCATTCTTACACGTACAAGCAGCTCGGAAAAGCCCTATTGTACTTCCGGTAGACTTTCCGAACGCTCGTGCACGGTTGACGTCTTTACATATTCTTCGCGTTCCCATCGACATTCCCCGTATTTTTTCGTATTCCCCCCCCTTCCCCATTCTTTCCCATTCCCAATATCTCCGGCTTCCCACTTGTAGCGCAGCCTATTGAGTGCGTGTTAGGTTGACTTCACTGCCTTTCCTTTTCGTCTCTTCTTTCTCGAACATATTGCTCTAATGCACCTGCCCTTCTGTAGACTTTGTACAGTTGCGCATTGTGTAGCAAACAATGCGATTGCGCAACCTTCAGCCGTGCTACCACCGACACAATCCCGCGACGAGCTCCGTGGCAGCGTTGCATATGCGATCCCTGGCGATATGGCTGCTGTTCATTTTTTGTAGACTTGTAATCGGTTACCTTCTCTCTCTCTTTCTCTCTCTCTCCTCACACACACACTTTTTTTAGTAACGTACAGCTACTTCACTGTAAAAAGTAACCTAACAGCATTACAGCCATACATTACTCTGAAGTAACCGACTTCTTCCCGCGCCGGTAAATCTAGTCGGAAAAATCTACCTGCACGTGCGTACCTGAAATTTTCAGGTTATTGTAGCGACACACGCTATCGTGCCAAATTTGAAAGTGCATCTGTGAAATTCGACGCGCTAGCGTGTATCGCTACAATTTCGTGTCAAATTTCAAAGCTACGCTTTGATATTTGCCACGAACTGTTGGGGTATACGGACAGGCAACATTGGTAATCAATTTCAGGAAAAGTAATTGTATTGCAAGAGTCACTACTCCTTAAAGGAAATAATCGAAGCGTTTCGAAAGTACAGTCAAACGTAACCGATTACAACGTAGTAGCGCAACACTGCCTGTTGGTGGGCCTGTGCAACAGGGCGTCTGGTTAGGGCGCTGTAGGTGTGGCGCTGAAAAAGGCGCAAACAAAGTAACGGCGCGGAACAACATACGCGGGTATTCAAGTTTGACGTTTATTCAAAGTTGATGCGTATACAGGAACAGACATATACAGAAATAGACAATTTTGATACAGAAAAAGGTCCCATAGTGTAAACACTGTAGGGGGACCTTCTTATAATGGTAGAAAAAAAAAAAGCATTACTTAACAGCAAACAGGAAATATTTAGAGTACAAAGTAAGAAATGAAACAAGAAAAGAAAAAAAGAAACTCAGCGAATCAAATATTTAGGTGAACAGTAATAGAAAGCATAAAACAGTAAGGGGTGAGAAAATGTAACAGAATACAAAACAAACACCAATCAAATCCAATCAAAACGACAGAATTAAATTTGCAATTTAAGAACATTCAACAAGTGTTGTTATTGATTAAAAATGAATATGCGAAGCTGAAAATGAATATGCGGTATATATCGCGTTTCGTGCCTTTACCTTCTGCCTTTGAATGTAAGTAACGCATTCCTCGTAAAGGGTTACGTCCTGTTTCTCCACATCGACAACCGCTTTAGTAACGCTGCACCGAACTGTAACGAGACGCGAGCACGTCTTCCTCGTGGACGCTTTCGGCTTCATGTCTCGTTCGTCTCTCCTCGCTTTGACGGTTCTGTTGCATACGTCTTGGCTCGTTTCTCAGACCTCCTCCCGGGCTTTTCCTTTTACTGTCGAGACTTAGCGAGAGCGCATGGGAATCCGCATGTTCCTTAAACGG
Organism: Hyalomma asiaticum; assembly: GCA_013339685.2. Classification (NCBI taxonomy): domain Eukaryota; kingdom Metazoa; phylum Arthropoda; class Arachnida; order Ixodida; family Ixodidae; genus Hyalomma; species Hyalomma asiaticum. Next base: position 18,866,723 of record CM023491.1, on the reverse strand, counting down.
CATCGGGAACCCCGCTGAACGGAAGCACCACGGGCGTGGCTCACCAGCCTTGTTATAGTTCTGGTTAGGCGTGTTCTTATACCGGCTTCGCCGTTAACGTTGGCTGGCGCCGAAGTTGCGGCTATGGGGGCGTTTGCTGGCTTCGCGTGGGGGCTGAAGGTTTTGATTCTTTGTTCAGTAGGATTGTCAACTCACGTGTTGTCTTTTCACTTGTCTTTGCATTCCGTGTTTTTTGTTTTTTGTTTTTTTTTATGGTAACAAGCAACAGCCTTTGCTAACCCTCGTAATTTTTTTTTTTCGGAGATCCGTAGTGAGGTGATTCTCCCGATACCTGGTATTGGCGAGGCATTGCTGTTCTTAAATACAGCAGCGAGGTTTATACGATCGAAACAACTGGAGACTGGGTGACGTGCCGTAAGATTCCACAGTATTGGACAGCTTGCGCGTCATCGCACCGATGAAGATACCTGCTCGGGTAGAGCAGATGCCTGCTCTACCCCCCCCCCCCCCCCAAACCGAAATTTTTTATAAAACCCTGATCCCGTGTAAACGAACCAGAGAAGTTTATGGAGTTGACAGGTTTCAAATCCAGAGATGAGAACCACCAGGGTCGTACAATATGCGTCGTTTCTATGGCTGTCAACCGCCATGTGTCGTGGAAAAAAAAAATGAGCACAAAGTAACCTTGAATAAAAGAAGCCATTACATTGTTCAGGCCAGTTCTGACGCCTGCCCGCGTGCCTCTCAAAAATAAATAAATAAATAAATTAAAGGAAATCTGGGTCGTGAACCGTCGTAAAATGCTGTAAATGATGAGGGAAAATTCTCCCCTTCATTATATACCCTTCGCATTATCCGAAAGTCGTGCTAAGCGGAATCGTATCAACGAGGTTTGACAGTATGTCACTTGGCACTGCAATAACTGCAACTCGACTGTGCTAGTCACCCCATTTCGGCTTTGTGCCGTTTCCGAAGGACGCGCAAATAGATATATACACACCGCGTTGTCCTTCTACTATATAGCTATACCGGCGCGCACTATGCGTACTTGACGCTGTGCCGCAATAGGTGCTGCGAGCGAGTGTGTGTGAAGGTGAAATGCGGCGGCTGCGTGTGCGTGGTTGCGGCCGGTGGGTGGGCTGCTTGGCGGGCTACTTCCGTCTCGCTTGCATAACTTAACTCGACGCGGCTTCACTCTCTCTCCAGTTTTTCTTTGTTATCGTGGCATTGAACATTCCGTGTTTGTCTCCTGCCTGTCTTGTCGGGTGCATTAAAAAAAAAAAAGCCCTTCCCCTCTCGGCCGTCTAGCAGTGGCTGCCTCTGTCGTCTGCGCGCTGCTGCAGATCGCGAAATCGTCGTCGTGTGTTGTCCCTTTTCATTATGGCTTCATTTTGCCCGTTTCTCGTGATGCGAGGGGAGCGTTAGTACTTGTTTTTCTCTTTTGAGCAGTCATTTGGGTGCTGGAATGAGCCTCTGTACAGAAAGTCGCGATTGTTTCTGCCCCTGTCCAGTGGTAGGCAGCTTGGACGGTTTTATTTTTGACTCATGGGCATCGCCATCCTCCGCGACTGAAAGCTTTGCGTTTCCGCGCGCATTACACAGTGGTGGCGTTATCCTCGCTTAGATTTACTGTATGTGCTACTCTAATATTACCCATGCGAACGTCGCATGGTAACACTATCGCGTTCCACTCTTCAATTTTCTCAGAAACGCACCAATAATTTTAAATAACCGACCGAAAGGCGCGTTCAAACCGAAACCGAAACGGGTAGACGCTTCTCGCAGCGTATGCCATGACGTCACAACCTTCCCGCCGTCAGAAATATGGAGAAAAATGACAGTGGCGAGGCCATCCGATGATGTATTGAGTTATGCCAGCTTTTATGAACTTGACAGCAACGATTTGAACGCTGATGTACCGCCGTTTTGCTTTTGATGTCCCGCAAGCTCGGGTAGGCAGCGTTGAAGGTGATGACGTCAAAAACGCAGGGTGGCCCGCAGGGAAATCCGCTAAAAATTTTTAAAATTCATTTCCAGGAAAACTAAATGACTTGCAACCGCCTGGTTTGGCATATATTATTACAGTGCCGAGGAGAATGCATATTGAAAATTTCATTAAGATCGGTGGACAATGAAAAATCGCCGGAGTTGCCCTTTAAGGGGCGAAGATGAGTCTTCCTCAAATATTGTTTTTGTGTCGTTCGCGTAGGAACTCTTTACCGTGCATTTCGTGGTGTCGCCTGTTCCTTACATTTCATAGCCCCTTTCTCGAGGTCATCTTCCCATGATACTGTCAGGTTTATTCGACTCAATCCCTCCCGGTCCGTGCGCGCGCGCACACACAGCACACTCTTCTTACACCATGGAGGAATGTCATCCCTGCCGGCGTCTTCCGCCACTACACTTCGGGGGCGCCACATACTCCCCCGTATGTATGGATGTCCGCAGTGCCGCCATGTCCAGGGGGCGCCACCTACTTCCCTCCCGACGGAGTGATGTCCTCACAACACACACACAGGGTTTCGCCTTCGTCATTTTTATTGCGTAAGTGTGCGTACCTTTTCGGTGACATCCTTCGAAGGTAACGCGCATCCGCTCATTTAGTTCGGTGTCAAACGTCAACGTTAACATCCAAAGATGGGCGGAACTCATACGCATCCGTAACGTATACAGTGTATACTGACTGCTGGGCGAGACCACTTAGTCGCTCACACAATTTCCTCGCTGCAGTGCGGGGTGCGGTGCGATTCTATACGGTGGAAGCACGTGCAGTGGTTGTGCAACTGCCTCATTTCTATGCCGCACCATTGCCACACGCACACACAGTCCAGCGCATTCGGCGCTGCGGATTTAGATTTAGTAGTGCAGCACGTTAAGGAACCACCGATAACCGCGACTGTAATCCGGTTACCACCTTCACGTACCAGGCGCATGTCTCTCCTGGCCTACTTTTCAGCTTCGGGAAGCATTGGCAGCATTTTTTTTCTTTTTTTTTTTCTTTTTTTGTAAATAAATTCAATCATTCGCTAGTAGGCCGATCCCGGAGATAACTGCGGCTCGCCATATACACAAACGCGAAAAGGCAGTCTTCACGCAGCCTTTTTCCTCTACCGGTTTAAGTTCTCTCTACGACGCTTCTTCGGGATTACGGGAGTCTTACGTTGTCGTCTAAATACGCATCCAGACGCTGCTCCTTTTTTTTTTTTCTTTTTCCTTTACCGTTTAGTACATTGTGACAGCATTGGGCGTGTTTGGTGGTGACACAAATTTACTGATAGTACCACGCTGTCAATTAAAAAAATAAAAAGGCTGTCGGCTATTGCAGCACCGGCGGCCGCCGCTGCTTCAGTAGATTGGCCACGCTTCCATGTTTAGGTACCCCTCCCCCCCCCCCAACCTCCTTCCTCATCTCTCGTTTCATTTTCCCACGCCTATCGTGACGCGAGCCTTGGCGCTACGCTACGGCTGACCGCTCGCGCAAATTTCGCGCCGTCCGACGGACATACGTACGGACGGACGCTTCCAGTACGCGGGCCACCCCCGTCATTTCCAACGAACTAGTTTCAGTGTGCGCCAGTTTTCTTTTTTCCTCCCCGAGTAATTTCAGATCTTCCAAACACGGGAGGAGGGGGGGGGGGGGGGGGTCTATGCGTTTTACTTGTTCTTTTATGCGCTTGATGCAGTGCGCGGTGTATGCGATTGCTGGCCTTGACGCTGTGCAACCTTGCTTTGTTTTGTGAGACGGCCTCGTCCTCTAGCAGGCTGTTCCAGAACGGTGCCGCCCTCCCTTTCCGTAATAAGGCCCCAACACCGCGTTTATACGTACTTTTCCCGCTTTATACGTGCTGGGCATGTCTTTTGTCTTGTTTCGCTCGTTCGTGAGAGCGGAAAGTCGTTCGCGTTTCCGTAGCGCACGTACACAATGCTTCCACATAGCTGTGCGGAGTTGGTATCCGAAATGGACTGTCATACTAATCTGATTTGCCGCTTTCCTGTATTCTTTCGAAACCAAGAAGGGCGGGAAAACGAAGGTTTCGCGCCCTTTTCTGAATACGTTTTAATCTGCACGCACACACACACGCACGGACACAATATTTATTCGCGCAACTACACTCACTCACAGTGCCGCACTACAAAGAGAAATCGTTGCTTTTTTTACATTATAGGGAGCCGTTTAATGTGCCCTCATCCCAAGAACTTGCATATCGTAAACCCGCTCCGTCACGCGAGCCGCGGCTGCGGGAAATTCGTAGCAGCGAATCTCGCACCAACCATTAGATTATTTTTCTTAGTGTTTAACGGCTCTCCAAGCCTGTTGTCATGGTAACCGTTAGTGGCAGTTGCAGAAGCGTGTGGTTTACACTTGCAAAAGTATACACTCCGCCTCGAGGTCCCTTTCAGACCTGCATTCGAGGATTGAGGCAGTAATATAGACAGCAGGTTGGACGGGTTCGCCGCATTTCGCGTTGACCTTTCGTGTTGGAAAATCAATCCGGCAGTGTACACTTTTCGGGGTGCTTACGTGCATCCAGGGGGTATTTTGGTACCGTAAGGTTATAGCTCTTGAGCGCGCGCCGCGACCGTCTAGTAGTTATGGCACTCGGCTGCAGATCCGAAGGTCGCGGGATCGAATCCCGGCCGCGGAGGCTGCATTTCGATGGAGGCGAAATGTTGAGGCCCGTGTACCGCGCGATGTCAGTGCACGTAAAAAAAAAAAAAAAAAAAAAAACGGGTGGTCGAAATTTCCGGTGCCCTTCACGACGGTCGTCTCTCATAATTATACCGCGGTTTTGGGACGTTAAACCTTAAATTTCTCACACACGCACACGCTGTTAACAGCACGACGCACAACACTACCTCTACAGGAATCTCAATCTCTATACAGTAAAAACTCGTTATAAAGAACCCGGATATAACGAACTATCGGATATAACGAAGCAATCGCAATTCCCCTTGAAATTCCTAGACATGAACTTGATATTGGTTATAACGAACTAATGGTTATAACGAAGTAATTACCGCTCCCCCGTCAACTTCGTTATAATGAGGTTTTACTGTACCACAAATTTACAATAGGTGCAAAATGTAAATGAAACGGGTACTTTGCGGTAACTATTTTGTTGTGGTTTTTGAAAAGTGCAAAAATTCGCAGCTTTGTAATTTTAATATGGTTTCAAAGTTAGCGGAAATGCTCATCCGAGCTTGTAGCACCTCGCGACATCGCCACTAGTGTGACGCAGTTAGTGGGCCATCTGTGACGTTTCACTTTTCTAAGTTGATATCGTGACGTCACAGAGAGACACGGGCGCGCCGCGCTATGGCCTCCGAGCGTGGCCTCCGAGACCGGCTCTCGCAGCCGATCGCGGAGGCCACGCCAAAAGCCGTATTTTTCTGCTTCCTCTCCGTGTTGGTCGCTCAAGTGTACATCGTACACACGCTATGATGCAAGGCGAGTGTGGCGAGCTGGTCTGGCGCTCGCACTCTCCGCAACGTCACCGAACATTGAGCTCAAGTGATCAGTGCATGCGCTCACTTCCGACAGCCGCCGCGCTAGCCCCGCGGCGCTAGTTTCTTGCAGTTTTTGGCGCGCGTTTCGAAGCTTCATTAAAACTGAACAAAATTAACGATGCTGTGACTAATTAGACTCCACGCTGCAGACTACCTAATGTCACTGATGGACAATACTTACAAATGTGCCCGATCAACAAAGCGTGACAAAACAGCGCGGGCTCTCGTCCCCGTGCGTATAGTGTCACTGACCGAAGCGCTCGGAAGGGAGGGTGTCGCCTCTGTTCACCAGGTGTTCCTTCATCAAACCGGGTTAATCATATGTCCACACGAACTGCACGTGAGCAGAATGTGTGTGTATACCACCACCTTCTCTCTCTCCCTCTTCGTCTATTTATCTTTTCGTGTGGGTATGCTTGAAGCTCGATTGCTTCCCCCTCCTCTTCCGTGACACGTTGGGCGCCACGCCCTATCGGCGTGACGACGGCTTTCTCCCGACCAGCCGACTCGTCGCCGCAAGTATTACGCGTGGTCCATTGTGTTCGCGATGCCTGCCTGGCGAGTGCGGTACCCGTCACTCCTGACGATTGTGTGTCCGGAGGGCGGCGGGGTTTACTCGGGGCCGTGGGACACGGCCGACGTTTTTCGAGCGCAGTTCGAAGTCGGGATCTGGGCGTCCTTGCGCGGTGGGACCTTTCGTGTATATAGGAGTTGGTATATAGTATTATTGCCGGTGGACTTCGCCTGCGCCAATTTTGCGTGCGCGGCCTGGCTTGTTATCGTTGGTCCAGTGCCAGCTTGTCGGTCTTCCTCTGCGGTGGTACGGAGGCTTTCGCCATCACTGTTGCATCGCCGGTGTTCCGATGGCACGCTTGTAAATTCGCTGGAGAGCCTGGATATGGCGGCGTATGCTGCCACATTCGCGATAGTGCATAGATGAACGTGTAGCGAATGCCGGGAGCTACCATTTAGGGACGAACTGTTACGTCCTTGTGGGATTGTTTTATCGGCTTTAGCCCTCCAGGTCGCAATGGGTGAGCGCTGGTCCCATTCGTGATAGATTCGCTCCTGGAATTATCGGTTCCGTATCAGGCGGTGCGCGCGTGTGTTCCGAACAGTCGAACCGACTAGCCGCTACTAGTGGCTGCAAGTATTTCTCAAATTGTTTTAGGTCCGTCGGGGAACTCAACCCTTTCAAATAAGTCATGCAAAAAAAGGAAAAAAAAATGTGTGCATTGGCTTTTTTGCAAGGAAATCTTGCAACCGACAACTGAACTTCGCGGGCTGCTTTCTATCGCGCTCAGTGCCTCCGCCCCTACTTATTCCAGCGAAGGTATGCGAGCACAACGGTTTCTCAAAAATTTACCGCTGCAGTGACCTCACTCTGGGTAAGCTCTGCGGTGTACAGGAAGAAGGGGAATAGAGGGAAAACTCGCTATATCGAACACGGATATATCGAAATATTGCCTATATCGAACTCTCCAGTTATCGCCTCGAAGATCACATGCATTTTTAACCTTTCATTTCGAACGGGGTTGGATGTAAAATGGATATATCGAACACGTGCACAGAACACGTGCGCCCTGTTGACAGGCGGTCAAGCTTTGCTCGCTGAGGCTTATTTTTCTGGCGCGATTCAGGCTTATTTTTCTGCGGTGGTACCCAACCTTAATTACTTCTTCTTTTTTTTTGGGGGGGGGGGGGGGGGCGCTCTCAGCGAAGACGGTTGTTGTCGCGGTTGCATAATTACTTCGCTCCGTCCGATGTTTGCGTGAGTGGACGCGGTGGACACCGCGGTTGCCAATTAGGAGCAGGCCACACTGTTCATACTTCCAACTGATGCAATAAATACTTCGTTTCATTTTCCACATGAGTATTTACTGCGCGACTAGTGGTTGATCGATTCATCTAGCGCGAGTTTGACTCGTTTTGCTATCCGATTTTATATATATCGAATTTGCTATATCGAACTATTTTGCGGTCCCCGCGCTGTTCAATATATCGAGGTTTGACTGTACGTTTTGTTGTATCGCGATAAATGTCGTTTTCTTGGAAAATGTTTGCGCGCGCTCGTGCGGAGTAACTTTTCCAAAGTGTCCATTGCTGGGACGGCACGACAAAATGTGCTCCTCGTGGGGCTTGAGTACTGGCGTGACACGTGAAAGCTTACGTTAGTCCGGAGGCCAGGGAGCTTGCGTCGACTAGGGAGTCGCACTTAACCGACTAGAAGTTCCACCTTTTGTTATTACGGTTGTCTAGTAATCGGTATTTATCTGCCCCACGATTTAGTTCTGCTTTGTTTATTGTGCAACGAAAACGTACGTGATAGTGCCAGAACTCAAGCCACGCCCGTTTGCGAACGTTTATTTAATGTACCTACATGTGTTCATACGCAAGATTATCATGCTACGTCTTCCATTACTATAAGTGAGTACATGAGAAGTGAAGCTAAAATGCTTGCTGCACATTAAGCAATAACAGATCATCCTTAGCATGTTCCAATTTTGGAACATTGGCGAGCAGAAGTTAGTGATAACATTCATTCATTTATTCGGAAAGCATGCCGCACTACGCTGGAGTCATTGTGCCGTATTTCAGTCACATTGCATGCGTGTTTTCGCTTATCATCGCTGCGCGGTATGGTAACGCCTCGCTCTATTATTACTCTATACGTTCGACCTTGCAATCAGTTCGCGTGTTCTGTTGACCCCCTCCGCCCCCGCCGCCGCCGGCGTCGGCTTTGTGTGCGTCCCTGGGGAAGTAATGCGGTCGGCAGAGACAGTGAGGGGAGGGGGGCAAAGCGGAAGTTATAACTTATTAGCGCCGCTGGCCATTAACAATGCCTCTCGCAGCGTCAGGCTCATTAACGAGATGACGACGGCGTCTGGCGGAACGGACGGCAAGCCCGTACGTACGTACCTCGCTGGTCCCGCGTCGTCGGTGCGGGGCGATCGAGGCAGCCACGTGGGTAGCGCAACTCGACTGCGAAACCCTTTCTGTTCTTTGTCTTATTTTATTTTCTTCACTGTCGCCACACGTATCTGTACGGTGCCTCTTAAAACTGTGCAGCACCTCTCATGACTGGAGCTTGTGTCGACGTCGTCTCGGAGTGTTGCTTCAAAATGTCTTCACGCCGAGCACCTTATTCATTACGTGTACAGACTTGTTGTCGCCACCATCTTCGCTTGGTGTCGCCGTGGCAAAACCGCTGACGCATGTGGTGATTCACTCGTGGCGGTTTCGCGTAATTATATCGACGCGCATTCAGGAGGGTGAACGCGCTGGCTTATTTTAAATCGCCCGCAGAGGCGTGACGCGCCGCATATCAAGTGCGAAAGCTGGAGTGATGTTGCAGTTATAGAATAATCGGTAATAGATAGATCATATGTATTTAATGGCGCCATGGTTTAATGATTTAATGGCGCCTATAGGCCCCGATGAGCGACTTATTAAACGCATGGACGCGGTGGTAGCAAATGTGCACTGGTAGTGTTTACTGTTTACGTCACGTGATGCCCGCGTGAGGTCTTGAGAACAGGTCTACGTAGCCGCTGCTCGTGCTAACAGCAGAGCTCGCGCCCGAGGCCTCTTCTGATGAGCATCGGTAAACGTTCACCGTAGCTAAGTTCCTTACAGTCGGACCTTTCATCTGCACAGTTAAACATCGATACAACGAATACGGGTATAACGAATTATCGGTTACAACGAAATTAGCTAAGCATGGTGTTTAACGAAGCGGTTATAACGAACTTTTGTATGTAGCAAACACGTCTTCCTGTCGTGTCGGGTTTGACTGAGGAATTACCGTTTCATTCACCGCACATTTGTCGTGTGCAAGTACGCAAAACTTGTTCTGCAGTTCGCCCGTTGCGTCTGTTAGCATCCCGTAGCCGTCACTGAACACTGCGCGGTTTTCGTGAGGTGTGTGCGGCGCATGCGGGCGCTGCCCACCGCAGCGTGTCTTGACGCCCGCCGAGGCTGTGTTGCGCAAGGAACAGCTTACCTTACTTCTGTTTGCTTTGTTCTGAATTTTTTTTTTTTTTTTTTTACCGCAGCGATATGTGCCTCGCACTGGCACCATGTTTGCGTGACGTGACGCGGCAATGCGCGTATTCTCGGAGGACGCACAATACAAAGTTGACGAAAAGGGCCTCCGCGGTTCCGCCCTGAAAGGACAGCTGTCATAATTTGGTGGCGCTTTGTGAAAAAGAAAAAAAAAAAATCTGGCGGGCGGGTGTTTGAGGGGCGGATTCCTGCATGCACAGGGAGTTTCTTTCTTAGTTTCGTTCTTTTGAAAGACTTGCCTCCGCATTCTTTCGAGCCTGAAATGGGTCCTGCAGCGGTCCCTCAGTACATAGAAAATGCTGCCGATCAGTATTCAAGACTCCAATCAATCACCATGTGAATCAGATACATTAGCAATGCACGATCGATGCAGGGAACTTGCAATTTCGTGTGGGAAAATAGCTACCTCGGTAACTTAGGCTAGGCAGCCGGCAGGAGCAACCAGGCGTAACAATTTCATTCGCGAATTGCGCGCGAGTGGATGATGCTGGGAACCACATTCCTTGTTACATATTGTATCGTGAAGGGGCGCTACAGCCACGTCGCGTTGTCGGGTCAAGCGCAACGATGGGCTGTGAAGCACGAATTCATGCAAGTTTATTATTTTTATTGTTGTTGCGAATTGACATTTCACAGTAGTAACTTCAATTTGCTTGCTAGGTGTGTCTGTGCTGCGTCTGGAACTTAATCACGTTACAAAGTATACTAGAGGGGTGCGTTGTGTGTGCTTTGGTGCCGTTTTCAAAAGCATGTGCTCTGAAGTGCTTCCATGTAAAGCTTGTTTGGTACCCCGTGCCCAAGGAACGGAGGAAACTGTACGCCGTTTATTTTGCACCTCTTGCATAGTGAGCCCGCCCAATCATAATGCAGCACGACGCAGAATCAATGACGCTGAACTTGATGCAGCAATTGATAACGTGCAAGTAAAGTTCGAATCTTCCAGAAACCAGAGCTGTGTCGTTCGTGAGTCATGTCTCACGAGCGGAGGTGAATTCGGGGAACAGGAAAGAGCCCGCGGCATCGTCCCACCCATCCCGCGCGCTAGAGTTCACTGCGCAGTGAGTTCTTATGCGAGAGAGAAGACCCTGCCCATAGCCTCCGTGATCTCGCGCGCCAGCAGGTCTGCCGTGCGCGCAGTCTCGGAGGCCATGCCCTGTCTCATAGTCTTGCGTCTTCTCGCTACCAGGTAGCGCCACCGTAGCAACCATGGCGCCATCTCTTGCTTTGGTGCAACGCTGATGTCATCCAGGTTGATCCTGTCGCAAGAAAGGCGTCCTAGAGGCGCATAGCGGTACAAACAACTTATCGGTGAATACATCACCAGACAATGAGGCAGTGTGGTATGTGTGCAATGGAGTTCCTCATCCCATTGTGGATTGCCATTCTCAATCTGTGTTCCCCGATCTGTGCTTGCAGGGCGCATCCACTCGGCCACGGTGGTCAGCATGGACCAGGACAAGCAGGTCATAGTGGCGGAATGGTACGAGAAGGGGGAGACCAAGGGCAAGGAGGTGAGTTGGAAGTGCCCGCTGTAAGGTTGTTTCTACCACAGGGCTCTTAGCAGAGCTCATTGGCTCAACTAATATTAAGGTAAAATCTCTGTAGACAAAGCATGTCACTGAGTACACTGAAGACAGTTCTTGGCTGTTCACCTAGACTTCTCAAAATTTTCCTTGTTCATTTGAAATGTCTACTGTGACAGCCTTTAGTGTGATAGACAGGAGACGAATGTGTAGGTTTGTCTTTTGCCTTTCTAGTGTTCCAACACTTAATTTGATGCAAAGGAAGATTTCCTTTGCATTGTAGTATCTACATTCCTCATAAGTTTCATGTATGGAAACATTTTGTCAGTTGTGGTTCATTCTTCAGTGCTTTTAGCCATCTATTCAAGTTTTGAATATGTAGTATGAATATTCAAACCTTCTACTGGAGTTCTCTTCGTGCTGGATGAGACAGTTATAGCAATGTTTTACTGCAAACCATTGACCTCAAACATTCCAAGGAAAACAAACATTACTTCAGTATTAAATGCAGCGTGTAGACATGTTGAACACACTGGCTGCAGCTTGAGTGAGGTGGTTGCCTAGAAATACTCTAGCCTCCCAAGCGAGAAATAAATGCTCTGTTCATCTAGCAGGACACCCAGTTCACCTGTGCTTTGTTCCCAGCATTTTCATCTTTCCTGCCATTCAGCATGAATGGCAAAAACACTTGTGCTGCACATGATTTTGCCCTAGTGGAGTTCACGGAAAACTTTGCTACATGCTTCATCATATTGCAACACACATCAAATCAACATGCTGTACCACTGTTTTTCTCTTTATTTTGACCATTGTACATTGTTTACTTCTTGCCTTTCAGCTCGAGTTCAGCACAGTCTTTGCGCTGAACCCGGGACTCCAGGATGTGAACCGGAATTCCGTTAAAAAGGCAAGCCCTCAACATCAGAATTTTTGTGAACGATGTGGCACTGAACCCATATCATTTCTATTGGTACTGCATGCCAGTTCGAACTAACAAAATAAAATACAGGTGTAAACCCTGAGGCACAGTTGACCTGGAGAATAAAACTTCAACGCTATAGGAATGCTCTTGCATAATTGACACTCATTTGCATGTTAACATAGCTTGCACTTGCAACATAAAGATATTCTACTAATGTGTACCACTTAATACATAGTGCATGCTATAAGGCTTTCCTTGAAACATTGTTACCGTTGGGTTGCAGTATACCGTACCATTTTTTTTCTTTTCCTCCTCTCTTCTTTTGGGAGTTAATTCTACAGCAAACACTTCTGATTTGAGCCAGGAAATTCGTTTATGCAGCATTAATTTTCACTGTTGCAATACCAAATCTCCTATCAGTTCGCAACTTCAGGGCTCGTTTATTGCTAAGTTACTGTTAACATAACACTGCTTTGATTCACCCTACTTTGAAGAATCCTAGGCCTTCACTTTCCTTTGCTCCTTACTCAAGAGTTACATTTCTATTCCAGCAAGTGCTTAGTCCACGTGAACTTCCAAGCCGTGTAAGCAAGCAGTCCTTTTTGTTTTTAGAATTTAATATTGCTATATAGTGTCTAAGTTTCATATTATGCATTTTTTATGTTGTAACTTTCAATGTGGTCTTTGATGGCATACTCCTGATTACACCCAATAATTGCAAAGTACATTAAAGTTACACTTTGCCTCTGCTGTGTTAAAGGTTAAGAGTTCAGTCCCAACAACTTTTTTGTTGGAACAGGGCTGCAACATTAGATTTGGGACAGTTTTATTTGCTTGAGTACTGGAGGCCGTTTTCAAGGCTCCGTCACAGTTATATTTATTTTTTGACACCTGGTCAAACATGTCAGAGTGCAAAGAGTTTTATGCAACTTTCGCTGCACAGATTTGAAGGTCTGTTGCATGTCTAGCAACTGTAGGACTTATAAACTGTTTTAAAACAAAAGAATATGGAAGCACAAAGCTTATAAATTTTTGTGAACAATGTACAGTGAACCCATATCATTTCTATTGGTACCGCATGCCAGTTTGAACTAACAAAAGGAAATACAGGTGCAGATCCTGATGCACAGTTGACCTGGAGAATAAAACTTCAACACTATATGAATGCCCTTGCATAATTACCACTCATTTGCATGTTAACATAGCTTGCACTTGCAACATAACAGTATTCTACTTATGCATACCACTTATTACATACTAAAAGCAGACACATAGCTCTACTAAAAGCGGATACATAGTCACACCAGACTATACTAAAGTTGTATAAATCAAATTACCCTTTATATCAAACTACTTTTGTACATTACAATGCTTTCACGTCAGTCTTGGGCTACATCGGAAAGAAAAAAAAAAGCCAGAACACTTCATATATTGAACATCGGGCAGTGCGAATCACCCCAAGAAGTTAGGTTTCCCTGACAAGAAGTTGGCTTTTCCTTGGGGAGGGGGCCTTCCCACATGTATGTGGGGAGCAAATGGTGTGATTAGGCGGGTGTCGCGCAAAGCAAGTACACAGTTGCCGCTTGCCATCACGTGGTTTGTCCCAAGTGATTCCCCGTTGTCATGCCCATTGTTCGGTTTGTTCGGATTGTCTGCATGTAGAGTGTTTGCTGTTTTGTGCTTCAATTGTTGCTGTAAAATAGACTCCAGTGCACCCCTGCCATTTTAGACTCCACATTTGAAGCCTATAGCAATGTCGTTATGGAAACAAAGCGTTGCAAGTAGCAATCAAACGCGGCACTAGCTTGCTCTTATTTTTAGTTAGTTAGGTTCACTGCTATACAATATTGTCTTGTGATGAAGCCTCCTAAGAATGGGTAGGGGCCACTAACTTTCTTTGCCCCCCGAGCATGTGTGTGATTAAGTATATACGCACGGAGTAATGAGTATCAGTCCTAATAATAAGCTAATAAGCTAAATAAAAGATTGCCTTTTTTTTTGCATGTGCAACAAGGAGGATTATCTTTAACTTATGTATTGAATATTACGATACATCTGATTACCACATTTTTGCAAGTTCGATATATGTGGGCTTGACTCTGTTCCTCTTCACTGTGAGCTTTACTAAAGTGGCCCATCTTAACGTATGCCTCCTTGCACTGCGACGTTCGACGTGGCGGCTTCGATTCTTGGCGATGGCAGCCACAGTCGGTCATGAAATGCAAAGGCTCCGGTGTACCTGGATTAACATGCACGTTAAAGGGTTCTGAATCGCCCCCCGGACTTGGTAAAGAAACACTCTGCAGCTGGCGAACACTGCAATGAGAGCTTAATCAAATTTTTAGTCATGTGTGGCATGTATCATTCACAAGCGGAGCACGAAATTGCCACTTACTTCAAGACTGCTCTTTTTAAAGAGGCCACTCCTCACTCTGCTTGCAGATGCTCCATTTCGTCATAGAGTAGATATGCTTCTATTGGCCAGTAGCTGACATGAATTCACCCATACGCTGCCACGCATGTGTACGGGCCTTTCTCAAAGCGGTTGTAGGGTTGCTGCATACAATAACTAACTACACACGCGGCAGCCCCGTGAAGTTATGCCCAATCAGCCACCCCCGTTACGACATTGAAGCCTGGTCAGGTGACGCCGTAGGCAGGGCATCTGCCTCACGGCTGCCCACCGGAGCCCTGTTACGCATAGTTGAGAATGAACGGGCAAGCGAGATTTTCCTTTCTTAATATCTTCGCTCCCAGCAAATATTGTTAAAAAATTCTTTCAGCTGTGTATTTGCGAGAAGCCTTCAACACACGCCAGGCCGTTTTCAAAACCAAGAGCTGGGGGTGGTTCAGGGCCCCTTTAAAGAACCTCAGGTGGCCAAAATTAGTCCAGAGTCTTTCCAATGTGGCACTCCTCATAATATTGTGGGCTTCATGCATGAACTTCTAGATTTTTAGCTTGCGTGGTGCTAGCCCCGAACGGCATAATGTTCTTTACAGCCCACCCTCCATTCTTCTCCAGAAAACGAGAAGTTGAAGTCGTCCACAACACACGTCGTAAAAATAAACTCGTAAAATAAAGGAGACAAGGTTCAAGCTACCTGGTTTTATAGGGTACACATCGGATCTTATTCTAAGAGCAGAAAAAGGCCAGTTAATATTCATAATTAAAATTCATTGGTTCGACCAGAAGTTGAGGTTGTCCACATGCAGGTGTGAATCAGGGATGTGCAGTTATAATCTACAGGCTAGATCCATTAGACATATGGAGCAGTAACGTTGCCTGAAGCTTATTATTTTTGTTTACATGAGCCTATAGAGCGCGTGTTGCTATAATTCAGTGCCAAGGATTTTTCAGTGCATTGAACCTGCGAGTATGATCTTTCACTCATTTTATCACCCTGATGCATGTACTGCGTGCAGCTCCCGAGGCATACGCAGGTGCCCCTGGCATCGGCGAAGTCGGGCACGATCCAGGACCGGCGTAGCCTTGCTAGGCCAGCACTGCACCAGCAAAACGGTCATGACCGCGCCATGGGGCCCCCACCCGCACCACTCCCTACGACAAAATCTAGTACCATAATATCCTCCTGTAAGTATTGCTTCGTTTTGGTAGTAGGGCAGCAGCGATGCTTGAACATGTTTGCGCCTGCAGCGGTCGGTTTTAATCTGTGCAACAATCCCTCTTTCCTTCATTTGTGTGCACTTTCATGTGTTTGCGTTTTGCATAACCATACTTTTCGTAGTGTTCTCAGAGGGAAGGGCATGAGAGGGTATTGGCACAGTCGACTGTATATGTTCTGATGATACGTTCATGCTGTGCTGTCATGTATTTATGCTGCTATTAGCATATTGCCATTTGCACAGCTCGGGAATTCAGAAATACTCGCTTGCCGACTTGTGTGCATGCTGAAGCTTTCATTGATGATGCACCACAGCGAGGGATGTCGCAGCCTGTGTGAAATCTTTGGTTTCCGCTGATTGCTATGATTACAGTGTTGCTTGCTTGTTTATGCGTATTGCAATCTAAGAAATGTTCACACGAAGTGCAGATGCTCATGTAATCTGGTGCCGCTTTTCAAATCTGGTGCCGCTTTTACTAGTTAAGCGGTTGGCTCCCACCACTAAGGAGCAGTCACTTTAAACGACACCTTCATGAGATCATCAGTAGATGTGTTGGCCTCTACGAGTGATGACGTTCACGGCCCGCTGTGTTGGCACAGTGCTGAATCACTGTCACGCGTAGTGGGCAGAATGCTTTGCATAAGTGAAGGTATCTTGTGCATTAGCAAAATCTGTCATCTTGGTGATGGTGGATAGATCCGCAGATCTGAGAATGGCGTTGTCTGGTACGGATACCTCCCGCAATGATGTGAGCCTCCCCAGTAGTGTAACCAAATGCCAATCTCGGAAGCTTTATTTTTTGTTAATTGCCAACACACACGTCACAGGTGCCATTTTTGAAGAGCAGATGTAAATCTTGGAGGCCATGCATTTGGCTGTGGTAAGCAGAAACTTTTCATGGGCGCACTTGCAGGTACTTTCACAGTCGGGCAAGCCCCGCCGCAGTGGTCTAGTGGCTATGGTACTCTGCTGCTGATCCAAGGGACGCGGGATCAAATCCCGGCCACGACGGCTGCATTTCGATGGAGGCGAAATGTTGAGGCCCGTGTGCTGTGCGATGTCAGTGCACGTTAAAGAGCCCCAGGTGTTTGAAATTTCCGGAGCCCTCCACTACGGCGTCTCTCATAATCAGAGCTGGGTTTGGGACTTAAAACCCCACAAAATAAAACAAAGGCACAGTCAGGCAAGGCCAAATATAGCATCAAAAGCCATGCTCTTTCCTGCTCAGCCGGCTTGCACTGCACTTCGCAATGTAGCATGCAGGAACTGTCGCACAGTCGAGACATAAGAACGGGTTCCCAATACATTGCTTCCTATGGGAGCTATGCCAGGACCTGCGGAAAATGACGAAGCAGCCGAGAAAATGTAGCATGGGGAACATAACAGTGGGTTCTACTACTACAGACACTGCAATTTTATAAAATGGTACATACATTGCATATGATGGAAACAGACCATATAATGCACAGTTGGTAAGCATCAGCAATGCATATGCAATGCTTATGGTAAGCATCAGTCCCTAGTGCATAGCTTTCATTGGCAAGTTTCGCTCCATACCATTCTTCACATCATTGTGCTTACTTAGTAGCAACAAAATAAAATACAGGTGTAAATCCTGAGGCACAGTTGACCTGGAGAATAAAACTTCAACGCTATAGGAATGCTCTTGCATAATTGACACTCATTTGCATGTTAACATAGTTGCACTTGCAACATAAAGATATTCTACTAATGTGTACCACTTAATACATAGTGCATGCTATAAGGCTTTCCTTGAAACATTGTTACCGTTGGTTGCAGTACACCGTACCATTTTTTTTCTTTTCTTCCTCTCTTCTTTTGGGAGTTAATCTACAGCAAACACTTCTGATTTGAGCCAGGAATTCATTTATGCAGCATTAATTTTCACTGTTGCAATACCAAATCTCCTATCAGTCGCAACTTCAGGGCTCGTTTATTGCTAGGTACTGTTAACATAACACTGCTTTGATTCACCCTACTTTGAAAGAATCCTAGGCCTTCACTTTCCTTTGCTCCTTACTCAAGAGTACATTCTATTCCAGCAAGTGCTTAGTCCACGTGAACTTCCAAGCCGTGTAAGCAAGCAGTCCTTTTTGGTTTTAGAATTTAATATTGCTAAATAGTGTCTAAGTTTCATATTATGTTCTTTTTATGTTGTAACTTTCAATGTGGTCTTTGATGGCATACTCTGATTACACCCAATAATTGCAAAGTACATTAAAGTTACACTTTGCCTCTGCTGTGTTAAAGGTTAAGAGTTCAGTCCCAACAACTTTTTTGTTGGAAACAGGGCTGCAACATTAGATTTGGGACAGTTTATGTTCTTGAGTACGGAGGCCGTTTCAGGCTCCGTCACGTTATATTATTTTTTGACACTGGTCAAACATGTCAGAGTGCAAAGAGCTTTATGCAACTTTTGCTGCACAGATTTGAAGGTCTGTTGCATGTCTAGCAACTGTAGGACTTATAAACTGTTTAAAACAAAAGAATATGGAAGCACAAAGCTTATAATTTTTGTGAACAATGTACAGTGAACCCATATCATTTCTATTGGTACCGCATGCCAGTTTGAACTAACAAAAGGAAATACAGGTGCAGATCCTGATGCACAGTTGACCTGGAGAATAAAACTTCAACACTATATGAATGCTCTTGCATAATTGACACTCATTTGCATGTTAACATAGCTTGCACTTGCAACATAACAATATTCTACTTATGCATACCACTTATTACATACTAAAAGCAGACACATAGCTCTACTAAAAGTGGGTACATAGTCACACCAGACTATACTGAAGTTGTATAAATCAAACTACCCTTTATATCAAACTACCTTTGTACATTACATGCTTTCACGTCAGTCTTGGGCTACATCGGAAAGAAAAAAAAAGCCAGAACACTTCATATATTGAACATCGGGCAGTGCGAATCACCCAAGAAGTTAGGTTTCCCTGACAAGAAGTTGGCTTTTTCCTTGGGGAGGGGGCCTTCCACATGTATGTGGGGAGCAAATGGTGCGATTAGGCAGGTGTCGCGCAAAGCAAGTACACAGTTGACGCTTGCCATCACGTGGTTTCCAAGTGATCCCCGTTGTCATGCCCATTGTTCGGTTTGTTCAATTGTCTGCATGTAGGAGTGTTTGCGTTTTGTGCTTCAATTGTTGCTGTAAAATAGACTCCAGTGCACCCTGCATTTTAGACTCCACATTTGAAGCCTATGTAATGTCGTTATGGAAACAAAGCGTTGCAAGTAGCAATCAAACGCGGCACTAGCTTGCTGTTATTTTTAGTTGGTAGGTTCACTGCTATACAATATTGTCTTGTGATGAAGGCTCCTAAGAATGGGTAGGGGCCACTAACTTTCCTTGCCCCCCGAGCATGTGTGTGATTAAGTATATATGCACGGAGTAATGAGTATCAGTCCTAATAATAAGCTAAATAAAAGATTGCCTTTTTTTTTGCATGTGCAGCAAGGAAGACTATTTTTAACTTATGTATTGAATATTACGATACATCTGATTACCACATTTTTGCAAGTTCGATATATGTGGGCTTGACTCTGTTCCTCTTCACTGTGAGCTTTACTAAAGTGGCCCATCTTAACGTAGCCTCCTTGCACTGCGACGTTCGACGTGGCGGCTTCGATTCTTGGCGATGGCAGCCACAGTCGGTCATGAAATGCAAAGGCTCCGGTGTACCTGGATTAACATGCACGTTAAAGGGTTCTGAATCGCCCCCGGACTTGGTAAAGAAACACTCTGCAGCTGGCGAACACTGCAATGAGAGCTTAATCAAATTTTTAGTCATGTGTGGCATGTATCATTCACAAGCGGAGCACGAAATTGCCACTTACTTCAAGACTGCTCTTTTTAAAGAGGCCATCCTCACTCTGCTTGCAGATGCTCCATTTCGTCATAGAGTAGATAGCTTCTATTGGCCAGTAGCTGACATGAATTCACCCATACGCTGCCACGTGTGTACGGGGCCTTTCTCAAAGCGGTTGTAGGGTTGCTGCATACAATAACTAACTACACACGCGCAGCCCGTGAAGTTATGCCCAATCAGCCACCCCCGTTACGACATTGAAGCCTGGTCAGGTGACGCCGTAGGCAGGGCATCTGCCTCACGGCTGCCCACCGGAGCCCTGTTACGCATAGTTGAGAATGAACGGGCAAGTGAGATTTTTCTTTCTTAATATCTTCGCTCCCAGCAAATATTGTTAAAAAATTCTTTCAGTTGTGTATTTGCAAGAAGCCTTCAATACACGCCAGGCCGTTTTCAAAACCAAGAGCGGGGGGGTTCAGGGCCCCTTTAAAGAACCTCAGGTGGCCAAAATTAGTCCAGAGTCTTTCCACTGTGGCACTCCTCATAATATTGTGGGCTTCATGCATGAACTTCTAGATTTTTAGCTTGCGTGGTGCTAGCCCGAACGGCATAATGTTCTTTACAGCCCACCCTCCATTCTTCTCCAGAAAACCGAAGTTGAAGTCGTCCACAACACACGTCGTAAAAATAAACTCGTAAAATAAAGGAGACAAGGTTCAAGCTACCTGGTTTTATAGGTACACATCGGATCTTATTCTAAGAGCAGAAAAAGGCAGTTAATATTCATAATTAAAATTCATTGGTTCGACCAGAAGTTGAGGTTGTCCACATGCAGGTGTGAATCAGGGATGTGCAGTTATAATCTACAGGCTAGATCCATTAGACATATGGAGCAGTAACGTTGCCTGAAGCTTATATTTTGTTTACAGGAGCCTATAGAGCGCGTGTTGCTATAATTCAGTGCCAGGATTTTTCAGTGCATTTAACCTGCGAGTATGATCTTTCCTCATTTTATCACCCTGATGCATGTACTGCGTGCAGCTCCGAGGCATACGCAGGTGCCCCTGGCATCGGCGAAGTCGGCACGATCCAGGACCGGCGTAGCCTTGCTAGGCCAGCACTGCACCAGCAAAACGGTCATGACCGCGCAAGGGCCCCACCCGCACCACTCCCTACGACAAAATCTAGTACCATAATATCCTCCTGTAATGTATGCTTCGTTTGGTAGTAGGGCAGCAGCGATGCTTGAACATGTTTGCGCTGCAGCGGTCGGTTTTAATCTGTGCAACAATCCCTCTTTCCTTAATTTGTGTGCACTTTCATGTCTTCGTTTTGCATAACCATACTTTTCGTAGTGTTCTCAGAGGGAAGGGCTGAGAGGGTATTGGCACAGTCGACTGTATATGTTCTGATGATACGTTCATGCTGTGCTGTCATGTATTTATGCTGCTATTAGCATATTGCCATTTGCACAGTCGGGAATTCAGAAATACTCGCTTGCCGACTTGTGTGCATGCTGAGCTTTCATTGATGATGCACCACAGCGAGGGATTGTCGCAGCCTGTGTGAAATCTTTGGTTTCCGCTGATTGCTATGATTACAGTGTTGCTTGCTTGTTTATGCGTATTGCAATCTAAGAAATGTTCACACGAAGTGCA